>VSDK01004224.1:717281-732763 GCA_009767595.1 Symbiodinium kawagutii | reverse complement strand
TTCAGAGCGAATCCTAAAGCGCGCTCATATGGCAGAAGTAAATGGAAACTAATTCTAAAATTTCCAGAGCTATTTCTAAAATTTCCAGAGCTATTTCTAAAATTTCCGGAGCTATTTCTAAAATTTCCAGAGCTATTTCTAAAATTTCCAGAGCTATTTCTAGAATTTCCGGAGCTATGTCAAAAACAGCAAGAATGTTTTTCCCCCAAAATCAAACCCCGAAAAGGCATTGCCATGAGCTGCTGATTTCGCGCTTAAGTACATCAACAAGATGGCGGAGGGGGAAAACAGGAACTTCAAAATGGGTAAGCCTGTGGGCTCACTTGTGTTCCCAAAGACCTTTATCATCAAGAATTTGAAGCTGAATACAAGGGAGACAGAGTGCCTGACGTGAACTATGCAGACCTGCTTTTGGCTTGCTGTTGAAGGGTGCAATGGGCTGGCTTTGTGTGGGGACAAACGCGCCTGCTCACAATGTTGTAAACAACATATTGTGCAGTTCTCATTTAAGTCAAACGCTATGCTATTTGTACGTGTACAACAGCTATCAAGAGTTTATAACATACATGGCCACATATCATACCAAGATACAAAGTGGGAATATGGATTGGTTCTAAACCGCTCGGAGCCGTTGAGAGCTAATTCTCAGCGACTTTTTAGGATTAGCTCTAAATTAGTCAGGGATTTTTGGCCAAAGTGCTGAGGATTAGAAGGGAGCCGTTCAGAGCCGTTCAGAGCTAATCCTCAGCGACATTTTAGGATTAGCTCTAAACCGCTCGGAGCCGTTTAGAGCTATTTCAAAAACGCAGTGCATATATATATATATATATATATGTATGTATTTATTTACCGTATATATATATAGATATATATTCATATAGCTTTGAAATGTTTGTAGCATAGTGGCAATATAACATGTGCTTTTGATATGTGTAAATTCAAATAAACATATATGTGTATATATCGTTTACATAGCTAGTAATTTCTACAAAACATTGCCTGACATGAAAAAATACAGGTATCTTAACTTAAATTGTCAACAAAACATGAACGCTACAGTTACATAATAAAATCAAGGAAACAGTATATATGGCATGATTAAAACAGATAATAACATAATTAAGAATACATTTACAGCATGGATTTACAAACCAAAACTGAGCACCATTTAATGACAAGTCGGTGGCTTAATCTATCATAAACATCGTGTAATGGCAGAATGTATGACCTGATCTTTGGGTATTACAATTGGACATAAGGTAAATCGCATACAGTCCAAATTTACGCATGAGTTTATGAAACCAATATTTGATTCTTGTTTTACACTTCGGCTAGACTGTCAAGATGGCGATGGAAAGAGAGAAGTGGCAATACCTCGCATCACAGAAGCTAAAGACTAGAGTTGACAAAGGCTTTGATTTGAAATAAAGAAACCAACAATGTGTGTTTCCTATTCATACTTACCCATGCTCTTTTGATGACCATGGACCTGAACTTACTCAGAACCTCGATAACTCATGAGGCAAAAGTCACAACTATATAACTGGCCTCTATAACTTTCCTCTATTTTCAATGCCTGTAGTTTAAGCATTGAAATGGATTGTATTGATGTGTAGGCTACTGTATTGATAATATATTTTGCTTTCTATGCTTTGAGATTACTTCCCGATAAAAAGAAAACAAAAACAATTTATATGAACCATTTGCAGATACTGTAGTTGGTAGGTACGCAAGAACCCTTCAAATCGTAGCCGTAGCAATTGCTGCCAATAACGCTACTAGTTTTGAAGAGTCATCAGTTGATACTTGTAGTATGTTTTGAAAAACATATGTTATTCAATTTATTGCTAGCAAGTACGAATAAATTTAACTAGGACTTTGCCATAGTTCTAATCATTGATTTATTTTTATGTGTACATATGCAAAGGCCTATAGTATCTTGGAAATACTTCTCCCATGCTTTTATAGACCATACCGCAGACTCATCATGAAAGCTTAAGGGCAAGGGTAAGAACGATGCTTGTGCCAAGCACAAAGTCTGCATACTCATGTGGTTTCTGGAATGTCAAAGTACGTCTACGTTTCATGTCAATAAGACCAGTAGGTACTTGTAACATGGATTTGTTTTTCCTGACAGGAGGTTTTACGGAGAAATTATAGGAAGCTTCTTTTCTGATGCTACCAGTGCCTAGGAAACCCTGATCATGAATACCAGATTCCACCTGAGACCAAAATCATCGATCCTGTCAAGCGGCGTTAATCCAAGTGTCAAACTGTAAAAGTTGGTCGTAGCATGTCGTAGCTTATCTTATTAATTCCATATGTTTTTTTCATTATTTTTGCCATAAACTCTGGGTACCATAGAAATGGCATTGAGCTCGATATCTCAATTGTAGAAACAACTTCACAAATATAGACATATACACTCAAAACTTGGTTTGGGATGTTTTGATGATTGCAATCATGTACAGGTATTTAGAGTTAAGATTGTATTTGACACCTTTACTTTTGAAACAAATTCTACATATTGAGCTATAGTCTTAGAAGTAGTCCTGGGATGTTTTTGGTATGTTTAGAATTAGCTCCATAAATCTTGGAATTAGCTCTAGGAAATTTAGAACTAGCTCTAGGAAATTTAGGATTAGCTCTAAGAAATTTAGAATTAGCTCTAGGAAATTTAGGATTAGCTCTAGAAAATTTAGGATTAGCTCTAGAAAATTTAGGATTAGCTCTAAGCTTCCACATTTAAACAGACTAACGACGCTCCTAAGGTATAGCTGAACAAATTCATGGTATCCCTGCACGTCCCTGCGTCTGTATTTGGAAAAACGACAGATGCAGGTATCAGTAGGGAACAAGACAATATGCCGACAATAAGTTTTATCTGGAGGTTGTTCATGATATTAACCTTGGCTACAACAACGGTAAATTTGTTATTCGTAAAAAGACTTAATCACACTCACGGTTGATATTTTAATGTAAGCCATAACAATAGTTTCAGATAGCTTCAGAATGAACAACGCTTAAATAATGATTCATCATGCTTCGTAACATGTTGATGAATGGACTATACTCAACCACCCTTCTATATAATCGTTCATGGACTACTGATTCGAAGATATAACATGACCTAAATCTAGCTATTAATAGTATGTAAAATATTCACCAGTATATAAAGTTAGTTTTACAGACTAGACAAATAGAAAAGATGACGTGCGGTCGATGATGGTTGATTGTCGCACTACTGGTTACCCATGGTGGAACCCGTGGATCACGCAACAGTGAATGATGGCCAATGGTGCTTAGTCACTGTTCAAAATCATTGCGACGGATTGATAGGCAACAGCAACGAACATGTTTCATTGTTTGGGTTTGTGGGTGAACCAACATGAACGAAGCATGCAAGTTTAGTTGCCAGCACCTGTGTCAATCATTTGTTGAAAAGGTGTTGCAAGTGGCAAACACCTGTGGAAGGTGCATCGGTTGATCGCCCCCATTGGTGTCACAACATGTGTGAAGAAAATGTGTTGAACGCCTGCTTGGTAAATGAACGGGCATCCTTCCTATGAACAAGTAGTATCACTGCTTGACTCTGCGATCAACAGATCGGAAGACAATTTAGGACAAAAAGGTGCTAAGTTTGCAAATGAGATTCCGTTTGTACATGTCCAACTATCAACCACGTTTGGGGTTTGATCAACGAAGGTAGCTGACGTATTTCCAAAAAAATATTTCGAACGTTTCTTTGAATGATTCAGGGGTAGTAGGGGTAGCACGTTCGTGGACAATACCAAACAACAATCAAGAATCAAATGGTTTGCTGGTTGGCGGTTTGAGCCCCACAGTGAGAATTCGGCTTTTGCAGCAAGCGGCCTGAAGCTTGGGAAACAATAACATCCGAAGTGGTTCCCACTTTGGGTGTCCAGGAATGAGAGCAGGATGGGCATTTAGGACGTTGACCGCAGCAGTCATTGCCCCAAGAGACATCAGAATTGGCGTTGGCCTTGCGCTGGGCGGACATTTGAATGTGGGAGGATGTGGGAGGATGTGGGAGCCAAAATGGCTTCGACATTCACACGGACTCATCAGTGTGAACAAGGCGGACACCACATCCATCCGCGGTGCGGTTCAATGATGTCTCATTGCGGATCACCGAGTCGGTCCAAAATGGTCAAAGAGAGAGATCTGCCATGCGGGTGATGAGGAGCGTGTGCCAAAGCTCACCACACTGGGGCTGCTATGTTTGGTCAGGCAGCTCGTGGAAGTGTCGGCTTTCATAAACGAACCAGGTTTCTTGGCACTGGTTCATAACTGCTAAGCGACTGATGTGGATTGCTTGCCACTACAAATCGCTGGTTGTCAATTTGTTAATGGTTGGGTTTCATGAATGGTTCATTGACAACGATTGATAATGGTTAACCATCAAAGTGGAAAGAACTTGTTGATGTACCAGTATGAATCAAGGTTTCCTGTTAATTTGCCACTATATATCTTGAACATCATCGTCCGTATTCACCACAACCACCCCAGTACAATGACAAGTCACAATGTAGTAGTCCTATAATTTGTTTAAACCACCAAAACCTTTTCAAGCCATGGCTATCAGCACCATGATCTATGATGTACCGATTCTCAATCTTGACTACCGACCATCATCAACCATCACGTAATCATGGTGAATCAATGCAGTGTAGCCATGATCGTCCTAAAACAATCACAAAGCATAAATCGACCTGAAACAGTTAATCACTACCCATAAGTATAACCATCACCCTCAGTAATGTAATGGATGTGGATGATGATATCACCCAATAAACCCTATGATGATTACATAATTCATCCATCCAAAAGGATAAAAAATCATCCTGAACCATATGGCTGCAGGTCAGCCCACCCTGTACCCCTGGTTCCCCTATCATTAACTAGGCTGTTTTCCCTGTTGTTGGTTGGTTCATGTTGGAAAAAACATATCATACTTTACTAGGGGGAAATTAACCAGGCCGTTTTCTCTATCATTAACCATGTTATTAAACCATTAGTTTGTTGGTTATTATCCCCCATGGCGAGTACTGGTTGGTTAACTGCTTGACCCGTAGCCATATATAGCTGGTATATCCCTTATATCCCCTACTATTGTTGGCTATCATCCCCTATTATTAACTATTACTAACTAGCTATAGTTAACAATGACCAACCAATAACCAATGAACCATTAACCATCAACTAACCAATGATTAACCAGCTAAACCAGCTATTATTGTTGGTTGTTATCCCCTAGTATTAACCAGCTAAACCAGCTAGAAATCAACATTGGTTTGGTTTTAAACCATTAGTTTGTCATTAAACCAAGCTATTATTAACCATTAACCAGCTATATATCCCCTATCATTCTTAGTTATCATCCCCTATTATTAACCATCAACCAGCTAGAAATCACCATTGAACCATTGGTTGGTTGGTTGGTTGGTTGGTTGGTTGGTTGGTTGGTTCACTGCGGCTGACCCACAGCCAGGGCTCAACCTCTGACCCCGCGTAACGCATCGCGTAACGCGCCTCGCAGGCGGTACTGCAACTCGCCTTGCCGGCACAAGGCCTGTGCCACCGCAACGCTGGGGAGCCATGCGAAGCCTCGGCGCCGGTGGCAATCACCGCAACAGGTCCTCCACAGGTCGGACATGGCTGCATGACATCATTATAAGGTGGGCCCCCTTACTTAGCTAACTTGGGTTATAACTAGGGTAACTACCAGTTATGGTAGATATAACTATAGTAAAATGGCTTAGTAATCAACTTATAACTAGGGGGGCCCACCTTGTACTGACATCTGCTGTGATGTTAATGGAATAAGTAACATTATGTTCATCATGAACTGGGGTTGATTAACTAGGATCTCATTTTAACTATTGATTAGCCATCAATTGCTTAGTAATGGTTATGATATCCTGCGTTATGATATCCTGCATCATGGCCTTGATTACTTGTATTATGCCAATCCCTATAATCAACCAGTACTGAGGGTTATCATAAACAAACATACACCAGCATTGACCCTCATCAGCCACTGTCATTAATCATCACCACCCGTCAGCCACCATTAATCATCATCAGCCAGCAGTAATCATCAATCGTCATTAATCGCCAATCACGATCATCAAGCACCATCAAGCATCATCAACTGTTGTAATTGCTGGCTACAGATGACAATTGTACTCTACTACTAGCCATTGTTCACCAGCTGAACTATCAGCGGCGAGCAATCGGACCCCATCAACCCACTCAGCTTGAATCACTGACCATTGCTAACCACTAGTACTACTACACTCTGGCAAACTAGCCTGGTTGCATGGAAAATCCACCGCTCATACTGGTGTTACGTAGAAAAATGGTGACTTTTCCTTTCCAGATTAGTTAACGAAAAGGTAACCAATTTGAACCACAACTGATGGTTCACCATTGTTGTAACTTGCCAATATGGACCACCAATACCCACCAATCCATCAATCAATCATCAACTAGGCATCAGTCATATGTCAATACTTAGCGATTCTTAACACCAGTATTGACAGCCAATAATAGCAAATAACCATCAATTTATCATCAAGAAAAATCAACCCACCTTGATTATTAGCCATTCTCGGTCTTTTAGTAACAGTATCAACCATCAATACACTCCGGTAAACTGACCCAGTCGCGAGGAGAATACACCCGAAATTGCAGGTTCATCGTTAATGTATTAAAACGGCTGATGTTTAACTTCCATCAAATTGGTTGGGTTTTTTCTTTGGTTTCCCGAAGTTTTCCTATGGCTTCCCAGGGTATCTATAACCATCAATGATAAATGGAAGATTCTTAATTGCTGATCCACAATCATCCTATGGCTTACCAAAGTTTTCCTATGGCCATTGCTGATGCTAATCATTCTTCACCATCTATTGGAATAAATTGGGATTATCAGCAACATTGGGTTGTTCCTATTTGGCTTCCCAAAGTTTTTCTATAGATTCCAGGTTGATTTATCATGTTCTTTCCAATGTCTTCCCAATTGTTTTCCTATGGCTTCCCAGGATATCTATAACCATGGTAACCATTGATAGCCATCGGCAATCCTTAGCCATCTATCGGCAGAGCCACCATTCGACCCTGCCAAGGAGCCATAACCAAGACCAAGACCCTCAGTCCTGGGGCAAGAGCCGATGAGACCATCTGGTTCTACCTGTGGCCCTGGGATTCCAACAGCCATTGTTTGCTTCAGCGGTGGTCTATACCCTGGTATTCCCGGTTGTTACTTATGTTTAATGGTGAAACCAAGAATGACCAAATGGTCAGCCATTTTCGATGGTTGTTATATACCGTCAAAAGCGACCTTGAACTGAGGGATTATATCTACTGCCGGAAATCAACCGCTGGCTTCATGCTGGTTGGAATCCCAGGATATGCATACTGGGAAGCGTAAAACATGCCAAGCGTGCTACGTGAAAATGGGGTTCCAAAACTGTTCCTACAAAAAGTGTCTTGAGACAATGGCTCAAAAATGGTGCATAATGATAATGGTGTTTAACAATGAGGTTCATCACAGGTGCCATAACAAACAAATATATCAAATCCACGCTTGTTCTGTTATGGGTTATTGTACCTGTCATGAACCACTTGTTGCATGGATCATGAACTGTCAGCAACAACTCCAGCAGGTTGGTAGCCATGATTTATGGTGGTATATGGTGGTGGTTTCTCAAAAGAAGGATCCCCTCAAACTCTTCCAAGATTAACCATCTATAGCGATAAACCAACAATTTTTGAGGGTCCTCTATGTGAAGAAACCACCATATATCAGCAGGAATTGCATTGATTCCAACGCTACTTGCTGATCATTGCCATTCACACACTTCGGCCTTGGGATCTGATCATGACGACTAATGCGACAATCATCAAGGACCAGCAACTATCCGGGTCGATACTAGTAGCATACGTTGGCATCTGTGTCTAAAATGTAGCAAGTGGGGGGTTGATTTGATGGTTGAAAGTAGTTGACGATCGGTGATGCTTAGGTTGTCCCTTGAAAAAAGGTTCATTATGGTCATTTTTTTGTTCGCGATGAACACGAGTGGTTCGCAAGCAATCCACCAACAGCAAGGTGTAACTCCTAGAAAATGGCACCGTTAAGCAGTGCTATAAGGCTTAATTCACCTACTTTACAATATTTACTATGCGTTTCTATCCCAACTACAACCCCAATTGCACTTCCAAGTGCCACGTCTGACCAAAGGTTTCATGATCCTAACAATGGAAAGTGCGAAGTAGCAACGTTTGGGATGTGAGTTACAGGGCAGCTTGACCCATCATGCGATCCATGAAGCAGGGCTGAGATCGACCGTCAAAGTGCTTTGACTTGGCCCGCGGCCTGCGGCCATACTGCGGACGGGGTGGGCCATACTTTCCACGGATCAGAAAAACTGCCAGAAAAAACCCGGAGGACAAAACTTTGCAACAATTTTTTCACAGAGACACACACCATCATACCATGTCCAATTTTTTTGCAATAAAAACACTTGATGTTTGTACCAGCGGCCACAAGCCGCCCTCGGATCAGACATGGGTGGACTTGCGATGCGGTGGTAGTCTGTGAGCTATCTTCGTTTTCAGCAGAACTCGATGCCTCTGCCCAGCACTGTGCACCAAAGTCACGGATGTTTTTGTCTCCTTCAGTCCCCTGTCCAGGTCAACCAGGTCATGAAACTCTTTCAACTGCTGACTCATCGCAGCTTGATGCTTCGTTTACCCACAAGGGAATTTGATCAGTTCAACACCAGCTTCTCAATGCTGAAGGTTTCAGGCTTGGCAGCAGACTCACCTATACTGTCCAAAGCACCAAAGCAAGCTTTGCAACTGGGGAATTAATCTATGCTGTGTGGGTGTATGTACCGTAACTCTTATAATTAGTGGTAGACGGTAGACCCACATCAAGGACCCTTTATAGTTGATGGTGAAAGACCATCCATTGATGACTAGATTGGTGGTCATTTATCAATGTGCAACTATATAGCATTCACCTTTTTAATGGAATAACTTCAAAATAGAGGCAAGTAAAGTGACATGACAAACGAAGTAGCATGAGCCGTCAAGTAGAAAGGGACTGGAATGAGAGCGCTTCCCAATTGAACAAGTTGTTAACCAGCCAACAACTGACGTCACCTAGCTACATCTACGATACCATAAAGTAGCCAAGCTATCCCAATTACATTGGTTCGATATGGTCGATATGGTAATCCACCTGAAACATGCAATCAGTTTCAGTAGATGGCAGTTGATCCAGCTGAAATGTCCTCACAACATGGTATCCAACATCCTTGCACGTCCCTTCTGGGTCTCAAATCGCACCATGACAGATCATGATAACATGATACTTTTTCTGTTCTTTCCATTGGCCAAGTCCCACGTTTCTAGATTCAAACACAGTTTTGGAGCCACCCCCACGAATTCTATCCATTTCACCCCCAAGTAGCCGTGGTTTGCTGCTGACATTTGGCTATGGGTCACTACCCTGTCTCCCTGGTGAGCATCCGACAACCAGAATAGTCGAACTTTTGGGTTTCACCTACACAGTTGTTGGTAGGTATATAGCCGGTATATCTCCTATATATTCTTGTTGGCTATAATCCCCTACTAACTACCATCAACCAGCTAGTGAAGCATTGCTTTGCTACTGTATAACCTACCTTGTAAACCAGGGAGCTACAAATCCTGGCTTGACATTCACCGCTAGCCCCCTTGCAACCGCACGCGGTAACCCCCAGATTGACCAGCGCAGCAATGGCAGTTTCACCTCCAAGAACTGTGAAGGCGAATACGAACCGCCTGCTGCAGGCAGTGAGAGAAGCCACGGTTGTATGCGAGGATTACATCTGTGATGGATGTAGTTCATGAATGTTGCGCATAGATGCAAATTATATACAGCCAAGAATGCAAATGGATTCTTACCTCGCACCAGTAACCAGCTGTAGCCGTGGTTTGTTGGTGCTCTTTTAAGCGTTGGGAAAAGGCAATCTAAACATTCTAAACAGTCTTGGATATTGATGGCCTCCGGTGGCTTTTGTAAAGTCAAAATTTGGCATATGCCACGCCATGTTGAAGCGCGAATGCCCACTGGCCTGGTGATGATTGCAGCTCCATTCCAGGGATTTTCAAATGTTCTGGCAGGTTCCAGCTCCGTTAACTCCGGTGAATTTTGACCAAGCCCTAACGCTAGCCCAGTCAAAAAAATGGGCATTGAGCATTACCTAATTTGCGTGGCCCAAACCACCCAAATCTCTGTGAAAAGGCTTCGCTGGAGTGATCCCAGCAGGACTGAACTGGCTTCAAATTTTCGCAGCTCGCAGAAAATGCCTTCTACAGTGTGCATGAAGACACAAGTTTGGCCCAAGCTCTATTCAAATGGTAGCCGAGCCGGCGTGTTCACTCTTCTTGTGTGAGCTGCACGCATCCTCGCTGGCCGCCAAACCGTTCCGATCCGTTCCGCAACAGGCCTTAGGCTTTATCCCACCCAAGAATCCAAGCCACGGCGCTCGGTGTTGTCATCCACTGGTGGGTGCACCTGCATTGCAGCCACCACTTTCCAAAGGGGAACTTTGCGTCCTCCCACTCTTGTCGCAACATCTGCCACTGCATATGGTGCAGGATCCAGTGCCACCCGCTTCGGCGCCAGGATGCTACTGTACAGTTTGTATGTCCAGTCCTCGGCCGATTTCTTGCACCCTCTGCTTCACGTCTTCAGGTCTCATTGCAACATATCTATTTGAGCCCCTTAACACTCTCCGGATACAGCTTTGCACCAACAACCAAGTTACACCTTTCTTGAGCGATTCGCATCTAAATGCCCTCATCTAGTCAGGCATAAATACAGCAACTCATGAGTCCGTGTTCTTCATTCCATGCCCATCCTCACTAAACAAGCAACACCTATTCAATGATCCAAGAATCAGTCATTATTCATACATCCTGTGTGTTTTCTCAAATGTTTCGGAGTTGAAGATTTCCCTTCAGTACAGGTAGCTACGCCAAGCCTGTCTTTGTCTATCCAATGCTTTGTACTGACCTTTACCATTGCGTCAGCAGCCCTGGGTTTTCCTATGGTTGCGTTTCAATTTCAGATTTCTTTGAGTGCGTCAAAGTTGCCAATTAGCAGCCAGTCTCAAGGTTGACAACTGCTTTGCACCACCATTCAATGTTGTAATTATGGTCAACTATGGCTGAGTCTTTGCTGGACCAAGCTGGAATTTCTGGTCAACCTGCAGAAGCGCTTACCAACAATTCTCCAACGACCCCCCATGCATTCATCAACCCATGAGCACCTCCTCATCATCCATGACTGAATAAACGTGGGAGGCTTGAGTCATAACATCTGTGGATAGATGCTGAATCAGTTCAATCATTACTAGCTACTCATAGTTGCACTGATAGTGTACTCAAACATTGCCAACCTATTGTTCGGCGCTTCTAAGATGTGGTGCACCCAGGTGAGAGTGGTGAGAGTTAGTTTGCCCAAATTTGCTAATGTGTATGTAATTTATGTACCATAAGCCATCACTGTTATCCAACAAGAACATTGATCTATTTACCAATGTGAGGCTGCACCTTTGTAAGCAATGATCAACTGATTGGTGGTTTCAACCCCTATGAAAAATATTAGTGGACCAATCAAGCATTTAGTAGTAGTAGTAGTAGTAGTAGTAGTAGTAGTAGTAGTAGTAGTAGTAGTAGTAGTAGTAGCAGTAGGAGTAGTAGTAGGAGCAGGGAAAATAACATGTCAATGAAACCACCAACCAGTCAAGCTAAGCAAACAGGTAGGTATCACCTACCAAAATTTGGCACAGTATTTGTAGATTGCCATTCCTTGGTGATGCTTTGGTGCGTGAAGTTTTCGAAGGGCGTTTCTTGAACCCTTAAATAATAAGCACCCGTTGACGGCTAGTAGTGAACAATTTGAGAATGCTTGGTGAAGACAACAAATCACAACCAACACTGATCCTGGTCATAGGTGGCTGAGATTCTCGTTCAGCAAAAGTAACCAGCCAATTGGAAGGCTACGGCCAAATGGTACATCAGCACCGCCATCATTGTGACAGATGCATCTGAGCATACTCCTGATTGGCTATCTCACCAAGAATATGTTCTTGACAGCAGTAATGATGGTGGTGATTGGCTACAACTTGTCATTAAGTAAACTGTAGTTGACTCTATAGAGTTGTTCATCATCTAGTTTGGATTGCTTGGCCATGACAAGCCACAAAACCCATGACAAATCTTTGGTTGACAATGAACAATAGCTAATAGAAACCAACAAGAATGATCCATGGTTCCCCAACTGCATTAATCCAATGATCCTTGCTGATCACTATGAACTACTACTAGCCACTATCAACCATCACTGGCAACCATGATCAAGCATGGTAATCCATGGGTTAAACTGTGCAGCAACCTGCTGTTCCCAGCCCTGCTGGACATGGATCACGCCCCCGTGCTACGGGGCCTGTGGCTCGGCCACGTAACCGTGGCACGGTTGGGTAGCAAAGTCCTGGAGAACGAACGGTGCATGGGCGGCCCCGTGGGTACCTGCGGTTTGTTCACCATGGTTAGTCGCACCCTACGGCTGGTGGCTGAACCAAGCCCTAGAAAGCATACCATGGGAATTGTAACCACTTACGAGCTGTGGGGGTGCACATCCAAGTGGGACTGGCTACCTAGGAATGGTGGTCAGCAACGAGCCCTGCATTGATTCATCATGGTTAATCATTCATCTTCAACAATGATGGTTGATAATGATGGTTAATGGGGTTAACGGTGGTTCATAGTGGGCAACGCGGATTGAAAATGCATATATCATAGTGGCTGTTAAAACGTCTAATATTGATGGTATTGCTGTCAATGTTTTTATCATCAATATCATCAACATGAGGATATTGAAACAGATTATGGGATCCTGTTTGTCGCCCGTTCTCAACCATTGGTTCTTCACATGGTTGACACAGCATCGGCATCTCTGCCTGAAAGAACCAAATTGCCATTGGATGAAGCATCAGGACCAAACGCGCAAATGACTAGTAGTGTATTGTATGTCGTGCAAGGCTCCGTGGGCCACCAAACATTGGCCTATTCGGTTTATGACTAGGGTTAACAACCAGATGTGGTAGATATAACTGTCGTTTAATTAACGGCTTCTCAGCCAACTTACAACTAAGGTTTGCACCATGTAGTTCTTGCTTGCATCCCTCCTCTCAATGCCTATGAATGATCTTTGAGTGTCTGTTCGTAGCAGCCATCGACCAACACCGCTAGCTGCAACTACAACCATGAAAGGGTCATAAGAATTTGGATCTTATCTCCAGGAGCCTGATGATTCCCACTCTTTGGTATAATATTTCCCTGGTTGTGCGGAAGCTCTCCACCTGCAAAAATCGCTGGTCTCTCAGAAAAAAATTGGTGGCTCCCAGATACTTCCAGGAAATTTCGGGTGAAACAGTGATAGATCCAGCTGTTGCATGAGTAACTGTGGCAGTTGATCATGCAAACGTGATGGTTTCCAGAATCACAATGGATATTGTTTCCCTCGAAGAATGATGGTTCGCGCATGTCAGCACATGTGTTCGCGCCTTAGCTGTGGAATGGAATGGAAAAAATGGAAGGATTGTTCATGATCAGCCATTGTGATCGTAATGGCTGACCATTACTATAGAGTCATGATAGTCAATGATAACCGTTGTAGTTTATTTATTGCCATTACTACCATCATCAGTATCAGGATGAGCAATTGCTACAATCATTAGATTTATCATATGCCTACTATATCAATGACCAATGCAGCAGGTTCACAACAAACCATTTCCACCGATAGATCATTGGTTCCAGTGTGCAGTGAAATACATCCCATTCCATGGCTCCACATCAACAATCCTATGATCACTTTTCTGATCCTTATCAGTGACTATGCATAATTATTGTAGTTACAACTAGGATCATTATTCTAGTCATTATTTAATGATGCTGAGTATCACCGCTACAAGCATCATAATGGAACAATATGGATGACCATGAAAGTGGTATGATCAATGATGGTCAAAGCCATCATAAAGATCAATCTTATGAATCATCATGATTTAATCATTGCCACTACTAAGATGATGAAAATCCATCGTCGGTCTTATATTCAATGAGTACTATAGTAATATTATGTTCACTTTCATGATCACAATTTGTAGTTATCACTACCATCACTGGCTTGGTTGATAGGAACGTCTACAGGAAAGCCCCGTTGTAACCAGAACTTATAGGTTTTTTTGCCTGCAGATTTCCCATCAACCATTTGTCGGACATCTTAATCATAATGACAATAGATCATAACATAATGACCAAAATGACATAAAACATCAATGATGTGATTCTTATGGCCATCTGTAATCACATAAAACAATCACATATTGATTGTGATTACAAATCATTCTCACTACCATGATCACCATGACCATCAATGATGCGAATCTTATGGCATGATCAGCTTTCTGGCTGCGACAGGTCTCCTCCAAAGCTTTGCGCAGGGAACTTTCCAAGTCGCCCAGTGACTTCGAGGGCTCGTGGGGTAGCCCTGAACCCGCGATTCGGTGGGAGACGTGTCGAGGTCATGGGGTAGTGAACTCGTAGCTTGATGACTGGGTAGACTGCGAACTCATTAGTTTGGTTCACCCAGTGGTTGATCAATGTTGATTAGTTCATAATGCTTAGTTGCCTTTAATCCTGATCATTGGTTCACTAGCAGTTAATGTTGTTGATCAACGTTGGCTAATGAAGTGACTACTGATTGACATTGATGATCAACTGCTAGTGATTAGTGAGTGACAAGTGGCTAGTAAGTCATTCATCGGTTTCGCTCACGAACACTTAATCTTGTTGATCACTGGAAGGGGAATGAAACGATTGCTGATTGACATTGATTGAGTGACCGGTCAATTCACGATTGATTAGTTGTGATTAAGCAATACTAGCAGGCTGATGATTTACCATAATTTGGTTTCAATAGTTATTCATGATGTGCTTGATGTGCTTGATAGCGAGTTTGTTCATGGCTCGGTTGCTGTCCGAAAGGTTAGCTCGAAAACATTGGCACACATATTCACTTCAAAGCGCCGTTAATGTGTAGATTCCCAGGACTACTGCATGTTTATCCACTAGAGCAATCAGAACTGTGCGAACTGCGTCGACCATTCTTACTGGTTGGTTTACCAACCCCGGTACCTTTAGTTTCTACATCGACTAGACTAATCACGCACAGTAACTCTTCCATATACAGACTATCTACGTTCAAGATGCTCAACCAGATACGGTAGTTGTCCTCCTTTTGATAAAAGAACTTCCACACCAGCTGGAGCTGAAACGCTATCACAACAGGATCAACGACTGACCGCCACTGTGCTGCCAATTTTCTTCAATCAACACTC
>VSDK01004224.1:703849-717271 GCA_009767595.1 Symbiodinium kawagutii | reverse complement strand
CACTCTTTCAGCAGTTACATCCATTGCTTCAAACAGTTGCAGAAAACAAAGCAAAACAAACGTACTTGATCATCCATTGGTAAACTTGATGATTCATCGACCATTAATTTACCAGTAATAATCAACAATTAGTAACCATCATGTTACCCGTAGAAACCCAATCAATAATTACTCAACCATCATTAATCAACCATTCGTCACGCATTAGTAACCACTCATGTTAACCATTCGAAACCATTAGTAACCATTAATCAACCATTCATCAACCACACTCATCATCATTAATTGACACAATCATTAATCAACCATTTGTAACCATCAATCAACCATCAATCAAGCATCAATCAACCATCGATCAACCATTAATCAACCATCATTAATCAACGATTCCTCAACCATTCTTGAACCAGTCATCAACCATCCATCAACCATTCATCAACCATCATGAATCAACGATTTCTCAAGCATTCATCAACCATATGTAATCACAAAATCTCGTAAAACATGTCGATCCAACCCCCAACGATTCGCAGCTCGTCACCTGCCAAGAAGATCTCGCAGGGGTCCGGCTGCGACGCTTCCATCGCCACGTCGCAGCATTGCTCACGGGACAGTGGCACAGTGGCGCAGGTCGTGCTGCTTCCAACAGTAGCGGTGGCTGGCACACCATGGGGGAATTGATGGTTAGTAGAGTGGTTAGTTGATGCTTGATATAGCCCATATAGCTCCTTAATCACTAATGTTGACTCATGATGGTTGATGGTTGATTGATGAATTAGTGAATTGTCGATACTCACTTGTACTGGTTTGACGGTGATCGAACCATCAATGCACAGTTTTATGATGAATCGCAGCTATCCCATTTATATCGATTTATCCAGCAGGGGGTACTCTCTTGTAGCATCGGACTGATACTCATCAACCCTTAGGATCCAACTAACGAATTTCACAGGGTTGATGCTAGCATTCGCCAAGGTCTCACGTCTAGCTGTGTCCGTTGTGTGTCCCCCCGGAAAGAATTGGTTTCCATATGGCTGTGGGTCAAAACCCTGTACCCCTGGTTCCCCATCATTAAAAATTGTTTTCCCTATCATTGTTGGTTATTATCCCCCATATTGGCTGGTTAATATTGACCCATAGCCATGTGTTTCCACAGAAACATGGGATTTGTGGCTCAGGAAAAACCTGAGGTCTTTGTCCCAGAGTCGCTCCAGTGGGAAGCTGTTTGTCAAGCAGAGCGAGGCGATGATGGAGCAATTGTAACGTAGGCAAAATTGGAATCAATAGTTGAGCCTATTGACTATCATGAAGCACCAGGAACAATCATCAACCACCCTTACACATCATTTACCATTGTCAACCATCCATGATTCATGGTTTTCAGCTTCTTAAGCATCCATGACCGGAGAAAAACTTGGTCGGTGACTTCGCCACCCTGGCGAAATGATTAGTACAGCCATGAGTGTATTCATCCAGCCATTGACCCCACGTACACCACGCTGTGCAACGTTTGCCGGCAAAGTCGTACTTTCTTGGGGATTTAAAACAACGAACAACTGGCTGGTGTAAAAACAGATATGGCCAGCTTGTGCAAGGCTCACTCGACCAGCAGTTCTAACTAGTAGTCTTAGCTCAACCGACCATCAGTTGAACCAACCATCAGTTGTTCAACGAACAGTTCAACCAACCAACAGGTTTTGCTCATTGCACCCTATAAGAAACCATCACCATCATTGAAACATCACAACCCTTGACCCCTTCTGCGCCACTATTGATCACCATTGGCCATGACTCATCGTTATTACCAATGGCTTAGTACCCAGTACTTCTCTAAGCGGAGGGCACCCCTGTACAAGCTGCTGATCCTTTGGGAAACCATCCCCTGGTAGTTGTGCGTCACCAGTTGTGCATAGGTAGAACCAAATCTGTTTAAATGGGTAAACTAGCTGAATGGCATCCCTATGGTGCTGTGATTTTCATGGTACAATGGTAAACCATCTGCGAATCATAGTCGTTTTCAATAGTTTTGTCTCACATATATTTATATAAAAACTATAATAGGATACAACGCTTTAAATACTACGTTTAATCCGTGATGGTGTACCCGGGATGTTACACCTAATATCGCCATCATGGGCAACCAGCTGCAGAAACGGCTAGCCCACTGAGATTCCTCGTAATGTTTATTGCAATCCCTTAGCTGATGCAACTTTGTCTGAATCAACCATCTATCATCATCGATCCTGTTGGTGGTATTTGGTCCATTGCCGCCGTAGACTTGTCCACTGCTGTCGCGAAGCTACTAAACAGGCTTAACCAGTGCTACAACCATCTTAGTTGTGGCTGCGATGACAACCAGCTCCATACATGGGAGTGAGTTCAAATGTGGTGCAACGAAGAACTTGTGGACAACAATGGGCCAATAATTCAAGAAATGATTGCTAAAAATCATCAAAAAACATGATCCAATAGTCGTAGAGCTCATCATAATCCATGTATCCTCGTCAACATCGTCAAGCAGTGGAGTATCAATCATTATGCCCGTAGTCGATGTATATCAATTAATCATCACTAACCGTTGGCCAGAGAGCTATATTGTTCATCATGAATCATTTATTTGTATTATTCATCAACATTCATTGAGAACAAAAGTGCTATCGAAATGAGTTTATCATCATTAATCATCTTGAACTGCTTTACTGCCCATTAATAACCCATCATGTCCAACTGATATATACCATCATTAGCCACTAAGCCACTGATCCCAAGGGGCAACAGCCACTTGCCCTCCTACTTGGATGTAGGAGCTGGGGTAATAACTGGGATATAACCATGGTGAGCCCTATAGGTGGGTGAAGCAGCCCTAAGACTAATCATGGTGAATGTCACCAGTTACGAGCAGTGGGGGCACATCCGAGAGTATCACTAGAAGTCTTCTCCCAGAAATTGGTAAGTGCTTACAGATTATGATACTACAGGACTTTTAGTGATTGATACTGGTTGGTGGTTTGAACCTCTAAGAAAAATATTAGTCAACCAACCATGTGTTCATAGTTTTTAGTGAAAATAAAAAATGTTTGAAACCACCAGCCAGGATAGAGTACCCCTTGACAATTCATTTATCATAACAAGTCTTATCCCAGGACTAGGCTTATCCTACGGAGTACCCCATCTTCCAACAACTGGCTATTGGTCAGTTCACCGTGTACCCCTGGTTCCCTATCATTCACCAAGCCGTTTTCCCTCTGAAATTGTGGCTGAACTTATTCCCCAGTTGGTTGATTCAAGCCTTGACCCATAGTCACTTCACCCGACGTACCCCTCCACCAGTAGCCACTGGTATATCCCCTACAATTGCCGCTTGTTATCCCTTATCATTGACCTTTCACCAGCTATTTAACCAGCCAACTCACTCTGAATCAGTTGCTCCACCAGCCGGCGCGGCAAAGCGCACGTAGCCAAAATACCCAAACCTGGCCAGGCCCCAGGTCCAGTCTGGTTGGATCCGTCGGTGCTGCTTGGCGGCCAGCGGTTGATGGCGCGCAACCAACAAGAACTACCACCCAGGTATCCATGACTACCCAAGAATGATCATTAGGCCAAGATTATGGCCGAGGTTTGTTGATGATGATTGTTGAACCTCCATCATTTCACCTTTTTTGATGTTAGTGTCGATTATCAGACCAAGTTTAGGACCAGAAATGGTGTTCAACGAGAATATGGTTGATGATGCTGCCTGTCACAAGGGTCTAATGTGATCATCTGTTACTCGCCTTTGACCGATAAGAATAGCTATCATACATCATGAACAACCTTGATATTTATTGACCACTAGTAAGTACATCAATACGAATTGACCAGCATCAACCACCACAAACCATTTGCAACTATTGTCAACTATCATTCACCCATATCAACCATCACCAGTCGTCAGTATCTGTATCTCCCAGATGCCTCCATTTATGCAGCCCCCCCTCCACTTGACTGCGCCTCGCCTCCCAAACCACCCGTGATTAATGCCATGGCTCGCTGCTCAACTCAAATGCACCCCGCAGAGACCTGTGGTTCTGAACAGCCGGGAACAGCTGTGCCAACCAGGCGATGTCAGCGTGCGCTTCGAGGTGTGCTTGTGCTCCTTGTGTTTTTCTGCGGATTCGAGCTGCAAACGGCAGAGCGGCAAGTTCCGTTGAGTGAAGCCCTGTGCATTCGGACAGCTGTGGGTGGTGAACATGCTATAAGGAAATACCTCAGCCAGTGGGTTGCTAAAGCAATGTAACAATGGTATAAATGGTATGCCATGTGATGATACTGCAACAATGGCATAAACAATCTGAAGCATCAACTGAATCAGCCACTAGACTATTCCGACCAATCATGTTGGTTAATCCGCTCTTGTATATGGTTTTGACATGTTTTGACCAAAAATTTGTGTACCCCCTCCCCAACACTGGTGGCTTCTCAATTAATAATGGCAATCATGCCTATCAACTTGGATAGTTAATAGGTATCACCGTGCTGGTTCTAGCGCATGATCAAACAGTCCACAGCAAGCGGTTGATCAGTAAAATGGTTTATTGATGGTTCACTGATTCATAGACACATAGCTATAGTTTCTATGGTTTCTCAACAGATAAATGAACATTAATGAGCTAATTAGTAGCTATAGACGGTTCATTGGCATTAAGTCTCTATGGTTCATCAGCAAACAACTAGTTTTAATTGTGGCAATCAAATCAAAGAAATCAGTATATACCAAGTAACACCAAAACATGTGAATCAGCAAGCATACCCAGCATAGGAACCAAGTGCCACCGACATTAGTAGGTCAATGTAGGTCAGGTTCATAGCCATTATTCATGATGGCATATTATTGATCGTGTTGAATAGGCTGGTCAATAATGATTCGTATTCATTGATGATAGTGAATGACTATTCGGATTCTTAATCATATTTTGCTAGAAGTAGTTATAAAAAATGAATCTGTGTGGGCAAAAGGATAGTGGCTAGTAATTGCATACTGGAAATCACCTCGTGGATGATAATCAATAAATCAATAAGCAATGATAGCAAGTACTGGCTGGGCTACTGACAAGCAAAACTTGGTACGGCCGCTGTGCTTAGGAAACCAGACAATACAATTCCAGACAATGGCTCATAGATGTAGAGAAGGGTTGATACAATTGAATCCAATGGCTCAATCAGGTACTTTCAAAAGGAACGATGACCATGATGACCTCGTTTGGGCAGATGGGGTCGGAGAAAACCAAAACTATCTATCGGAAATCAAGACATCGACACGCTGCGACAACTCACACAAGCGATCCCTGGATGGCGACGTGAATCCCTCCAAATTCACCAATTCCATCGATTTCCTCTTCCCGAAATGGCGCCATCCTACCAAGGATGACCTATTTCTTGGACGATGCTGGGTGTGATGAGACTTCTATCCATAGATTCGTAATCCCACACTAGCTTGATCCTTAGGAGCATTTCACCATGACAAGACCTGCCGCTGTTGGTTTCCATGGAGATTTGTCCATGTTGCGCATTTTGCCAATTTATGGGGACACCATTTCAAGGCGAATCCATGTGTTTTCTCGGCTTGGGACAGTTGCTGGGAACACACAATAGCCATGTTCAACCAGTTCTCAAGCAGTGCCAAAGGTTGATGAGTGAGACGGAACTCTATGTTCAAGAGAAATACCCAGAAATAGATGGCTATGGATCAATATTAACCAAGCAACAATGGGGTATAATAACCAACCCACTTAAAGGGAAAACAATGGTAAGTGATAGGGGAACCAGGGGTAAGGGGTTTTGACCCACAGCCAGATGAGCTTGTTGTTAATGAGTTTTCAATGAGTACCACAGTGTTCAATTAAACCATGGTGCTACTACTCCTTGCTGTAAATCCAAGTTGCCAATAAGCATTCCATTTTGTATTCAACCTTGATCCTTCAACTATTTCCCCCCAAAGAACTCACAGCAAACCTGCTTGTATCAACCATCATAAACCATTCACGATAAATCCCAAACATGTGCTTGTCAATTAGAAGCCGCCATCGCCAAGTATGGTTTTAAAAACACGTTTTTGAAACCACCAGCCAGCAAATCATGCTCAACTAAACGATCATATACTTAATCCCTATAGATGCTCCCCTATACTTTAACCTGATTGCTGGTTGCAAAGTTGTTACGCCACTCATTTTTCAGCGACGAATCAGCTGTCGACGCAAGTCGCGCTGTCAGCTGGTTTCTACTCCTCGGGCGGTGAGGGGCGAGCGGTGGTCAAAATCCTGACCGGAGAGCGGTGGACGCCCTGGGTGATGACAAAATAATACTTCCATCAATGACCACCACTGGCCATCAATCATCAGCATCAATGACTATCATGTGCCCGTGCTCGGGTTCCTGGTCGTAATCAACCCTTGGTGGCTCTTGGTGGTTATCAACTACTGGTGGTTGTCAGCCAATGACGGTTATCAGCCGATTACGGTTCTCAGCCTTGTCAAGCTTTGGTGGTTCTTGGTGGCTGTCAGCCCTTGCTGGCTACCAGCCCCTAGTGCTTAGCCACTCTTGATGGCTATCAGCAGTTGATAGCTGCCAGCCGTTATTGAAAGTTTTCAACCAATGATAACCCTAAAGCAGCGAGGGTTATCAACCCAACCATTGGTGCCTATCAATCGTTGGTGGTGAACAACCCCTGGTGATTTGTTCCACTGTTGCTTATCAACAACTGCTGGCTCTCGACCAATCGATGGTTCAATCCCTTCCCATGCAGGAGTGGTGCACAACCGCATGTAGCTATCAACCGTTGGTTGTCTCAGATTGTTGGTTTCTTGTTCAACCAATGGTGGCTACCAGCCATTGAAGGCTTCCAAGTCAGCCATTGATAGCTATCAGCTCAAGCATCGGTGGCTAGCAACCACTGCTAATTGGCAAAAACTGGTTATCGGCCCTGCGTGGCTATCAGCCAGAAAAAAAAAACTTCACTTAGTGTGAGCATTGTCCCTCTTTATTGGCCATGGGCAGCTTTTATTTGGTGCTGCGTATAGTATCAACGAGTTGACGCAGGGAAAGGTGAGCGAATGGACGGACCTTGAGGTCAGTCTAGTCTGCAAAACAAGGTGTAGCCCAGAAGCCCTTTCCAGGATGGTCTGGAAGCAAATCCATGGTCTTGACCCATGAGCCAGCCTGGAACATCTTCAACGCTGCAATGCGCTCGTTTCTTCTGCTGCCTCCGGCTCGCGCTGTCTGCAAGTCGAATGGCAGTGCCTGGCTCTCTGGCTGCAAGCCATGTTGGACCGACAGGTGCCGGAAAATGAGCAGGCAGTGGAAGCAGGCCCCAGAAGGTCTGCAAGTGATATAAGCCCAGGCATTCGCTTCTTGGCTTGCAGTGCTGAACCTTGCAAACTGCAAATAGCTTTCCCAGAGAACAACAGGGAGGGGATGGGGCAGGGCTTCCTCTTCCTTCGTCCAAGGTGGTGATGCCCAGGTCCAAGTTATTTGCCTTCAAGCCGTTTTCGTCTTTCTTTTTCCTTCTGATTCTTCTTGTCCCGGTCGCGTCTGACTTTTTCTTCTAGTTGATTTCCTGGCGTAGGTATCAGCTTGGGCCTGGAGCACCGGCACTAGCTTGGGCCTGGAGCACCCAGCCCGAAGTTCTTCGGCTGTAGCTGCCGAAGAACTCGGAGGGTTTGGCATCTCCCCTCCATCGGCTTCCTCCTCCGTCTCCACGCCTTTGGGGCCAACGTTTACTACATGGCCTGCCAGTCACCAGTCACTTGATGGCCATCTGCAAGACATCTGCCACGACACCTTCTGATGCAGCTCCAGATGCTTGCCGAGCCCGGTGCAAAGGAGCTGTCTACGCTTTGCCATTGATATTGCCCCGTGTATATTGCCCCGTGTGGTTGCTCAGATTTGGTTCTAACCAAATGCGTCATGCTACAACAGTTTCAGTGGATACAAAAAAATGGCAACATCCATTATTGTGAATCGTCAATCTCTGCCAGGTCAATCAACTACACACATCACCGCATGGTCAAGTTTGATTTTGTCACTTCTGCCAACCAAAAACTAACAATCTGTTAGTTATACCGCTTGAAACAAGAAAGTCTGTGTCGTGGAATGTTTGCCCACAGTAATTCAACGACTGACCAATGGAATCCCCTATCATTAACCACCACCGACCCTTGCCACTGAACTGATCCACCCTGAATTAACTTTAAACTATTCATCATCAACCCTTAACCTGGATCAATCAACCTCAATCAGCTCTCAACCAACCCTTACCCATTCCTGAACCCCAGCGGTTAATCATCATGAATCAACCTTGATCAACACAGGTCCCCCTTGTGGGCAAAGCTGTCCCAATCCGAGCGGCCTCCGTCAGTGGTCCTGGCAGCATTCACCACCACCTGGCTGGGGGTAAGTGCTGATCAATGATGATGGCGACCATATGGTAATTTAACAGAGCGATGCAAGATCCACCATGGATAGTTTTGCTATTGGTAATTTCCAGGTTCCATTGCCATGTGCGATTATAAAAGAGCAATTGTGATGGTGCGGTGCATGATGAAGCTAAAGGATGGGTGATAGTGTTGAATAACGATCAATGATGGTCATCAATGCTCAATGATGGCTATTTGTTCATGCTTGAAGATGGGGTGCATGGAACTTCATGGCTAATCATGGCTAATGATGATTGATGATGGATCGTGATGTGTGACTGACAATAGTCAATAATGGTGAACGATGACGGCGAATCATGATGTCTCGTTGTGTTTAATGATGACCAGTAGTGGTGATCAAGAAATGGTTTGGTATGTTCACAATTGCAACGAACCAGCTGCAAGAGTGTGGTACATTCTTAGGAATGATCCAAGTTGCTGGTAAGAATTTGGGCAGGAGATCCTCATGATTCTACGTTGACGATGGTCAACAATCGGTCAACCACAACATGAAATGGACGATGACTGATACATAACTATAACTATACTGTAGTGGATAACACATTATCTAGGTGATAATGGTTAACACCTGATATGTTCATGATGGTTAGCCAATGTTTGATAATGGTGACCAATGGTTCATAATGGTTGCAAGTCATGATGTCTTTGCAATGGTCTAGAATGATGGTCAACAAATGGTTGACACTGATTTCCAACTTTATGTTCCTGCTTCGTCGTTGTCATTTAGTAAGTCTGCCATCGCAAAAAGTTGGGTGACACGCGATAATCTGGCTACACACCCTCAATTGAACATTGCCAAACAATGCAACCCGTACATCGGATCTATCCATAAATGCTGCCACCCGTAGTCATCACAACAATGCTACTGATAGAGGTAAGAGTTTGTGGACATACCCACGATCCCGGGAAAGCACGTGCTGTTTCAGCTTCCCTCATCTACCAGCATCAAGCAGTCTACGGAGGAAAAGGACCAAGAGAACATGGATGTCATCATTCCAGAATCTATGTTGCCAACTTGAGATTGTCACTGGCCTATCCAGTAGAGCAATCTAAATTCAGAATTCATACTGTCATCATACTGGTTTAGAATCGAATTGAAAACCATCACCGCCTCGAGTCCAAGCTTTTGAGGCTTTGACGCAGCTAAGAACAGCTTCTCGAACTTGATGGTGAGTAATCTGCTCGTCCACAGTGAATTGCAAATGCTCTCGGAATTTGTGGTCGAAGCACCTGATCAAAGTTGCACTCTTCAGCATTGGGATCGGTAAACGCAGAAAATTTCTCGAACCTTTGGACCAGATTCTCAGGCAAGAATGTTCCCATGGCACTCTTCGAGGGATGAAGTTGGGGCAGCGTCTGAGCAATAGCCAAACTCCGTTGCCTCGAAGTAGGTTCAAACTCTTGGTGGAGGGCTTGCCAAAGCTTGAAGCCATCATTCGTCTTCTTCAACTTCGAACCACCGACACACTTGCCTTTGAAGTAGAAACACAAAATTGCGAGATCTCAACTTCTTCACCACTCTCGGCCCTTATGGTTGCCCAGGATGCTTCTCGATCTCGTTAAAGACCTGCTGGTATCGAGAATCACTACAAGAAAGCCAGCTAGTGAAGCCCAACTTCTAAGAAAGGCATAGGGATCCTCTCTGTTTTAAACCATTAAACCATTAAACAGTCGCTAAACATCGCTAAACCATCAGAATTCTGAATCATTCTGCTAAACCATCGAAACAGTCGCTTGAAAAACATTCCTCGACTTCCCACACCAAGGAGGCCACACAACAGTGACGTTTCTGAGTAAGGTTCCATAAGTTCCACCATCAGGCAAGACCATGAAAGGTGCTAAAGCGCTAATCCAGTGCGTCCCTGTAGTGGAGGATGCACTTAAGCATCCCTAAGCATCCCTAAGCATCCCTAAGCATCCCTATCAATTGTCAAATGATGATTATCAAGAACTATTGACCTTGGTGAACCACCCCAAAACCCATATCAAGCATACATTCATCAATCAATCAATCAATCAATCAATCAATCAATCAATCAATCAATCAATCAATCAACTGTTCGACCGTACTTGGGTTGGGAATATCCAAAGCGAATGATTCATATTGATCTACCAAAGCCAGTGATCAATTCATCGAGGAGTACCATCAAAAAGTGAAGCTACTGCTGGTTAGGAATGGCGTATCGGAAATACAATGACTTGCAGTGAACAACGGAGAATGAGATCTTCAAATCTCCACACTATGTGCACACTAGATAATGAATTAAATTTGTTTAGATGCAAGTATAGCTGTGGCAAACATGAACCATCTCGTCATCAGAGTTCTGTATCAAGATTTTCCTATCTGGCAACTGAATCACCATTTTCGCCTTTATTGACCATCATCGAAGGGGTTAACCTCGTGTCAAGCATCATGATATCACGGACTCTCATCAATCACTACAAAGAATCAGCACATGAACATCACCATCATCAACCACCTCTAGCCACCCTTGGCCACCTACTAATTAGCCATCATTCATCAGCCAATTTACCATCATTGACTACCCCGGGTGAACACCCGTTAGCAGTTCAAAAACATCAGTTAGCAGCTCCCCGACTCTTGGGGTCGCACAATTGCAGTCGCCATCTTCGCCACACTCCACCTGGCAATGAATGAATGGTCACCCATGATATACCATCTGGGTAGTGGTTGAAGCACCCCTAAAACTGGTTGGTGGTTATAATTAGGGAAGATAAAATGTGTTTAGGATGTCATGAATCAGAAAAAGAGTAATCAACCAGCCATTTGTGAATGGTTACATTTGGGTAAATGAAGAAAATGAATAAAACCACCGACCAGCCATGAAAAACGGAGGTTGGTGGTTAATGATATGATTAAGTACAGGGTTGGATAAGCAACAATCATGGCTAATTATAGGAAATTGATTGACTGGCTAGTACAGCTAGTAAGGGTTGAAACTGGGGGATCTAATGGCTGACTGTTCATGGCCAATTCGGTCTTGCCAATAGTCAATGAACACTGTATCAACATGTGTGGTTCCTTAGAAGCAGTACTGTCTGTGTTGATCCTGTTGCAGCTCATGGTACGAACAAATCTATTCAATTACTCTGGTATCCACGGGCATGCACATGTGACAATGTTCTTATGTCTTGCAGGGAAACTTCGCTGACCGTGGATACGGCATAGAAGCCAAACAGAAAAAAATAGCTGTGGGTCAAAACCCTGTACCCCTGGTTCCTCATCATCAACCTTTGTTTCCCTTGTTATAGTTGGTCATTATCCCCTATAATTGGTTGGTTAACTGCTTGACCCAGATCGCCAAATAAACAGAGAGAGGAGAGAGAAAACTGGGAGCAGAGGTACTTTCAAAGCTTTGGCCACAAGGGTGGTTTTTGCACCGCCAGAAGGGTGCAACTTGTGTGTGTGTGTTTTTGGCTGAGAACCCCGGGCCCGTGGGCATGATTTTGGCCAAGAACTTGGGAGCAATTCGGGGGAGTGGACAACAATGCTTGTCCTCTTTTTCTCAACTAGTAATGATACTGTCGTAGGGATCCCAGTTCTTGCAATCAAATCGGACTTCTTTATCTATAAAACAGGACTTCAAAAAACATTATCGACCATGAGCAATCAGTGTCAACTTTAACTAACCACCACAAAAAAATCAAGAATCATTACTGGCCATGGTTGACCATTAGTCATCACAACAAATCAATGGATTCACCCCCTTGACCATCGGAAATAAACAACGGTGGTTACTCTCTGGTAAACTAACATGGCAATGGAAAATCTGCCATTTATATGCCGTTCCTAGAGTTTCCCTTATAAAATATGGTGATTTTCCATTGCCATATGATAATTTACCAAAGGGTAGTTACCATTGGTTCGTCACTGTTGCTCTTCAGTTGACAACCGGCAACCCTGGTTGACGGGGCCCCGTCAATGATTTGCTGCCGCCTTGCGACTGTCTGGCTCTCCATCTGAGCGGAGCAATGAGGGGTTGCAGTGAGTGCGGATTGAGCATCAAATGGCTGTAACCAGTGAATATCATCCATCAGATGATGATTAGTTACTACTGATGATGTAACAGCCTTTGAATTGTTGTAACACCCTTATCTCGTTGGTGGTTTCAACCCCTATGAAAAAAAACATTAGTCAACCAACCATAGGTTACAAATTAATAGGGAAAATAAAAAATGTTTAAAACCACCAACCAGATACGATGGTTCATCATGGGCCACAATGATTTGCAAAATTAGTGAAAATGGTTGTAAAAATTGAATGGGTCATTATCCCCTATCATTATCCAATGGTTATATGATACTCATAGATCAGTTTGGAAAATGAAAGTGGGCTAGTAGTCTATCAAAGTGAGCCAAAATGACAACGGCAATATCCAAGTGTCTGGGTCAGAGCGGCTGCGATATCTACTTCAGATTAACCTAAGTCTGTATACCCACCCTGTACTTGTGGATTTCTCCTGTTTGTTGCTTCACGGTTTTCATCGGACACACCCCGGGGGTTCCAGTGCAAAACCCACCCCGAGCGTGAATGACCAGGGGGTTGTTCTGGTCATCGCCATGTCAGGCACTTGCCGGTCCCTGTGAGGATTCTTGCTAGGTATAGCCAGCCACAGGGCTAGGCATAGCCAGCCACAGGCCACAATCACAAACGATGAATCACAATTATGCAGTAATGATTAAGAACTCATTCAACATCAATGAAATGAGCTGATATGGGCTGGTGCTACGAATGGTCAGCAATCGGCAATTGACTATTTAGCAATGACTGATCCATTTAGCAGGATCATGACAGTCATTAATCATGGTTTATCAACCATTGATTCATTGAAAGCGGTGATGATTCGCCAATGATTGCCATGGAATTCGTGATTGATCGTGCTGGGGACATCTCTGGTGACACGCGCGTCCTGGATAGGCTACCGAGCCA
>VSDK01004224.1:653209-693382 GCA_009767595.1 Symbiodinium kawagutii | reverse complement strand
GGGTTTTACCTGAACCGTTGGAGCGTCCACCCGAACTTCACCGCTGGCACATTCAGGGCAGTGTTGGCCTTGGACACAAAGCCTAGCCTTTGGGTGACTGTAGCGATGCCCGGACGTGTTTGCGGATAGCGATAACACAAATGCGTTCGAAGAGTCGAAACGGCCAAAATGAGAACAATGTGAACGATCGTTAAACATAGAACCACCACCACTAGCCATCACCAACCACTGTTGACTATTACTAACCAGTGTCAAACATCATTCACGATGATTGGCCATGATTGACCATTGTTAACCATCATTAAACATAGAATAACCATCACTAGCCATCATCAACCATTGCTGGGCATCATGAACCAGTGCTAACAACCATTGACCATTGAGTATAAAACAAGCATTGCTCACCATCATCAACGACTAATGGCAGCCATCACTAACCGTTTTTAATCTTTATTGAACAGTTTTGATGACAATGTTCACTATTAATCATTGCTCATCAATGATTGTTCATTCTATTTGTTTTGCATTTCTTCGTGGACTGAACCAGCTTAGCACCGTCATCCCTGCCGCCTTGTCGCACAAAGTGCACCCAGGCTTCGTAAAGAGGGTGACCTGGTAGTAACGAACGAGCCATCTCTGCGTAACATTGATGGCAAGCAGGACTGAAACAAATCTGGGTCCAAAAAGTAATAGTGCTCTGGATCATTTTAAAAAATAGTAGTACTCTGGATGATTCACAGTAGATTGGATTCACTATAGGTACATGCAGCATGCATGTATGTGCAATTCTAGATAACACATGATAAAACAATAAATGTATAAGCAAAAAATAATACATACACAGTATTCGTTATCATCTGGGTAATTAAAAATGCATGTATATATTTGAATTCAATTAAGTCAGATATCAAAGTTCATGAAACATCATCGGGTAATATGCACTAGATACATCTATCTACCCAGAAATGGAAAGAGTAGACCGAACATTAGCGCCCAATGAAACCTATTGATTTTTGCGGAAGCCGACACATGGTGTCGGCAGGAGGAGGGTCGAGTTTGAAGGAACTGATTGATTAACAACTACCGGTTCAACCAACTACCATTGGGACAACTAATGGGAAGCAACAAATATCTCATTTTTAACGGCAAACCGGCGATAAACCGCAGATTTGCTTTTTCAGGTCGGTGTACCAGAGTGTAACCAGCTAGTCTAATGTGGGGTGCCATTTGGCTTAGTGTTCGCCACCAGCCGTCTGACACCATTCGGTTTGGGGTTGATTCCTTGCCCGGTAACACTCAAAGTGATGGTTGATAGGGGCTCCCTTACTAGCCCTCGCGTTTACAATGGTTGATTTTTCACCAATATTCAAGCTTGCCCATTGCCAATGGTGCCAAGCTGACTTATTGCGATTGTTTACAGTTCCTGTGTGGTGCTTAGTGGCCCCAAGAATCATCATCCCAGTTGGCTTGAAAATAAACAATACTGAAATTGGTGGGTTGTTGAACCACCCTGTCATGAAAAATATGCCCAAGTCAACCAACCGTTACCATTTGGTAAGACATGTGGAGCAATAAAACAGGTCAATCAAACAACCAACCAGATCAACCAGTTTTATCTATTATCAACCGTTCGTAATCATCCAATTTATCAGGATTCACCCTTGTGAAATTATTATCTATCGATGACTGCGAATCTACTCTTGATGAATGCCCTATGAAAATATCCTGGTCATAAGAACGGTAGTCACAATAGGGAATTAACCCCAATAACCTTTACAACCCCTATTGTAATTGGGGTAATCCCCTGGTTAAAAGGGGATCAACCGCTATAGAATTCACCAACCCCGCACCCCAGCTGCACGTTCGCCCCGGGCTGCATCGCACCTGTGGTACGGCGGCAACGCTCGTGGCCTGAGCACAACAAGGTGTGCCCAACGATGGGAAGCTCATCTGGCTGTTTCTAATAAAAATGGCAAATAAACGATGATTTAGGATTACCCCTAGTTTGAGAAACCATCCTTCTTTGGGTTTGCGCTGCCACCTTCCAATATATTATACTAGTATATACGTAGACATTGGTGGGATCCATGATTTAAAATGGTGATTTATAACTAAAGTTTCCAAGAGGCTATTTCTGCCGGAAAAGGACAGCTTATGATTTGTGATGGTGGCGCCCCCGTTGGGTGATCCGCCAAGGCTCCCTGGGGCCCCCCACGTTTTGGCTTCGGCGCCGCCACGTTCCGTTGCCAGACTTGGCCGCCTTAGGACGCCGGAGAGCAGCTTGAGAATGGATGTGACTCACAGAAATGATTGGAAATGGTTGAGGATCATGGATCACAAGTAATTAGTTTAGGGATTTGGGTACTTACACCAGCAAGTGCCGGATTACTATCATGATTGGAAATGGTTGAGGATCATGAATGATGAATCACAATGGTGATTTCCATCCCTACTGGAAATGGATCACCAGGGGGTTATGATTATGGTTAGGGATGATGAATGATGAATCACCTGTAGTTTAGGGATTCGGCGAATGAAACACCAGTAGTTTAGGGATCATGAATCACCTGTGGTTTATGGATAATGAATCACCAGGGGGTTATGATTGTGGTTAGGGATGATGATTGATGAATTTGATGACAACGGATGTTTCACAGAAAACATCGTCAGAATGGTTGGGGATGATATATGATGAATGGATAAGTGACGATGCTGAATGCTTGCTCATGGTCAGTGATGATGAATGATGAATGGATTCGTGGTGAAGGATGGATGAACTGTGTACAAATGGCGAAGCATGAGGAATAAGTGGTTAACAAAAATGATTGCAAATGATTGAATGCTGAATGGTTGACACAAATGCTTAGTGATGATGAAGGATGGATTAGTTAATGCCTGGTCATGCTTAGTTAATGATAATCAGAGTTGGATGGTAAGTGGATGCATAATGGATCAATGGACAGCAGGGTTCGCGGCATCCTCATGAGTAAGGCATTGATGAACCATTGATTTGACCATCAGTTGACTATCAATCGACCATCAGTTGAACTGTATTTAGATGAATCAATGTGTCAAATTCATGCTATATTAACCATTCTATGACTGGTTGAGGCACTCCTACTCCAAACCTCTCCCTCCTTAAAGGGCTCGGTATCCCTGGCCACTGACGCAGCTCCCTCCCAAGCAGGCAACGCAGCTCCGCTTACCGAGCGCTGCACCATGACGAGGGCCCCCAGGAACGAAACATGGCGAAATGTCGTCGACCTGTAGAGCCACGACGGGTGGCGCCCGGTACAGGGGTGATCCAATCGCCTGCTAGGGAAACGTGCAACTTATAGCAATCATTATACCAGCTGGGCCAGCTGGGTACCTACTTTTCCTAGTATTATGACAAATGCAATAGTGAATTGCTAATATTTCCCTAATATACAAGCTAATACTGGTTGACTGCCATAAGACACTACTTTCATGATTTTTACTAGTTATCTTTCGTGAATTTGTAGGTGCTTTCCAGCAACTTTAAAAAAACTTTTCACAACTTTTCATGAGCAGGGGGTACACAATCCATAATTAGTGATTCAGTCTTGTGAAACATTTTTCCCCAGAATGAAACATTCTATTCGCCACTATATCATACAATCATGGGATAATTAGCTGTACGCAGGAAGAAATAGTACTTTTGATGACATACAATGAATTGCAACTGTGATGGTATATCGCACAGTGGAGGCATGATAAAACCGACAAACTACCAAGTGGAAAATATCTCAACAGGAATGACAAGTATTCGCTACTGACCATGCTTACTGAATACGCTAGTGGATTAGCAATCACGAATGGGTCACTAGTGGTTCTTTAAATGTATGGGTGTTTCTCAAAATAGGTACCCCCAAATCATCCTGTATATTGAATTTTTTGGTAATCAACAAACCATTTTTGGTGTCACCTATCTGGCGGAACACTCACGATCAACTACGGCAAACCATATGCACACAGATTTCCAGCTATTCTTGTTGCCGGTGCCGTCACCAAATTCCTGCTCGCTCAAGATTGGAGCAAGTACCAAGACTCCGAAATGTTCACTCCTACGGGTCAAACTGAGTCCCTTCAACAATGATTCTGGTCAAAAAGTGCTTAGCAACCACGATTACAAGGCTGTGGGTCAAGGACCCTCCTGATCAACATCTTATGACCCAACCAGTCGAACTGCTGGGATGTGAACTACTCCCCATTCTTTGGAAGGTTGATTCTGATCTACAGCCAGGAGGCCTTCGTAACACAAACCCAGGACAGCCAGGTTTATTGATCATGGCGTACAACCAATGAGTCAGTGGAATGCTCATTCCAGCAAGTATGCAATTCAACCATCATCAATAACGAATCCCGATTCTTGCTGCTTATGCATCCTTCATTGACATGGTTGCTTTTAGTACCTACCATGATCAACTATAGTGTGAAGCACGATCAAAGATCACCAACCATCATCAACCATCACTATCCATCCCTGAGCCTCATTCATCATTACCATCACGAACCGTCATTTAACAATGAAAAATCATCTCGAAAAAAACATCCAATCACGATCACTTAGCAGTGTCCCTGCGAACCGAATCGGGCCGCGCGAACCGAACCGACATGAACCGCAGAAGGCCCGAACCGTAACAACACGAACCGCACTGAACCGAACCGAACCGCAGCATGAACCTAACAGGGGAACCGGCCGGAAATAAATGACCCACAATTTGGACGAATCGGTGGATAATTCGAAGCTTAAGATAGGATCATATCGTTCAAAGTGCTATATGGAAATAGCACAGGAAAAGTAAGAACTGGTTGCTATTATGAATGGATTCTGGGAACATCCAGCCCAGGAAAAACATCATTTCAGGACCTACCTCAGGAAGCAGACCGTGACCAAAATTTGGTGGTTCAAGTCAGCATCTCTGCGTTTTCCATCTTTTTGGTTGCCGTGTCACGCAGCTCCACGTGCCCCACTGGCTGCAACAAACGCAGTCCTCGTCGAATCGCGCCGTCGTGGTCACGCAGTCCACAACAGAGATGCTGTGCTTCCAACAGCAACTCGTCGAAGATTTTCAGTATTGCATCTCTGTATAGCATTCACCGTTCCGGGGCGGATGTGTCTCCCGAACACCTGCGCAAACTGCTCCCCTTTTCCGTGTCTCAGGCGACACCCAATGCAAGTACGCTGCCAAGTAACTGCGGCGGACACGCATTTTTGGTTTCCAGGAATCTACTGACACAACAAATTTTGCACCTTGCCCAACAGCGTCAGACACACGTCTTCGGACTCCATCTATCAACTCGGCCACAACTGCGTCCACTTCCTCTTGCAATTTAGTGGAGTGAGCCAATCCGGGCACACGATTTTCCAAACAGGTTCTCAAATAATTGCTGTCAATCAGTTCCACTTCTTTCAGCGCGCCCAAGACCATATTTTGCGCCCCATCTCTCATGAAAGCTGCATCAAGGAGCTGCATCAAGGGCAGGAGCTGTAGCTCGCTCTTCCTGTAGGTGCTCCGGAAGATGCTCGGCTGATGCTTGGCCCTGACATGGTTGACCATCAATTGCTGGTGAGGATCTGTTTGTAGGAAAGGAACTACTGGGACTGAACCCAGAGTCAAGCAAGCGTTTGACTTCATCCACACTTGGGGCTTCGGACTCAACTATGTATCACAATCGGCAAAAGCGAAGGTCGCCACAACCGAGACGTTTCGGATAAAACAAGTCGTGGATTTTGCTCCGCGGCTTCACGAGACAAGGAATTTACGACAGGAAAATCCGAGGAAGAACATACATTGGTCAAGAACAACCTGACTGTTGTTTCCAAGATTTATATTGTACTAGCATGTCAACGCAAACCTAAACACATGAAGTTCAATCATGCTTGTTGCTGATTCTAGACTATGTACTTTGACATGCCCAAAATGGGCAGCCATTACCTATCAAAGCCACATGGACGAGCAGGCCGGATCAGGTCCCATGGTGTTCAGCTTGCAAGAACATGATGCCGCACACAGCTTTCAACACACCCGCTGTTGAATGGTTTCAACAAGAACAAGACCAGAATGCCCGAATGGTACTAATTTCACCTCAAGCCGGACCAGATTTACAACCAACCGCTTTCGTGCTCCAAGTTCCAAATGATGCCAGCAAAAAGATTTCCAAAAACATGTGGTTTGGCAAAGAATGACCCGAACTGGCAGTACTTCCAAGTCAAGGGAAACAGCTCAGAACGGGGCCGATTTCTCTTCTTTCTGGTTCTACCTCCGACTCAGAGTCTCTGATCAGCACAGGAAACGAACCGCTTGGAACCGAACCGTCCTTTGGAACCGCATGGAATCTAACCGCTTCAGAACCGAACCGACACGAACCCTGCTGAGGTTCCTGTCTGCATGTGTGAACCTAAACGAACCCAAACGAACCGCGGGATCCCTGACTTAAGCATCATGAACCACAACTAACCATCATTCAACCATCATTGATCATCATCAACCGTCATTTAAGTACCGCTTTAAACCAGCAATTAGACATAATCAGCCAATCCATGCCAATCCTTCATCATCATCCACTGGTAAACTGACCAAGCAGAAATGTTTCAAACAATTCATCCATCATTCAACCAAGCAACTGCTTCGGCATCCTTCATCATTTAACCTTCATCATTCACCAATCATTCTCTGGTTGGTGGTTTCAACCCCTGTCAAAAATATAAGTCAACCAACCACTTGTCAATAATCACTACTTACTACGGAAAATAAAACATCTCAATCACAACCTTGTACCAACTTGTAGTTGTTTAACCACTATTGTTGCTTGTTATTCCCTATGATTAACCACTATGAATGGCTATAATCCCTAGAAAATGGTGTTTTCATACGTTTTCGTGCGCATGAACAAACCATGGTTGGTGGAAATCCCTAGAGATATACCCATGAAAATCCCTAGGGATGAGAATAACCACATGGAATTCTCAGAATCCCTATCAAACCACCAATGGTCAGAATTCCTTCTTATTCACCACTATTGTCAGCTATCATCCCCTCCTATTCACCAATATTAGCCACCACTAGCCATGGAAAACCACCAACCCTCCATGCTTCACCAACGGTTTTCCCCGCTGCCAAGCCGTCGGGGCACGCTCCAAGGCCGCGAGCCGGCGCCGTTTTCGAAAGCCGTGGTGGGCCCAGGGCCTCGGTGGCCAGTGATGAAGTGCCAAGGCTTCATTGGTCGACGAGGTGTGTTATCTCACTATATGGCGAGCTGGGTCAAGCAGTTAACCAACCAACTAATGGGGGATAATGACCAGCAAAACCATATGGAAAACAATGGTTAATGATGGGGGAACCAGGGGTACGGGGTTTTGATCCACTGCCATATTGGTGACCAGTATACTCGTGATAAACCAACCAGTGGCATAGCGAGTTATGTTGGTGTTATCAACGAGTTGTTGAACCAACCAGTATATTGGTAAAGAAGTTGATTCAACGAGTTGTGTTGGTATAGTAATTCTTTACCAAATAGGGTGTGATAATACCAATATTTGATTGAATAAGGCTACAAGTAGTTGAATCAAAATTCTTGGTATAGTCTTTGCGATCAACTAGGTGTTATCTTGGTATTTGTTTCATTATATTTTGATGTTTTTTCTCATTCACTAGTTTATCTAATCAACTAGGTGAAGCATTGGCGGTTCTAGGTCATCAACTAGTCCATAGAATACCAATGACTAATGACTATACCAATTGATTGGCTTGCAAACGGCTTGTAACTAGTATTGGTTCATCGCCAGATTTTGAATCGTGGTTAAGCAACCACTGGAAACTAGTCATGAACCAATAGTATATAGTCTATAGATCTTCTTAAATCATCCTTTGGCGAATTGATTAAGATGACTATTCACCAATTGCTAGTGGGACGCATTGAGCCATAGTTTCTGTTTAGCTTTTTATTTGGGCCGTCCATCCCACTTGTATGGGTCGACCAACAAGACACATATATACGCATATTTATGAACATAAAAGATATGTGTATTCGTAAAAATACATAAATGCATGAACACACATATGTATATACGTATATAAAGTAATGACAAAAAATATTCCAATTCAATCTAGTATATGTAAATACATATAGATGTATACATGTAAAAATGAACTGTCATCAGAACATCTTCATGCAAAAAAACTCGATCTACAGCACTGGTTCCACTGCTTAGTCAGGTTCGCCGAGGCTGGGTCAATAAATTAGAAACTGTCATAGATACTCTTGACAACTATGATCATTCAACTACCTTGGATAAGTATGGTTCGTGAGTAGAAAGTTAACTTAAATCATTGTAAGTTGATGCTAACTTATGAATCAATGATTTTATCATCATGATTCATCATTCATCAAGGTAATTGATAGTATCGTCATCATCCTCATGTTACCACCATGATTCATTATTCATCTGGTTGGCGGTTTCAACCCCTATGAAACATATCAGTCAACCAACCATTTGTTAATACTCACCAGGGACAATAAAACATGTCAACCAAACCACCAACCAGTATAGTCATAGTTGTTTAATCAAATGTTTGATTATTGTCCCAAACTATTAACTACTATGAATGGTTTGTATTGATAGTTATTATCCCCGATTATGAATGGTTTGTATTGATAGTTATTATCCCCGATTATGAATGGTTTGTATTGATAGTTATTATCCCCGATTATGAATGGTTTGTATTGATAGTTATTATCCCCGATTATTGTTGGCTCATATTGACCCATAGCCACTTACCCAACCGGAGTTACCAACCATTGCTCGGCTGCTTGATCTTGGCAAACTTTTGATCAGAGCGAGCGCTGCAACCCTTTTGAGCCCGAGCTGTTCCAATTGCCCGTGCCAAACGCAGGAATCAATCGACAAACTCGCACTCGAAGGGCGTGGCGACAACTGTTCTACAGGTTGGTTACGTGGTTGCTCAATGGTTGGTTAGTTATGGTTGTAATGGATGCTGATTAGTTAGTAGTGGTTGGTTAAGGTTGGCAAATGGTTGTTGCACGGTTATTGGTTGATGCTTGCCAGTGGTTAATCAACAAGGAGCAACTGTGACAGAAGGATAGACACGGACCAACAATTGTAGAGAGATATGTAGGGTCCATATCCTGTACCCCTAGTGAATCTCCCATCAATTGCCAAAGTAGTCTTTGTTGGGATGTTCACCTCCCCTAACCATACACGCTTTCTTGGCTGTCAACGGTTGGATCAGCTGCTGTTTCAGCTTCACCTCCGGATGTACCAACCATGGACCATGACCCGTCGTGGAGCTGTTTTCGTGCGTCACAAGGTGCTTTGAAGGCGATTTACTGGGGATTTTTGACAAGTAAACCAGCTATCATGGTGGATTTTCCACTTCTAAGTTTGTTTACCAAAGTGTACATAATTGAATATCTGGCATTGCATGCTGTGCTTGGACAAGTGGCAATGTCACCCATCCACTGGCTTTCAGTGATCATGATTTTGCTAATGTAGTAGCAGTACCATGGTTATATTTGGCAACCATCATCCGGACGGTGGTTCTTGGCACCTCTGCCTTCCTGTCCAACTCATCCTTCCACTTCGCTCCCATCAAATGGCCCAACAAAACCCTTCCTGCACGTTTGATAATTCAACCATTGCTACAATTTGGTCTCACCACTCCTGATAGCTCCTTGGCTTCAAAGGGACAGGGATACCCCTAGACCCGCCAAATTAGCAGCCATGATGAACCCTTGTCAACCAACATCGACTGAAGATTGTCGGTTCTTTTCCCAACAGATTACCCGTTAGATCGCTGGGAACCAACCCGCAAACGCCATCGCAACGCGCCAACTGCTCCTTTTTGGCCCCCCGCCACTGCGCCAGGGCCAACAACTTTGATGGTGGACCACGGTGGCGGTTCGAAACGGTTCGAAACAAGGACTAAGCAACAGGGGTATAACCATCATCAAACATCACAAAGTAACTATATAAGGTTTATATAGCTTGTATGGCTCATACGTGGATTATGAATGCTTGTACGGCTTAATGCCCAGCGAAATCCTGTATAAGCATCATCAAGAATAACCATTGTGAAGGTTCATGGAGAAATGTTCATTAATGATCCACATGATAACCTTTGATAGCCATGGATCATTCATGATCATGACCATTTCAATGGATAGCCAAATGATAACCATAAAAGTGATAGCCTATCAACTATAATTGATGGCAATGATCATCGATAACTATCGGCTGATAACATCTTGAATCTATGAACTAGCGTATCAGCTTATGTAAATATCATCAACTAAGGATATTTCTCCAAAACAAACTGCTAAGTTGAATCATCAACTTTTGTATCTACAAAGAAACTACTACTAACTAGCTGATCAGCCATCATTCACCACCATTCATCTTTATTAACCATTGCAAACCGTCATTAACCACCATCATATGCCACTATTCAGCCATCATTCACAACGAATGACCCTTACAAGGATGGGGCCATTCAACTCTAGTTGTGGATGCCACAACTGCTAGCTACCGTCAACCATGCATCACCGCAAGGCTAGCCATTATTGACCATTATCATCAAGCATTATTCAGCATGGCTAACCACCATTCACCACCATTTGTTTTCTTTTCAACCATTATTCACCATGATTCCTTATCTGATCATTAGTTTATGAGCCGTCATTCACAACCATTCACATCCGTCACCGGATTAGCCATACTGAATAACCACCATAATTCTCAACCATTCACCCTTTTTAATCAGTATTTGCCATCAACCATTACAACCATCATTGACATTGTCAACCGTTAATCACAATTATTACCCACTATCATTCACAATCATTCATCATCATTATTATCCAATATCATTGGCGTGCCAACCATTATTCAGCAATATTACCAACCATGATTCAGCATTGTTCACCACCATTATCAACCATCATCAAGCATTATCTTTACCATTATCTGCACCATGATTCACCATTCTTAACCATTGTTGACAATTATGAACTGTTCTTGACCATCATGAACCATCATTCACCACCATTCATCATCATTCACAATTAATCAACCATCATTAAGCATCATTATATAACCATTATTAACCATTACTAACCATTATTACCAACCAATATTCAGCATTGTTCACCACCATTCACATGGCTGTGGGTCAAAACCCCGTACCCCTGGTTCCCCTACTATTAACCTTTGTTTCCCTATTCTTGTTGGTGGAAATTCCCCATGAACGTTGGTTGGTTAATATTGACCCATAGCCATATATAGTTGGCATATCCCCTATAATTGTTAGTTATCATCCCCTATTATCACACCATTAACCAGCTATTACTGGTTGGTGAACTGCTTGACCATCATTCACCACCATTCACATCCGTCACCGGAAGGCTTTCTTGAAGCGTTCTTTGGCTTGTCGTTCCAAGTCTTCTCGGTCATCGGGATGGGCCAAGTCAATCAACAGCCGCGCTCTCTCGGGCAAAGTCTTGCCTCGGATGGCGAACCCGGGCCGGGGTCCCCGACAAAAATCATAGGGCCTCCAGATGAACCCCCCGGGTGTCTGCATGAAAACCCAGGGTTTTCTTGTCAAATCCTGGAGTTTTCCTACAAAAAACTAGGGTTTCCCCGCCCAAATTCAGCGTTTTCCATTGTTCTGCTATAAAGACCGAGGGTTTCCCAATTAATTAGTAGGTTGGTTCCTATGACAGGGATGGGTTTGGCACTCCTAAACTGAATAAACCGTGAAGAAATCGATGTTTCTTAAAAATAGGAACCCAAAAAATGTTGGGTTTATCAATAATTAAAAGTGATTGATATGGGATGATTTGGGCGTACCCCTTTTCAAGAAACCACCACTGAGGGCGTTATTCTTGCAGGATGGTCATGTGGGATCTCCTGGATGATACTAAACTGTAGCCTTGGTTGAATGAAGTGCTGTAAATTTAGCTTTTCCTATCAAAATCTGGTGGTTTCACGATAAAAAAAACAAGGATGCAACCAATGAGTCTTGGGGATCTATGTTTGGTTGAAGTGCTTTACCCCGGAATTTAACTAGACCTGTAGCTTGATGTCGAAAACCATCCTTGGAGAGATTTCATGTTAGTTTAACCGAGGTTGGATTACTAGGGTTGTGCGATCCTGGTTCACTACAAACACATCGGCATCACGGGATATGAACCATGGCTATTGCTTGTCGGGCATGAATCAACATTCAGTCATGTTCAATCAATCATAGCAATGCAATTTTTGAAGAGTCAAGTCAAATCATCGACAAACTACCCATGGTGTTTTTTAGATCCTTTGCTAAAACTTGAACTTTGGATGGATACCTGGTAAAACCCATCTTATCCCAAAAAAACACTAAAAATCTAACGCAGTGATTATAAGGCAGTACCATTTGCTTAGCACACTCCTGGTACCTCCTCATCTCCCCTTGATAGATACTCCTGAGTTCTTGAGTTCCCAACCACCATTCTCAAGGCAGAACGACCATCCAGAATTACCCGGGCACCGCACACAAAAATGTGTCCATAACAATGGTCCGACAAAAAATGTTAGGTAATTGTCATTCATGATGATTAGTTGAAGGTTGAGTTGATCATGGTCAATGATGACAAACTACCGTTCGACAGTCCCGATAAATTGAAACAGTGCGGCACTATGGCTATAGTACCCATCACGAATTGCCAATAGTGGTTGGTAATGATGGTTTATGATTAACCAATGAGTGTTTTATGACCATTCTTAGTAGTTCAAGTTGGTTGATCGTGGTTGATTGTCGAGGTATTTCCATCTAATCGTTTCGGATCTACATGGATCTGCAAGCCACTGTCTGCCGGATGAACCTCAAATCTTGGCCATGGTGAAGCCGGATCATGGTCTGGTCACCAGCAATACAAGGGTGCATGACAGTATCACAATAGTTACAAACTCACATGCATGTCCGACGGTAACTGAAGCCATCATAGTTAATTATAGAGAATTCACAAGGACAGCATCATTATCAACCATCATGGTGTCTCCTTCTTTAACTGAACAAGCAGCAAAACGTTGGTTGCTTGCAACCTGGGGTTTCTCCCAAGAACAAGGATTTCACCCCTGGGGTGACGGCCCAGTGGCCGAACAAGTTGGCAGAGCCGTACTCCGTGACGACGTATTGGATCTGCGCCCTGGTCTGCCCCCAGGTTTTACAGTGAACGCCATAGCGAAGCAACACACAAGACATGGAGCAACTGCCAAAGTTGTTAACCACCACCAAGTGTGTTATGAATTAACCACCACAAACATGGCCACCACAAACATGACCATAAACCACCACTATTAACACCAAAAACGATAGTCATGTTAATTATGAATTAACCACCACCAAGTTGAAGATTCACCATGATAAACCACCATCAACCCCTGTGGGTAACCATCATGACCAGCCCTTGCTGACCATGATTAACCCCTACGGTTGATAACCACGACCGCTATCCAACACTAAAAACCAATATGGCTAACCACTCTTGTTTGCGTTAGCAGGACCTTTGCACCACAATAGTTATCCACTATCAATTAGTAAAAAAACCTATGAACCATCATCATTAAGAATTCTGAACTACTACTAGCCACTACAAACCATATGTTCAACCATTATCAAGCAGTATTAACTGTAACTACGGCTAACCACCGCCATGATTAACCGTGATTCACCATTATCAACCATTGCATTGTAAACCACCATTTTTAGCCCCTTTTATCCTTTATGGTTCGCCCCTATGTTGAACTATAGCCAACCATTAATCATGAACCATCATACACCACCATCAACCACAAATATTGACCACCATTACCCACCATGAGCCACCAGTATTAGCCACCATTGCCCACCATGAACCGGCAAAAATCCCTAAGCAATGCTTCATGTTTCACCTGCATTGACGATTTTACCACAATATACCCATTCTTACCTGTTAATTACGGCTAACCACCACCATGATTAACCGCAATTCACCATTACCAACCATTGCGAACCACCATTTTTAACCTCCATTGCCCGTTATGTTTTACTTCACTTCACCATTAATCACCAACCATCATACACCACCATGAGCCACCACTAAAATCTACCATCAACCCCTATGGTTTTACCATTCTTAACCATTATCTGGCGATTTGACGCCTGATGGCTAAATTGGAGTGGACGCGGTCAGTTCCACATTTTGAAATTTGTTTTACTGGACTCTGATTTGTGACATTCTGCTTTCCGATCCCTTTTCCCTTTTTCTATCTTGGTTCCTGAGCATCTTCTTTCTGCAAAGGGTTGCAGCCCCCTTTTCGCGGTAGACAAGTCTACCTCTGATGAAGATGGTCCCATTGCACCTTCCGATTCCAAGAGGGTCTACTTGGGTTTCAAAAAACCATGGACTCGGAAGCCAGCCCGCAGCGGAGCCGAAGGCAGCCAGAAGCCTGGCTTTTGGGCCAATGGATTCGCAGGGTCGTGGACCAGGAAGCCTCACCAAGACAACTGTAGTCTCGCGCTTGGCATCTTCCGTCGCCAGTGGCTCGATTGCAAGTTCCTGGCGTCGCACTCGTCCTCAAGACGTTCCTTGATACCTCTGCCATAGATGTCCAGGGTGCGATGGCACTCCACTGCATCAATGAGCCCATCAATGATAGATTCGTTCCGCAAGCTGCGGAGCATTTCTATTCCCAGACCACGGAGATCGGCGGGAAGCGCGCTGAAAGGTCGTGCCTTCTGTGCTCTCTGATCGCACAGGGCGACTCGTTGTGAGAAGCGTGAGAAGACGCTCCACAGAAAGCGAGGGAAACATCATTTGCCAAGGAAGTCGCACTCAGATTGGGATGTTCTTGTGCGTCGAATAGAAGGCCCTTTCCAGTTCTCGCCGAAGAGAACAAACAATCAAAACCGAGGTCATTATATCCATCTTCCGCCAACTTCCACTCATCCACACGTTGGGGAAGCAGCAAGCTCAACAACTCCGTCAATTAACGCAGCTTGCTAGCCACAGGCGGTACTGTCAACACAGCTGCCAATGCGCTCACAATACCTGTGAGACGGTCATGTCCATACTGTCTGCTCGCCAGAAACCATGCTTGGACCACAGTTCCGACTCCATGGAACGCAATGAGTCGATGATTATTTTAAGAAATATTAAGCATGTGACTAGCAACCACTATTGACCACTATCAACCACTATTGCCTTTTAACCACAACACTAAACATTATTGACCATAATTATCAAGCATCATTAGCCATGGTTGACCACTATTACAATGGTTGTTAACAACTATTGTTCAATTATTATTAACAAGTGGATTATCATAAAACAAAAAACAATAGGCATTATTAACCATTATTAACCATCATCAATTATTAACCATGAAATATTAAGCTGGATTATTATGAACCATGGTTCAACCATGAAATACTATTATAGTAGTTGATCAATATTATAATAATAGTTGATTATTAACCATTATCAACCATTATTAACCATTATTAATCATCATCAACTGCTATTATGGTCAACTACCATTATACCAGCTAATAGTTGATAAGCTGGAGTATTATTAACCATTATCAACTACTATCAACCATCCTTCACTCCCCTTGCCTCAGCTCCCCTCGCATCGGTGCGGACACCACGCCTGGTGGTCACCACGCCGGCCGCCTCTTTGAGATGCGGAACGATGCGGGGGACGCCTTTGTTCGTCCGCGAAGGGAAGGCCAGGATGCCTTTGCCCGTCCTTGGAACGGTGGCGACGGCAACGGGGATCCCAAGGGTTCAAGGGTGGTTAATGGTGGGTTCATGGTGGGTTAATGGTGGGTTGATGGTGGGTTAATGGTGGGTTAATGGTGGTCAATGGTGGGTTGATGGTGGTCAATGGTGGGTTGATGGTGGGTTAATGGTGGGTTAATGGTGAATGAGTGGTTGATATATCCATGAGTCCTAGTAGGTGAATAGTGGGTTAAGAGTGTTTAATGGTGGTTACTGGTGGTTTATGGTGAATAGCGTTCAACATTATTCAACTATAAGGCGTAGTGGTGGTTAATCAAATGGTGGTTGGTAGTGGTTAATAGTCGCTAACAGTGGTGAAGAGTGGTGGTTAATAATAGACAATCTACAAATAGTTGGGTGGTTAATGGTTAATGTGGCTAATGATGGTTAGTGATGATAAATCTTAGGAATGATGGTGCATAGTGATGGTTGATGATAGTTCATAGTGATGATTACCTGCTGGCTAGTAATGGTTAGCGAGGGTTGAGGATAGTTCAAGGGTGTTGCACAAGGCAGGGTTCGCGACGGGTTCGGTGTGTAGAAGTCAAAGATGGTGGGCCCAAACATGGTAGACATCAATAATGGATAATGATGGCAAATTAACATGCAATTGATGCCAACCTGTACAAAGCGGGACACCGATTGAACAAGCTACTTGCAACCGGTACCCCCACTCAACCTCCTGGCAGTGGCCACTCTGTAGGTTCTTCAACAACTTTCATCTGTTACCACCGCCCAAATACTGCAAACTATTTTTCACCACTTCCCCAACCACTATTACTTCCGCCATTATCACCCAAGATTTAAAAGATCACACAAAGTATTCTTCACCACTCTCGTGAACCATCATTAACCATTATTGACCATAGTTAATCCTTGCCCGTCATCATTGTCAACCATTACCAACCACTATTAACCATCACTAACCATTCTTAACGAACATTTAACCATCATTAACCATTGCAAAAATTATTCTTCACAACTAAGAACCATCATTTTACCATCACTAACCATTCTTAACATTCATTTTCATCATTAACCATCATTAACCGTCATTAACCATCATTCACCAACCCACCACCCACTACTGTCTGATGCACAGTTCTTGTCGACCTTGACACACCAGTGCTGCCATGGCACGCGCATGCTGAAGCACCGGTTAGGAAGTCCACCTCGACCAGGAGAGCCCAGGAGGGCTGGAGGTGGTGGCTGTGGTGGCGCCTATGACACGGGTAGTTTACTACGGCATGGACGTTGACCCTTATGATGTGGCTATGGGTCAATACCCTGTACCCTGGTTCCCCCATCATTAACCATTGTTTTCCCACTATCATTGTTGGTTATTATCCTTTATTATTGGTTGGTTCATATTGACCCATAGCCATGCATATCTATTTGATGGTACACTACCAGTGTCATGGCTGATGATAAATTCTATTTAGCCATTGTTAAGCCGTTATTATGGCTTATGAGAAGACTCATATTGTGTATCTACTTTACTGTGGCATTGATAATGGCGAATGAACACTGATAAGTGGTTTACCATCTGATGGGTATTAATCATCATGAAAAATAGCTACTGTCTCGTTAATAATGTGAAGGATCACGAACACCGTTATTACTAGTCGCTAGCCACTACTATGATGGTTTTTGACGATAGACATATAATGATCATTGTAATCCTTAATTATTTCAATGGCTAGTCTGGTAAGAAACCTGGAAATAGAAATTCCGCTGCTTTTATGGATGGTTTTACTATTGAAAATAGTGATGGCTTTAACGTCTAGGTGACTTTTCCAGAAATGGCTGGGTTTATCCTTCATTAGTAATCAATGTCAGTGCCATTGTCACCTAGTATCAGCAAAGACTATTGCAATTACTAACCACCAATCATTAAATCGTGATTGATTCTTATCATCAACTAATCACGAAAAATATTAACTACTAACAACATCATTGAACTAATTTCAAGTATTGCTTACCATTATCCACTTGTTTTAACCTACACTTGTGAATTCTAAATCCAACAATGATACCTACATTAAACAAATAACAAATCCTAGTTTAAGCATTATCTGGTTGGTGGTTTCAACCCCTATGAAAATATTAGTCAGCCAACCATTTGTTAATGATTACTAGTGAAAAATAATCAAAATGTTTGAAACCACCAACCAGAAATCATCATGCCTGGTATCAATAGTAATCAAATTATACCACCAACCAGAAATTTCACTATTGAAATTACCCAATATTAACCAGGTAACCATTATCATTCATGGTTATAATAATGCTTATCCTAATAGTCGTCAACTAATAGCTAATAATAATGGTTATAGTGGTTCACTATTGCTGATGGCTAATAACTGATAGTGTTATCCTCTTGACGACCCCCATTTTCATCATTCGGATCCGGTCGTCTTCGCTTCGGTATCTCCCTGTGCGCAGCACCTGTCCGCCGAAGCCAGAGTAGATACCTCAACGGCGGCAGCTGTGGATGTGGCGGGTCAAGGGTGGTGGTGCTGTGGCGATGTCTCCAGCAAGCCATGGCCCCAAAGGTCTCCAGCGTATGCCCCATGTCTTCGTGTTGGACCATGGTGGACTAGATCGAAAGTTGAAAAAAATGAGGATTGTCCCTCATATCATGATATGCATCAACATGAAGCTGGCTATATAACTTGGTGAAAGAACTAAAGAGTCAAGTTGGATATATATATATATAGGACTAAAGTATTTGACTATGACCATGTTTTTTGGATACTCATCAATGACCATGATCAACCCTTCCTAGCCATCATTAACCATCATCCATCATTTCCAAGCATTCTTAGAAACCACTATAGACCCTCACTAACCATTCTGAACCATTCTTCCTCATTACTCTCTCTCTCTCTCTCTCTCTGTCATTCGCCTCAAACGCGTGAGATCGGCGACAAGACCAAGCAGTTTAGCCGTGCGAAGACACCACAAAATCTAACCACTATTAACAAGTAATTTCACCATGACACACCACTATGAACCACGATCAACCATGATTTTATCACTATTAACCACTATTGACCATTCTTGACCACTATTAACCGCTACTAGCCACTACTAACCACTACTACTAACTATTGAACATGGGGGATCCCCCATCTACTGCATGACATCTCCACAGCTGCCATGCTGCGAGCTCCAATGGTAGAGCTGGCAGCTTGCCCTGTCAGGTCCATTTCGATGCAGCTGTTGATGCCTAGCAGTGCTAGACGACGTGGTGGCTAATGGCTGATAACAATGGTTAGTACTGATGAGTAGTGCTTTATATTGCTTAATGATGATTAGTGATGGTTAATCATGGATAATGGTGAATGATGATTAGTGATGGTTGATAAAGGTTGATTATAATGGTTGGTGATGATTGATGACTCTTAACGATGGTTAATCAAACGATGGTTAGTTGCAGCCTCTGGTGATCGATGGTGATGGTAACTGATGGCAAGTCATGATTAGTGAGCTGGAGAAATGATGGCCAATCAGCTGGTCGAACAATAGTTACTGAGTTGATGATGGTCAATGATGGTTTATACTGATGCTTCATAGTGGTTCGTAGTGGTGAAGAATGGTGAACAGTGAACTTGCCGATGCTGAACCATGATTGATGATGACTACATGAGGGTCAATAGTGGGCAATTAATGATGGTTCATGATGGTAGCTACACATATGGTTAACGACCGTCGATCACATTGATTTATGCTGATGGTCACCAATGTTTGAGAATGATGTTGTTGATGAGCTGAACAACGATTCATAATGGTCGTCAGGGCTGCTAAGATTCTGCTTACACACCTGAATGTGCATGTGCCCAGTATATCTCTGTCTGTAATGATACTGTACATGTGTGTATATGTATATATTTGTGATTGCGCCATATCTATTTGCTTATATAGTTACACATCTATGCATGCATACCATATACCCGTGACCTTCCCATCCAGCTCTGCATACATCCATTTCATGGTTGATTAAACCCTTTCCCCGCGGGGCGGTTTAACCACCTCACCGTCAATCCTTGACCCCGTATTCCCACCCAGAAATCGATGGTTGGTCAATGATGGTTCATCATGATTCATAGTTGATGGGTATCATTGATGATCAATGGTTCATAGCCAATGATGATTAATCAACGATTGATTCATGGTGCTTAATGGCTATTCATGCTTAATACGAATTAAGTGAATCTAACATTGAATAACATACTTCATGATGCCAATTCTTTTGAATAGCATTGCCATCTTCAATGATCCTATTGCGCGGGTATCTGAACCAATCATCACTGGTATACCTGCTGTTGCTGCTGCTCTGACTAGCAAGGGAATACCAGTGACTTCGAAACAACTTTGCCCCGTCGATCCGGCCACACAGGCCGCGGCGCCTATCATGGACTGTTGCGATGCAATGACCTCCACATTGTTTGTGTAGGCCACATCTTTCCTCATCGGCCCCCCTAGGCCCTTGGGAAGACAACGACAGATTTTGTGAATTGGTTTTCTTGTTCACTGGATCCGATAACTATGAAATGTATCTCGATATTGTGAATCATCCACTATTGGGTGCCATCAAGCATCATTGACCATTACAGACCGTCATCAGAGTATCATCCACTTACTTAAACCCATCATCGAAGTCCAAACCATTGTGAACAATCATGAACCATTGCCAGCCACTGGGAACAAGTCCGACAAATCCGAAACATCATTCACAAGTATTCACCTTCATGTTCAATGATCAATCAGTTTTAGTCATCGTGAACTTGTGGTTTCTTAAAATAGGGGTACCCCAAAAAAATCAAATTAAATTGTGTTTAGTTCTGAACCAACCATGACTGAGTGTCCCCTATATGCAGAACGCCAGCAGCTAGCATTAAGCCAAACTAAGCCCTACTGACAACTATGGACCACCACCATCCAGGAGCATCAGCCGCTAATAGTATTGATTCACCATGATTGGCCATAAAAACATATTATGTAACATTCTTTACCATCACTAACTAAAATTAATTCAGCTGTATTCAACAGCATGAACGACTTTCAAGAAGGAACCTGTATTCAACCATTGTCAACTGCTGTATCGACCATGAAAAACCCTCATCAACCACCATTAACTAGCGACTAACCAGTACTAACCATGATGAACCACTACTAACCCAAAAGCTGTTAGCATGCAGCATTCACTTTCATTGGCCATTGTTGCCAATTAACAACCGTAATTAGCAAAGTTTTGTCACGCTTAGCCATCATAGATCAAACAGCATGCGCCAGCCAAGCATCAAGTATAGTTCAAAGCTGTCGACCATTGTCAACCATTCAGGTATGACTCTTATATTTCAGACCCGACGTGATATTGCCTGCACAAACAATATCACAAACCGAGCCTGCTGCTGTTTTTGCTGAACCTTGCTCCTCATCCGCCTCCCTTTCCTCTCCCGCCTCTGGGTGTCTGCGAGGTCTTCTATGGGCCCCCGCTGGGGCATCTTCCTCCTCCTGCTTCGACTGTCTCCGTTTTTTTTTTGTTTTTCGGCTCTGTCATCACCTTCTGGCTTTTTGAGAATGAGCCTTTCACACAACATATGTCGTACCCCATCCAGCGCAGCATTCCAAAGATTGGTTAACTGATGTTCACTCGGTGCTGCCTCTCGGATCAGCGATACAAAGGCCATGACCATGTTCGCGCAGGACTGGAAAACATGAGTGAGGGTCAACGTCAAGGTCGACCAGGGCCTGAACGGTGAGCTCCTGTGCAAACGCCACTTATGCCTTTCTCATAGCGTTAACCAGGAGCTCGCATGGTGTGTTAGGGCGGTTCAGCTGTGCAAGCCCCACCCCGAACACACGGCTTCCGATTCCCAACCATTGTCAACCATCATCAACTAAGATGAACCACCCACAACCACTCGTATTGAACATCATTGACCAATATCAACCATCGCTCACCACTCTTGAGAATCATGAACCGTGTTTAAGCCTATCATTCACAACTATTATTAACCATCACACCATGTTCAACAATTGATAACCCATTCTCAACACCGTGATTCCCAGCATTCTCGAGCAAAGTGACCAACCATTCCCAATCACTAATTACTAGCCATGCCCAACCATTACTATTCCCAGCAGAAGCTCAAATTCACGCTCAAGTTGTCGTTCACAAAGTCATAGAGCTTCTGGCTCCCTGGGCGAACGCGATGAGTTGTGAAGTTGTTTTGCCAACCGACGCAAGGAGCCTACCTGGCGATGGTCACTGATAGGTCGGTTTATTTGAAAGTGGTGACAAAAGTGACTAATGCTTGATACACTAGGTTTTAAAAAAAGAATCAATTGCATTCTGATGGTTAATTAATCATGTTCAAATCATGGTCAATAGTTGTGAATAATCATTATGGTTGATGATAGTTTCTGATGAGTGATCAATCACTAGGTAATAGTGTTTGATAGCTGATAATGAGTGATTGCTGTTCTTTTTGGGAGGGATCCTTGATACGATGCAGTGCTAGTGGTAGATGAAGGCCAATGTGTGTCAATAATCAATTTATAATAGCCAAGCAAAATCGAGATGCAAGCAATGCGAGATCCATGTGTTGAACAACTTCCAGAAACCACAGGGACGTCTTACCTGGTGATATGGCTGTGGGTCAAAACCCTGTACCCCTGCTTCCCCTATGATTAACCATTGGTTTCCCTATAAAATGGTTGGTTACTAACCACCATTATTGGCAGGTTGATATTGACCCATAGCCATATCTCAACTCAAACATGGATAGTTCATACTTCTGGACCCATCAACGAGCAGCTTCCCGGGCAATGTGCTGTTTGGTGTTGTTCTTGAGGCATCCATGCCACCTTTCTCATCTCCGACATGTTCAAAGCCACCATGTGCAGTCAGTATGGGTACACAGGATCACACATAGCTTTGGGTAGATGCTGGTTGCTGCAAGCTATCAAGTAGTGTGTCCGTCATTGTGTCATCGGACCTGTCTGAATCAGTGCCAGTTGGAGGTTTGGCACATCTCTACCCAAATCGTCCCAAATTGATTCTGCAAGCTTGGTTGCTTCATGTACTCCCGGCGGCTGATAGCGAGGGTCGACAATAGATAGATTGGCGGTGCCAACCACCATCCATCAACAATAGGTCGTCTCCATAACGATTTCAACACAATGTTGGTTTTTTGCTCTTGCTTTTGTTGGAAAGATCGCTGCTGTCATTGAACTGTCATAAAGTGTTTTTGTAAAAGCATTTGAATATCACCACTATCAACTGTCACAGACCCTCTGCATTGGTTGTGCTTCCGAATGATTGCTTCGATCCAGCATTACTGTTGACAACTGTCGCTGATACACCAAACCAACTGTCGAGATAAGAGCAATCTTCAGGCTCACACAATTGTTGACGACCATCAATCATGATTGTCCGATTTTGCTTGTTGTCATCACCTCTCGCCATTATTACAACCATGATCAAGCACTCACTGGCCAAATCAATTACCTGCTTGATTTTACGAGAGACTATCTGCCATCTCCACCACTATAGTGGTTGATAATCATCCCCTATAAATCACCTCATCTTCTCATCTTTGTAATAAAAATCACCACCAAATCACCACCAAGTACGCTTTCATTCCACCGTCGTCGACCCCGCCGCGGCACCGCTGATGAATGCGCTGATGGTTCGACCACGGTAGGTGGACTTCATGGAGTTGTTGATGACCTGGGTGCGGAGCTGGTGCTGGTGGAGCGGGAGCCATGATTGGTCACGGGGTCTGGTTGGTGGTTTCAACCTCCATTTAAAAACATGTTTCAACCAACTGAGTGTTTCTCAAAATAGGGGACCCCCTGAATCATCCATTAATAATCAGTTTTAGTAATAAACCAACAATTTTGGGGTACCCCTATTTTGAGAAACAACCAACTACATTCTAATGATTACAAGGGAAAACAAAAAAAAAACACCAACCAGGGGTGAATGGGATGGTTTCTGGTTGGTGATAGCTTATGGTGGATGACGAACGATGGTTAATGAGGACTAACGATGACTAATGATGACTTATGATGACTAATGATTAATTCATGGCATGGTTTATGGCCATTATAGTAACCATAGTAATTTTATCTATGAAACATTGTGATTTTTAGTGGTTTAACCAGGTTAATCTCCCACAGGGTAATGACTTATGGTTGGTAAATGGCGTGGTTTATCGTTGAATAACAATTGGGTAGCCCTTGCTAAAGGGTTTGTTTGATGTTTCCTTGGTGATAAATGGATGGTTCATGGTTGATCGCTGGTTGATGGTTGATTCAATGTTGCTTCAGCCATTCATCAACCACCAGGTAAACATTAAACCAACCATTTATGACGCTTACTGTACCCTACTGTGGATGCGCTGGTAGTGCTACGAGCTGCAGTCCATGAACTCATGAACGAAGCTACGGTGAAGTGATAGGCTTGAACATGTAGTGACCTATTGGCTGGTGGTTGAACCACCAACCAGCTATTGGGAAAACATGTTTGAAACCGTCAACCGGCTCATGAAAGTTGTCATGGACTAACATATGAAGCACATACAGCTTTTTGGGGTCTGGTTATACTGAACCCACCTGAAAGGATGTAGATTGGTTACCATGGATTTATATCAGGAACCCTGTGCGCTGCACAGCAAGAAGTGTAACTCAGTATGATCATCAACCACTTTGGGTTTTGGGCATGTCAACCCCAGTTGGGCAGCTGCATAATACTGTTCCATGGTGCTGAATGCTGTCCATGGTTGTACCCACCGAAAATTATGCCATGTGAATACGAGCTCTAAGCCCATACCAATAAGCCCTTTCTTGAGCGGATGATATCTGGCAAGGCCCCGCAAATCCGTATTGGGGGTGGGGCTATGGTGGGCTAGGTTTGCGCCCACGTGATGATTTACCGTCACGTACTTTGCTGATCATGCTACTGATAGGGCTTGTGCTATGCGCTTTTTTTGGAGCGAACATTACTAATCATAACCCCTGAAATGAATAGCTGTGACGTAGTATGTAGAATCAGTCTACAAATGTCTACAAAATTGAAACTACTATTCAGACCTATGGGTAAAGTAAGTTGTCCTGTTATTTCCACATATTGGGCTGTTGACTGCACGTGGGCCCCCACCAACGCGTAGCTGAAATCCAAGGTGAAGGAGGACCTTCTTCAGTCCAGGCAACGCCAGATTCGATCAGAGGAAGAACCCCATCCTCGGCGCAGTGCGGCATGCTGCAGTGGGCGGCACCTGCAGTAATGATCAAAATATCGCACCCAACACCAAACATTTCAGAATGCTCTTGCTAATTAGGATGCGTTCTGGAATGATTAACTATGAATAACTAGTATTCACCATATCCAAATCATAGCTGAAAAGTAAACATACCAAGGTTTTGGGGTTGAGTTGCTGATGCCCACGCAGGTGTCACATGGCTTGTCCATACCAGCTATACCACAACGACAATGGACATACCATCTTCGTTGTTTCATCTATGAAACCAATTTTGTCGATGTTTGGTGTCCCAATATGATGTCATCCCTTTATCCCACGCAGTCTTCTGGGTACATCCTGATCCAGAAAGGGTAAAAGCGAGGCTGAAGTATCCACCATTTATGCTCAGTCTCCACCGGTGAAGCTGCAAGTTCCCTAGCACACTTAAACGGGAAGAAAAGGCAAGCACAATTTGAGATGTACTCAGATCCCCCGGCACGGACGCGGAGTTGCCCCTTGGGCGGCAGCTGTTCCGAAACCATCAAATGGTGCACTACACTGGCTACTCAATTGAAACAGGAGTTGGATTCTGTAACAACTGCTGGTCTATCCTCTATCAAAAACTAGCGGCTGGTGAATAATCCCCCTCATTGGTCACAATTGAATGAAACGTCCCCCCGGAAATACTACCTGCAGCTTAGGGTAACCACATGGGGAACACGGCCAGGCCACGCTCGAGGTGGCACTGCCAGACCACACTCGGGATCCGATGTCACTTTTGCGATGTCAGGCTGCATCGCTTCCAATTCCTGCGAGGGCAAGTATTTCCAGCCCAGATTCGATACCGCGTACGAAAATCGCTTCACGATCTGCTGAGCACTCTGCGAGGCCATGATTTGCGAGGCAGGATCTTCGTGCTACTCAAGGTGTCGCCCGCCCAATGACCGCCTTTGGCGGTCCCACGAAGGGGTTGCCCGCCCGCACCGTCAACGAATGGTGTGCGGATCACCAGGTGGTTGGCCGGGCCACCGAGGCCTCGGGAGGTGCCACCTGGCCTTCGTTAGCTCCACCATGGCGCACGGCACATCAGCTGTTGTGCCGATCGATCACTGTATCTTAGGGATGTTTGTGACCACTAAGCCCTATAAGGTAGCTTATAACCCATCGAAAATAGGGATAAGTTTAAGTGTAGGATGAGTAGGGAGTTTAAGCCACTTATGTTGGATAAGTAGGGAGTTTAAGTCTACTTTATCTGTTGTACCTAGAGCACTCTATGGGGCTAGACAGGCACAAGCAAAAAGTTTAGCCACAGCTTAATTTGTTGCATCAAATCAACGTGTTGGGCTTAAATGTTAGGTAATCGCACTGGTGCAGCTGAGGTTCGCTGAACATCTCCGTGTGAATTCCCAGGTTTCGGTGGTTGGTGAGTTGCGACAGCGCAGCATCAGGAACACTGCCGATGCCCATCTGCCTCAGTTGTGTCCAGGTGTGTGGTTCGATTAAACTAGTTCTGTCCAACCAATATTTTATGCACCAGTTGAATAGCCGACATATTTCATTGCTATTACTTGCCAGCTGGTCTCAAACATTAGGCATTGTTGCCCACTAGGAAGGACTACTTGGATGTGCAGGTGGGGTTATAACTGGAGAAAAGGGTATAGATAATAAACCACTATAAGCATGGTTACTTACGAATTACTAAATGGGGATGCAAGCCCACATACGAACCACCATGAATCCTAATCATCCTAATCATCCTAATCATCATCATCATCATCATCATCATCATCATCATCATCATCATCATCATAATCATCAACCATCATCAATCATCAACCATCATCAATCATCAACCTGATTCACTAACCATTTTGAAACATCATCATGAACTGTTGTGAACCATCTTCAAAAGCCAGCACAAATCATCATCATCATCATCAACCATCATCAACCATCATCAATCATCATCAATCATCAACCATCATCAATCATCAACCATGACTATCCTGATTCACTAACCATTTTGAAACACCATCATGAACCGTTGTGAACCATCTTCAAAAGCCAGCACAAATCATCATCATCATCATCACCATCATCATTCACCGTTCTAAACCATCATCATAAACCGCTATGACTCATCATCGTTGACCGCTACAAATCATCATCGTTGACCGCAATGAACCATCATCATTAGCCCCTATGAATCATCATCAGGAACCACTTTGAATCATAATCAACCGCTATGAATCATCATGAGAAAGGGTTTTGAGCCATCATCATTACCCAGTATGAACCATCATCATTGCCCGTTATGAACCATCATCATGAACCAATTTGAATCATCAGCATTGACGACTATGAATCATCATAATTAGCCACCAAGAACCATCAGAACCATCAGAACCATAGTGACTATGAATTATCATCCGATAACAGTATGAATCATCATCATTAACATCTTTGAATCATCATCATCACGAACTGCTGCTAAAAACCATCATCATTAATCAACCACCATCAAACATTATCATGAACCTTTATGAACCATCATCATGAACCACTATGAACCATCACCATCATCATCATCATCATCAACCATCATAATCATCAACCATCATCAATCATCAACCAGCATCAATCATCAACCATGACTATCCTGATTCACTAACCATTTTATGAAATGAGTATGTCATAGCGTTTCATTGTATCAAGAGGCCGAGATGCAGCGTCGCGCCGTCCGGTACGAGTTCGGCGATGTGTTCACCAATGCGAATCTCTTGGGGTGACAGCTCCTGAAGGCTGTGCACGGCCAGTTTACCCAATGCCGTCTGAGCGCCACACTGGCTGGCGTCAACATATGGTGGTTTCTCAAGCCAGTTTGGGGGACCCCTGAAAATGGTTGGTTTACTATTATAAATGGCTAATACAGGATGATAACTGAGGGTACCCCTAACTATTTTGAAAACCCACCGCAGAAGTAGGAAAACCTCCAGAACTGGGATTGCTACATACATATTTTTGCATAGTATACATATATATATATATGTACACTTTTACGAAAAAACCACAACATACAATGACATTGAAAAAAAACATAAGTCATTTACCGAAAGTGCCTATGTTCAATCATCATGGAGTATTGAACTCACGAAGAATGACCACTGGAGACCTGGATGGGGACCTGGCTCCTGGCCTTGCTCCCAAGCACCGGTTATCCCCCACCAGGTTTTCAGCAGGGCATCATGAGCTGGTTAACCACAATATGTGCATGCGAATTTTGCATTGTTGATCATTATTGACAATATACACACATTATGTTCATTGTTCAAGCTGGTTAACGAAGCTCATTGATCTTCTTTCCAGCCATTGGCCATCACTAAGCACTGGCAACCATCATCAGCCAGCACTGTTTTGAACCATCATTGACGCGCATCCTACCCATTAAATTCACCATCAAACTGTCAACCAGAAAAATCAACAACTCATCAGCCAGTGACCATAAGTAGTAACAATCGTTATCAATCCTTCAACAATAATAATAACAATCAATATAACCATCATGAATCAACGGTAATCAATCATCAACTAAAAAGCCTTAATCAATCACTGATCAGCCATTTCTTGTTAAACCATCAATAATGTCAATTCACTAGTCAGTAACTACCCATCATAGACGTGATAACAATCAACATAGTTATGATATAATCGCAACAACACGAATAATCAATGGGTAACCATCAACTATCATTGTCAATAAGTAGCCACTAATAGCCATTAATAGTAACAACTTCTCATCAATAACCATTGACAACATAGCATCACTAGTAATCTTTACTGATATCCATCAACAATCACCGTTGCTAACTATCGTTATTTAATCGTCATTAACCAGGCATTGACAACCATCAATTAACCATTGGTTGATAACCATGAATAATGAACCATTTTTTCACCTATGGTGCAGTACTAACAATCAATTAACCACTGTTGATCGGTAATGGTGGTAACCATCAATTTAACCACAGCCAGTAACCACCAATTAACCATAATCAACTTATGGCACTAACCATCCATTAGCCATCAATGAACTAAGCATCAATAATGCAACAACCATGAACCATCACTAATCCTGAATCATGAATGGATTAGCTAACAACCATTCAGAACAACCATCAACTAACTAATGGTTGTTAACTCCCGACCATTCACAACCATCACTTACCATTCTTAAGCATCAATTAACCATTACTCAAATAACAATGGTCAACCATGGCAACCATCCATTCACCAATGGTTAATGAGCATGAACTATTGGTAAGCATCAATCAACCATTAATCAACCTTGAATTAACCATTGGTTAATCATCAATAGCAAAGCATCAGTAGTAACCATTCACACTAATCCTCAACCAAGCACTAAGCATTAATCATCAATGTCAAGCATCAATGGAAGTGGTAGCTATGAAAGTGGTAACCATCATTGACCAACCATTAACACTTCTCCTCAACCAATGAACTAACCATTCATGCTAGTCATGAACATCAATAACCATCATTAACCAACCATTAACACTTCTCCTCAACCAATGAACTACCCATTCACACCAGTCATGAACATCAATAGCCATCATTCACCAACCATCTATCATCAATCTTAACCAACCATTAGCAACCCATTAACCATCCTCGACCAACCACTCACCACCGGTTGATCCCCTGTGCTCTACGCTGGGCCTTGGGCTTGTGGATCCACAGCGGTCCATCGTGGTGCAGCACCGCGTCGAACTGCGAGAAGTGGATGATGCCATCGCCGTGCACCCGCGGCATCTGCGGGTTCACCAAGGCGACCAAGGCCTGGATGGTGGGAAGGGTGCCGCCTGATGGTTCATTCACTCAACGGAACCATAAATGATATTGATTTAAGAAATAAATAGTGATAATGGCTAGTGAGAATTATCATTAATGTAATAATATCTAGGTATCTAGTTAATTGATATAGCTAAGTAATGTAATAATATCTAGTGATAATGGCTAGTGATGAATAACTCCTTAATGGTTAATTGATTAAGTGATAATGGCTAGTTCATTCATGCCCGTTGATGCTGATTTTCTGTTCATTCATGGTTGGTTGAGAACAAATGAGTGATTAATCGTGATTGATGGTGGATTGATGGTGGATTGATGGTGGATTGATGGTGGATTGATGGTGGATTGACGGCGGATTGATGGTGGATTGATGATGGATTGACGGTGTGCTCATTTACTTCTGTTTAATCATATATATACTTCTGTTTATATACTCATGTTTAATGGCTGATGGTTAGTGAATGACTGGTTTGTTTACTTTTTGATTGTTGATTGATTGCTAATCCTGGCTGATAGCTGTAAAATTGGTTGATCGTATAGCAACAAAAGATTGGCGTAGCAATAGGGATTGGTTGGCTAAACTGTTCATTCGCACTTGGCTAATCAAATTTTGATCGTCTTCGTGCTCGACCTGCCCAGGCAAAAAAGGGTTGCGAACAACGTCAAGTTTTTGCGCGAAAAGTGCGGTATGTGTTTGCATTTTCTCGGTTCTGGCCATCACTTTGCGGACAAGCGCGCCTTCCGCTTCACCGGTGTGCCTTTGGTCCACCGCGACGTCTTGACGAGGCGGCGCCTCGCGACGGGGAAGCGCCCCTATTTCCATTTGCGAAGTCAGCAGCAGTTTCTGGGCATCATGAGGCTCGAACAACTCCTCCGGGCGATCCTGGAGAGAACAAATTCGCTCGCGCGCTGAAGAGTTGCAAGGCCACGCACTACCTCTTGGTTCTGGGTCGCTGGCCTGTAGATGGTTGGCATCCTGCAAGGATGCACAAACAGTTTTTGGAGGCAAGTTATCTGTGCAACTTTTTGTCTTGAGGCCCGGGCCCGGGCATGAAGACTGGCCCGTGCTCTTTTGTGTTGGGCATTGAAGAAGCCTCAGGCAAGTGCAAATCATCGGAAAGGATTCCGAATTGCATTTGAAGGATAGGGGCAGCCATGAACATGTTTGCGCCTCATTCTGATGGTAGGCAGCTGGGATTTGTTTTTTTCCAAGGCCTTACCCACAGGGGGTCTGTTCATTTCTTCGGGCCAATAATATATCCCCAGGATGTTGGAAGCGCGAGCGCGAACACCACCAATGATATATACTCTGTCCCTGAAATCGGGCCATGCGGCCTCGATCTTGAAGCCGAAGACAACAAAACCCAGCGTTGGATTTGAGATTTCAACTGACAGCTGCGGCCATGCAAGCATATGAACACAACATGACCACGTTGCGGGGAGAAGGGCTTGGGCAAGCAAGGAAAAGCGTGTTTATATGTGCCTCACCACCCGGCTCTTGATCAATGGAACCATTGTTGCGCAAGGCATGGGCAGCACGCGCTTGCCTGCTCTGCAATCTGGATGCATCGGCCACCCGCAGAAGGGAACCTCAAGAAGCTACGCGGCATGAAACGATGTTCGAAAAGTAGGCCCTCATGTTTGCTTTTGCGTGCTTGGGCATGCGCAGGGCCGCGCGTTGTTATGATTTGCATCTTGACACTCGGCAAGAAATCTTCATCCGTTTTCTCTAAACAGACGCGCTTGTCCATTCGTCCATTCCTTGGATATAGTTCCTCGTGTATTTTCTAAAATCTTTTTTACCTCTATTCAGGCGGCGTCCATATATCTAAATACAAAAGATTACATATGTATAAACCTGATATATTCAATCTTTTGAGACTGGTGCATCATCTTTTTTTATAAGGGATAATTGGCCGATTCTAACCGCTACAATTATCTATGCCGCAACATTCATCAAAGATATTCTGGTTGTTGGGGGGTCACGACATGAAGAAATGCCCAGCCAGCAACCGTATCATTGGCGGTCAGGGGGGGCCATCATTCACCATTGCTTTCCTTCTTTGTGGGCAGCGCGCGCGTGCCTTCGCAGCAGCTTGCGCGCATCGTTTGCCCACGAAGTCCAGCCTCAAGAAGCCGCGCGGTAAGAGGATATGCATGAAAAGCCTGCCCTCACAGTTGTCGCATCACGCGCAAGAGCAGCACAAATGAAGGCCAAGTCAGCAGCGGCTGGGACCATTCTTTTTGAATCGGCGCGTGGCAAAATTTTTCGGAAAAAGGCAAAAAGTGCTTGGACGCCGTGGGGCTTTAAATGTCATGGTTGGACGCTGGAACCGAAACGAATGTTTTCGGCAAGAAATGTTATGAGTCATGGCTTAATAATGAGCCTAGTTCAACAAATTGCATCGGTCTTCAACCCACGCCTGTTTGGCACCGTTGCGTTTCATGTCTGATCATGTCACATCAGGTTTCGGTTCTTCAGGGTCTTTAAGGACGTCACCGGCTTGATGCCGGTGGCCTTTTTCTTTGCATGCATCGTCGCTGCCAAGATCAATTCATCGGCCTGGCCGCGCTTAAGCGCCTTAAAAAACCCACCTGGCACCCCAGAAAGACGATGTGCGATGAGGGAGACAAGCTCTGGCAGGGGTTGCCGCTGCACTTCAGTGGCAACCCCCTCTGCCCTTGAGCGGTGTCCAAACATTTGCTCCCGGTATACTCTCCCGGCTTCGGCGGACAGCCGGATTTTGTTGCCGGGCAACCAAATTTTTCCGAGGGAAAGACTCTGCGACCCGACTTCCTTTTCCAGTGCCTCCACAGGGTCGCATTCACTAGTTTTAAAGCGCACTTGCTCTTTTAAAGTATCCGAGACCTTGCGAGTTTTCTTGCAATCGTTAACAAGGTGATTCACCATGATGAGCCACCAGATTCAGCCCACGTTCAGCATGTTTTATAGTAATTAATGACTGTAAGTTGTAACCATTGGAATTCACAGTCATTCCAATCATTGCATAGGCGACATTTGCCATCTGCGATTTAACCATCATGAACCACGGTTAATCGTCAGGATCAAACATTATCAATTATTATTGAGCATCATCAATCATTGCTAATGTTAATTTGTTAATCATGATCCAACCATGATTATTAAGCATTAAATTACTCATTGAGCATCAACCATGACTAGTCATTTTCATCAACCACCATTGGAAATTCATACACCTTTACTATCAACCATAATCAACGGTACATCACCATCATCATTGACCATCGTACCTTACACTATCACTATCACTTCATCATGATCATCAACCATTCTTAACCACAATCATTTATAACTGGGTTCCCAGCAAAAACCAGCAGGAGAATCCCCATGATTTACCAGTTCCGAAGCCACCACCCACCATTGATATCCACCACATTCACCATCACCAGCCACCAGCCGCGCCCCTGCGCCATGGCCTGACCTGGCTATGCTCGGCCGCACCCCGCGCCCAATCCACGGAGGTGCCCAGGGTGCAGAAGCCGTGCGCGTCGGGCGGCGAGACGTGCAGCAGCGCCACGTCGGGACAGACCAAACGACGGCGGAACAACAGCGGCAGGTCGCGGAGGTGGATTGGACTCGGTGTGATTGGGGGGGGCTTGGTGGCGGGGATAGGTGGGGGGTGGTGGGTGGGGGGGATGGGTGGTGGGGATAGGTGGTGGTGGGAGGGTGGGGATAGGTGGGGGGGGTTGAGTTGGAGCATGTGGTGGGTCTGGATATCCCCAGAGATGATGAACTTGCGTTAGTTCACACATAATTATCTACTTGTGTCATGTTTGGGCACCATTCATGCTGGATATAACGGTCAGGTTGTCAATTGGGTTATTAACCAACTTCGAACTGGGCTGTATCACGTTGCACATGTATTCCGCTTTTCGTTGGCTAGCGTGTCAACTAGTTGATTGGAGCTGACCTGAATTCCTTGGTATCAAAAGAGGGGATGCGAATTGGGAAAGTTACTCACATCCCTCAGGGCGTGCCAGTCTCAGTTGCCTTTTCTCAAGTGGTCGGCTTTTGTTGCTTCATGGCTAACCACGAATTGTCGTGAAACATCTGCCTAGTCCTTGTTCTTAGTATTTCATGCCAATTCTCCTGCCCAAAACACATGTGGATGATTCATTCTGATATTGTTGTGTTCATGAAAAAATGCTTCTAGTACTAGTTGGATCATCCGTCTGTCGGCATTCGAGAGTGGCTGATTGGTAGAAAAGCTGGAAGCGCTGGGGTGCAATAAAGATCATCCACCATCATTAACTAACCCTCATGAATCACCATAAGCCATGAGTCCTAGTAGGACATCCAAAAAGATGCGCAGTGCATAGTCCAGCTGTTGGGATGTGAAGTCGCTACTGGCGCTATCGGATTGGGTGCGGGCTTGACCCAGCTACCCATATGTTTCATCCTTACCCACCAATGAGCCATTTGTTTCGTCAACTAGCTACCCATGGTGGTTAAACATCATATTCAGCTGGTTCAACATCGTTATATCATGTTTATCAACTACTTAACCACCTATCATGTTTGACCAATTAATTACTGTAACCATCGTTAACTAGCCAATTAAGCAGCTAACTAACTATCTAGCTAACCAGTTAGTTAACCACCTAGTTCATCAGCTCAGTCAGTTAACAACCAGTTAACCACTTACTTAACCAACTAGTTCACCTGGCTGGTCTACCAAACAGCTAGGTAACAAGGGAGTTAACCAGTTAGAGAACCACTTACTTAACCAGTTGCTCAACCAGCTAGCTCACCAGTTCGTCAGCCAGGCAGCCACTTAATCAACTTAGTCAACCAGCTCGTTCACCAGCCAATGCTTAATTGACAACCAACCACTTAGTAGACAATCAACCAGTTACAGTAGTCAATCACCAACCTGTTACCCTCTGGTAATCTAACATGGCAATGGAAAATCCACCATTTATTGATTGTTTTCCCTGGGTTTCACTATAAAATATGGGTGTTTCTCAAAATAGGGTACCCCCCAAATCATCAATTCTTAACCATTTATAGGAGTAAACCAGGCATTTTTTGGGTCCCCTATTCTGAGAAACCACCATATGGTTCAAATCCATTGCCGGGTTAGTTTACCGCAGTGTAGTTCACGGCTCGGCTCTTTGGAACCAGGCCAGGCTCTCCCGTTCCGCCGTGTCGCATCGCTTCCGCATCACCGGTCATGACCTGCGTGAACCGTTCGTGACGCGGCTGGTGGTTGACCAGTGGACGCTGCGCTTGGTTTTGGGTGGTTCAACAATACTAATGTTTGAAAATCAACAAATATCAATCAAGGGTTTTTAAGTTAGTGCTTTAAAATACTATATAACCTATAGCTGGTGATATTTTAAAATACTAGATATGTATAAGAATGCTCTAAAAGCTTTCAAATACTACATAGCAAGTGCTAGCTACTTTTTCTGAGAGCATGTGAGAGCATTGGGAATCTATCAGGTTTGCTTATTAACCACCCTTAACATCTCTTAACAATCATCATCAACCACCATTGCCCGCCACCGGGCGCATCCGGGCGCATCGGGCGCCTGTTGCCGCAAGTTGGCCCCCACGAAGGTGGGCAAGGGCTTGATGCCTCGCAAGGCGTCAGATCTGCTGGTACGATCCGCGCGGCGGAAGCAGCCGAATCTGCTGGTGAAATGCTGCTTGATGAGCTGATGAAAATGGTGAAATGATGGGAAGTTGATGGTTGATGATTAAATGATATTAAATGATGGTTACGAAGCGGGTTAGTTGATGGTTAGTTGATGATGAGTTGCTGGCTAATAAGCTGAAGCTACGGAATGATGATGGGTTTCATGAATTGACCGGCTTAATAAGCGGTAGTTCAATGATCACGGTTAATGAAGTTGGTTAGGCATGAATGATAGCTAGCTAATGCCATCATTTACAATCATTGACTATCCTTGGCCATCAATTAGCCATCATCTGACCAGCTGATTAGCCATCATGAACCAGCTGATTAACCATTGTCAACCATTCACCACAAACCATAATGGTTACACCACTATTATCCATTATAAACCAGCTTATAAGGCCCAATTATTACCCACAAGTAGTCATTATCACTTGGTTCTTGACCATTATCCTATCATCATCAACCACAAAACTAACCATCAAGTAACCATCATTCAACCAGCCGATGGAGCCATTATCAACCAACAACCCCATTATTAATTAACCACTATGTAACCATCACTACTAGGACTTACTGACCTTATTACTACCCCTTATCAACCATCATTCCCTCTCATCAAGCGTCACTACCTCTGATTAACCATCACGAACCCTTACAGGGTGCCTGTACTAACCATTACTAATCAATTCGCCATCATTTACCCAGCTGGTTAAGCCATCACCACCAACAACCACCCTGCTCTTCGTGCTCCCAAGTCACACTCCGCCGCTTCGGGATCGTCCACGGGGATGGGCCCTGGACCTTCCAAGTGCATGTGGATCGTCCGGAGATTCCTCGGTGGATGCGCAACGTTGCCGCGGTCGTCCATGGTGGTTGATCATGGCTGGCTAGGCAAGCTGGTTGATGATGGTTGGATGATGGGTGGTTAAGAATGGGTTATAATGGGTAATGATGGTTAATGATGGTTTTACAAGCTGGTTGATAATGGGTAATGGTTGATAATGGTAAATAATCTGGTTCATTATGGTTGATTGTGATGGCTGTTGTTGGTTAATTAATTGATGGTTAGACGATGGGTCGTTGATGGGTGGTTGATAGGTTGATAAGTGGCTGGTCAACAATAGTTAATGACAGTTACACAATTTGTTACGTAGTCATCATGGTATGATCATCAATTTGCAAGCCCTTTGCAGGGGTCGGCTGCCCAACCTTCCCACCACCTGGTCGCACTAACACTTCCCGCTCGAACCTTGGCTTTCCAACATCAAACTTTGATCGGGGGTACAGGTTGCTGGATGGTCCAATCGTTTTGATTGGAGCTATGTGTTTTCCAACGATTGTGATCCAGCACCATCCTGCCTTACTAGGGAATCTTGGTGTTTCAGCAGTGCGACGGTGTGCTTTGATCGGGCAAGCGATGACGACCACCTGCAGTTTTCATTTTCACCCGGAGATATGGTGGTTTCTCACGTCATCGGGGACCCCCCAAAGAGGGTTGGTTTATTGCTACGAATGGTCAACACACTCGGTGATAACTGGGGGACCCCTACAGCTTAAGAAACCACCACATGGGTATGTGCCAAAATAGGGGAAAACCAGGCAAAAAATATCATTTTACCAGGAAACCATTAGGTTTAGGGGTGCCACGGTCTTGCCACATAACCAAATGGGGCACATGATGAACCACAAGTGAATCCCTTCTCAAACTCTATAAAACCTATGAAAAAAATTTTATAAAACCCCAGAGAAACTGTTATAAATGCCTTAGAAAACCCAAAGGCTATAAAACCGGTATAAAAAACCTATAAAACCCTATAAAAACAGCATATGTGGGTCTATATGTGAGGGTCAACAGCTTGGCCAACTGCTGTTCAAGGTACCGCAGTTTCTTAGCCTTGGCCACGTTGATCATGCCCTGCACCGGAGAACGCGGTGCACAAAAGGTTGGAAGCTGCGACAAAAACCAGGGAAAACCATGGGAAAACCATGGGAAAACCGTGGGAAAACCGTGGAAAACCATGGGAAAACGATGGGAAAAACGGGAAAATGAAAAACATTGGGGCAAACATCAGTTTTCAGGGATTTATGATGATTTGTTCTGAATCGTCGGTTCTCCAAACGCCATCCGACGTGTCAATTGGTTGACCAAATGACCGTTGAAAAGTTCAAGCTTCGTCATGAAGTGGAGGATATTAGTCCCACTCTTCCGCGCATTGTCGAAGACACCAAAAGTGCATCAACTGCAATGGACAAAAACTTCAGTGCTATTTTCCAACATTGACCAAGGGCATTGAGATCAGCATGACCACAATGATCAGAAACCCGTCAACAGAACCTGATTAGTTTAGCGCGCAAAGGATAAAAGAATTGTCTGAAATGCAAAAGCGAATGGGTGATTGTGACATGTCATTCTACTTGGAAATGATTGAGCAGTTTTCTGGGGATCAAAGTCTCGGTAAAACCCAAGGCACGAAATCAGTCCCAACGTGCAGCGCCGCATCACAAGGGCAGCCACCTGCATCAAAGGTTGTGGTGTGGCTGCGCCCGCATGGATAAAAACCATACCATCGTTCTGCAGGTACCTCAGTTGGCGCGCCGGGTCGCAGATTCACCAGGACTGCAGTTCCTTCATCATAGGACTTCATTGTTAGTATAGACAGTTGTTAAGCATCATTATGGTTAATACTATATGGTTATTATATTATTATGGTGGTTTATATTTATCGGTTGTTAGTATAGACTATACTAATAATATACATTAATTATATTATTAGTGTTGTTTATTATGGTCGTTGTGGTTTATTATGGTTAGCCAGCTACACTTCGATGTCGAAAACACCCATGGATGCCTGGCATTTCCCGTGAAAAAAAATACAGATTCACATCAAGCTGGTGGCTTAATCCTGGGTAATCACTTAAACTTAGTCTTAGTTGATCCAAGCCAGATTTCATTGGGCAAACGCTTGCCAAACGTCAACCAACCCTTGTTAAGTCAACTATGAACATTCACCAGCCATTTGACCATCATAGAAATGAGCCAACAAAAGAGATATGGTGGTTTCTCAAGATAGGGTACCCCCCAATCATCCTTTATTAAGCTAATAAACCAACCATTTTGGGTGTTCCATATTTTTTGAAACACCCAAATGATGGGTGAACCAACCTCAATTGGCACCATTTGCGCGGCTCATAAGGGTCAATCATCATGTTTAAGACAAATGATGATGGCTAAGGCTAATATGGGTGCTTCTCAAAATGGGGGACCCCCCAAACCATCCATCTAAAAACATCTTTGAGTAGAAAGCCAACCATTTCTTCATCAACCGCCTCCGAAACCAACGGCTGACGCTTTTTCCAGGCGTCGGTTCCAGCGCCTCTTCAGCGCTCTGGCAGATCCGAGGGCTGCGGTCGAACAGCTTGATGTTCCTGGTGGCCACGGCGACCGTGGTGCCGTTGGCTAAGCTCAAGCGTGGTGAATGGCGGCTAGTGGTGGTTAGTAGTGGTGAATACCTGGTTCTAAGTGGTTGATAGTGGTTATTATGAGGATAATAGTGGCTAATAATGATTAATAGTCTGGTTGATTGTAGTGAAAAGTCGTGAATAGTGGTGAAGGTTCAATGATTAGCTATGAATGAAACCCATGGTTACTTCAGGGTAGCTTCTGATGGTTAGTGGTGGCTGCAGTGGTTGATAGTGGTTAATGCCTGGTGAATACTCGCTATAATTAGTTGATAATTGTGAATAATGCTTAATTGTGATTAAGGTAAATCGTGAACAATAATTATCAGGTTGTTAATACGGTTAACAATCAAGTTAGTAGTGGTGAATAGTGGTTAAGGTAAATGGCTGGCTATTAATGGTGGTTAAGGAAAATGTAGAGCTACTAATTGCTTTTGACCACTACTAATAATGGTTAATAGTGATGCATAGTGAAAGTTGATACCTTGATCATCAAGTCAGTAGTGGTGAATGCTGCTTATGGTTAATACCTGGTGATGAGTGGTTCAAAGTGGTTTGTAGTGGTTGATGAAAATCATAGAACCACAGTGAATGGTTGCTTATGATGTTTCATGATGGCTCGGCATTAGCACTAGTGGTTAATAATGACGATTAAAATGGTAGCGGATTATGATTAACTAGTGAAGTCGCTGAATAACCCCTGGATTTCATTATCATGGTGGCTTATCATGGTCATTATGGTTCATGATGATGGTTCATCAACCATGATCAAACCATGGTCAACGATCAACAACCATCAACACCACCATCATCAACTATCACGATCATGATACAATCACATAACACACTACTAACCATCATCAAGCATCATGAACCATCCTCAATGACCACTATTAGTGGTATTAACCATCAAGCATCATAAACCACCAATGATCAATAGCCGTTACGAACCATTAGTGGTTCTAACCATCATCAAGCGCCATTAAAAATAAACAACCATCATTAAACATCATCATCATCATCATCATCATCAGCATCATCATCATCATCATCAGCATCATCAT
>VSDK01004224.1:635559-653054 GCA_009767595.1 Symbiodinium kawagutii | reverse complement strand
TCATCATCATCATCATCATCATCATCATCATCATCATCATCATCATCATCCTTGAACATCATCGAATCATCATCACTAACCATCACAACCATCATGACCCATCATGACCCATCCCACCACCCATCCCACCACGGATCACGCACATGGATCACCCCACCCATGGTCACCTGGCAGAGACCCATCCCAGGAGCCCTTCAGCCCTTCAGCGCGAGCGCGAGCTTCCCGCGCTCCTTTCGACCCCCGCTTCGTGCAGATTCAGCGCGGCGCTCAAGCTGCCGGGATTCGAGGAGATGGCTGTGGACCTGACGACGGCACGCTAGGCGCCGTGGCGAGCTGGGTCCCCGTGGGGAAGGGTAGGTTGTGAGGGTGAAGGATGGCTAGTGATGGTAAAAAAGCCATGGTTCATGGTGGTTGGTGGTGGTTGGTGGATCGTTCATGATGGTTTATGATGGTTTATGATGGTAAAGGATGGTGAATGAATGATGGCGAATCATGGTTTATAGTGATGGTTGATGATAATTCCTTTGCAATCGTTAATGGTACTTCCTGAGTGATGGTTACTGATGCTTGATTAGTCAATGATGTGGCTAGTCATGGTTGATGGTGGATTAGCAATGGCCAATATGGGGTCATGATGGCTAATGATGATTAGTGATGGCTAGTGATGCTTAGTTAATGATGGTTAAGGAAAGCTATATATATATATAATAGGTTTATGATGGTCAAGGATGGTTTATTTGATGCTTGATAAAATGATAAAATGGTTAGGATACTTAATGACTGCAAATTATGGTCAGCAAGAGTGGATGATGGTTCATTACGACTACTGATGGTTCACCATCATTATTTATAAAGATGGTATCAATGTCAAGTAATCGACAATAAATCATCATTAGCCGCCAAATTCACAAATTAAGTATCACCAACCAACACAACCACCAGAATCAGTCCACCAGCAATAACAATCATTAACCAACCATCATTCACCATCATTAACCAATCACCATTAACCAACCTTAGAATCATTAGAATCAAGCATCATCAACCATCATGGAAAAATATGTGTCAAACAAACGAAGCATTTGTTAATACCGTCATTTAGCATCATTGCTTACACGTTTAGCCCGTAATGCAGTTGACTGCCGTACACCATCCCTACGAAGCATTTGTGAATACCATCATTCATATTCATTCGATTCATTCATCATATCAACCATTATTGGAAAATACCACCAACCAACATTCGAATCATTAGAATCAAGTACCATTAACCATCATATAACCCCCAATTAGAAAATACCACCAACCAAATCATCATTCACCAACCAATACCGGGACCCCTCACCCTACGCCCCATCTCCCCAGGTCCAGTGGCATGGGAGCACGGCGGCCGGCGCCATAGCGCCAGCAGCGCAGAGCTGGAAGCCGCCGGGGCAGCCGTGAGAGCGCCATGGGGTGGAACTGGAAACTGAGCCACGGTCGACGTTGGCGAATGGGTGGTTTATCATCCATGGTTGGTGATGGTTAGATAGCGGTGAATGGGTTGAATGATGGTTAATATTGGCTAATAATGATGGTTTATGATGGTTGATGATGATCATTGGTGAATAGTCAGGCTGGTTACTGATGGTTAATGAAAATGATAGTTAATTGGTGGAGGATCCATTGGCCAATGATGGTTGATGATGGTTAATAATGCTGCATGATGCTTACAGTAATAATAGTTTGTAAATAGTTGTTTCATGGTTGGTTAATGATGGTTGGTGCTTGACAAATGGTTGGCGGCTGGTTTGACAATGGTTGGCGCATGGTTGGCCATGGTGTATGGGTTCACGGTTGATGGTTAGTGGCGGATCATGGTGAATGTTGGTGAATTTTGTTGGCAAGTTGATGGATGTTGGTGGATGGTGGTGGATGGTGATGGATGTTGGGGGATGTTGGTGGATTGGTGAATGTTTATGGCGCATGGTTGACAACCATTATAGAATGGTTAGTAGATGTTGGTTGGATGGTTGACTTGCGTTGGTTGATGAATGTTGGTCAATGGTTGATAGGTTGATAGGGGGAGCGAGTAATCCACCAGTTGGCTGATAGTTAGAAGATCTTGAATAGGTTGCTACCACAAGTAGGAGAGTATCAACAATCAAGGAAAATTAAAAATGATGGCTGACAATTTGGTGAATGACTAAAAAGAATTCAGAATGGTCGGTCATGATCATTCATGGTCAATGAGAAATCAGCGGGTTCATCATCTGATGACCAAACAATGGTTCGCATATTCAAACGTTTCTCCCTAGCAAAACTGGCTGTCTTGCGAAAGTCTTAAGGTCATTTTGGCCAGTACAAATCTTCGCACGTAATTGTTATTGCTGTTTCATGTCAACAACTGGTTGACAACAGTGTAAACGCACCTAGTTCAAGAGAACTCAACATTAACTGAGTGGTAACCAATAGTTCAGTACTCAATTGATGCCGGTTGTGTAATAACCACAGCACTGATTCACCGGGAATGGATGAACCAACACTTGATCAGTTGCAACAAAAAAGTACAGGGCGTGAGGTCTTATACACCAACATCATGGCAACCATGGCAATAGCAGTTATATCTTCACATCCAATCAATGATCATGATGAACCAGCAGTTGATTACTGATAACCATAGCAAATCATATAGTAATCACGGGCAAATCGAATCAATGAACCCACAGGTTTATTGATTCGATTTGCTACTAATGATTTGCTATTGCTTCATATAGTAATCATATAGCAAATCAATAAACCCACATTTAACTACTACTTACCAGCCGCTGATCTCAGGTCACCTTCCAACTGCCACCTCAGCGGTGAGCCGCTCAGCCTTTTGTGACGGCCGCTTGTCCTACACGAGGTCATGCGGCTCTGCACAGAAGGTTTGCCACCTGGTTCGATGGGGTGGGAGAGATTGGTGCAGTTGCGTGGCTAGTGGTGCTTGATCATAGGGGTTAGATGGAAATTATACAGGGGCTATGGACTGACCATTGGTAATAGTGAGGAATAAGGGATACTCAGCAACAATGATGGTCAAACAACTACTATCAAGCCATAGGGAAACCCAGAAATGGTTGGTTTATTACTATAAAAAGTTATATAAATATAAAGGATGATTTGGGGGTACCCCTGTATTGATAAATACCCATACGGAAAATGGCCAACTAGAATGGTAAGTCAATAATCAGTGAATGGTTGATACTGGCTGCACTACTGGCTAATAATGCTTCATGATGGCCATAGTGGTGAATGTTGGTGAATATTGCCGAAAAATGCTTGTATGATGGGTAAACCACAAAAACTTTAAGAACTGAATTGAAAAGAAGAGCCATGAATCGGTATATTTCTTGAGTGTAAGTTGGAGATACATTACCACCATTGATGGGCGTAATATGGTGGTTTCTCAAAATAGGGGATCCCCGGAAAGAGATGTTTTATTACTCTACATGGTCTAAGACTAGATAATACCCATATGGATACCCATGAATTGTCCGAGAATGGATCAAATACCCATAATGCTTTCCAAACTCGTGAGCCAGAGGCACAAACATGCGTTCAAAACCTCGTGCGGAAAGCATGCCGCTTGGCAAGTAGTCCTTCATCAAGCAATCATCTTGGGGCCCCATTCTTCCCACCTCGGTACACCCCCATTGGATGAGTGTATCCATTCAATCGTTTTTGGCGCACTACTTCCACAAATATGTCACTTTTGCTCAAAAATCCTGGGTACACTGCACAAACACTACATCAAATACACCAGGGGGCCCCCTGCCCATTGTTGGCTGGTTGGGTGTACTCTTCATATACTACTTTGAACTCATCATAGTCAACAGCTGGATCTTCGCCTAGTGCCAAGTCCAGGGTCTTGATCACCGTTGCGGTCGCTGGCTGCTGCCATGGCACACCAAATCCTTTCGCTTGGATCCCCAAATGGGGCGATGTGACACCTGAAAGTAATCCATGTGGACCGTGCCTCAGCGCAACTGTTTGGATCAACCTGGAGATGTGACTCGGTTGGTGATCTGATGCTGGTTGACCATCGGTACTCAGAAACCATGATGGGTACTGATTTTGGTGATCTTAATTGCCAATCAGTTCCATCAGTACCTGATTTCCTGATACCTGGTGGGTGCTCTGATTTGGGTGGAAACTACCTGATGTTGCTGATCACAAGCGACCTGTTGATGGTAAATTCTTTGTATTTGACCTGATGCCCCACATGTCATCAACTGTAAGAGCTGTTCCCTTCAGGGATTGAATAATAATTGATGATGACACAGGAGAACGGTTGCTGGTTTATAGTCTTTGCGCTAGGGATTGAACAAACAAATTGCCAATTGTGGTTTTGTATTCCCCAAATTTCAACAGATATGTGTCTTGTCCTGTGTTCTGAAGTTTGTTCCACCCATGTTTGTTCCCTTTTTAGACAGCCTCTCAAAGAACACCAAGTGGCAGTTTCCTAAAAGAGGGTGCCCCCTAGTCATCCAATATTAACCGTTCATAGTAGTAATCCAAATATTTACCATTTATAGTGGTAAACCCTTTATGTGATTTTCAGCTCAGCGCAACCAACTTCTGAAAAATGCCTGTCCAAGCGCCACATCTCCAAATATCCTCACCCTTCAGTCTTGCTACGTGGCAATTCCTGCATGACCCAGTTCCAATCTCGCGTAGCAACGCCAATCCATCCAGGCTCTATGCCCAGCTTCGGATGGCTGTCTCTATAGATTTCTGCCGATGCATCAATGGTGGAAAACCACCATTTTTAGTTAGCTACAGTGCCGTCATCTTTTGAGCACACCTACTTTTTCTTCCCTCTTCCCACTCTTCCCACATCGCAGCATCGGCCCTCCGAACCGCAGTCACGGCAATGATTCTGTCGAATCATTCAAACTCTAATCTGCCGTCCGCAAATTCTGCAGCTTCACGAAGCTGCTATGCGCCGATACCACGGACTGGCAGGTGCCACACTTGAGGCTACCCCAGTGGGCACCAGCCTCATGCTCCTCGTACCCATTCCTCATCCAACATTCTCCTGCAAGCTTAAGCTTGTGTCAGTGCATCCACACTCAACGGGCCGCCGATGTCGCCGCACCTGGACTCCATACTGTGCCAGGATCTCGGGGCAGTACCAATTCCATCACTCACCAAAGCTTCGGCGAATCGAAGCTATGCATGGTCATAGCCTCCTGTCATTGGTGGTATCACCGTGTGTTGTTGGCTAAAATGATTATTAATGATACTTAACCATTACTAGTGTCAAGTCATCGATGTCATTGATGACAATGAATCATTGATTTACATTGACTGAAAACGAATCATTGATTTCATCATCAATGGCAATTTATCATCTTTAAACAGTATCAATCATTGTTGGTCAATACAAATCACTATTCATCACTACTAATAATGCATTCTTGGTACCCCAATCGTTCCTTTTTAAATGATGATATCAATGATATCAACCACTATTAATCACCAATAAATCATTATTCATCACCATTAGTCACTATAAATCACCATAAATCACAATAAATCACTATCAAACACTGTCAATCATTATGGCAGTGGGTCAAAACCCCGTACCCCTGGTTCCCCACCATTAACCATTGTTTTCCCTTGTTTTGTTGGTGGAAATCCTCCATTAGTTGGTTGATTAACTTTGACCCATAGCCTTATCAACTAATCACAAAATCACCATTCATCGCTATTAATTGCTGCTTGCCACCCGAAAAAAAAATCCTGCGTGGCCAAAGCACTGAGAATCTGCTGCGACAGCAGTTCTCTGTCAGATTCATCGCAGTTCATCCAACGTACCACCTGCAACCGCGTCTCGGGGCTGCAGAACCCGAGAACTTTCGACGATGCTTAGGTTATATGGCTGATAGAGAAACATTAATGAACCATTGAACCATATAAATGGCTGGTTATAATACTTGGGTTAAAGCTGTTAACCATGTTTTGGTTATATGGCTGATCATTGTTGCATTATTGAAATGGTTTGATGTAGCCATATGGTTTCATAGTGTTTTATGGTTGATATGCAACCATTTGAGCAATTAACCATCGAGGAAACATGTGAGGCTTTTGATGGTTACTGTATGTGGTGGTTCCTATAGGGGACCCTCCAGTTATCATTTTTAAGATTGTCCCTTTAAAGGAATAAACAAACCATGATTTGACATCAACCCAGCACATGTATGACGAATGTTCCAGCTCTTTGAATGTCTCAATCAACCATTATCAACACTTTTAGACCACCATTCACCATCGTAATCAGCTCTTCGACCAATCTTTATCGCCCACGTTCAACTTGATTGTCCAGTGATCAACCATGATGAAGGCGCAGTTTTGCAGCCGCTCAACCGATGTTATATGACACGTTTTCAAACATAGCGAGCTGGGTCAAGCAGTTATAACCAACCAATTCAAGGGGGGATAAGTTCAATAACAAAACTAAGGAAAACAATGGTTGATGATGGGGGAACCAGGCGTACAGAGTTTTGACCAACAGCCACATGATTAATCACTGAGATTGCTTGTGAAAAAGTATGAACCATGAAAGGACAATGATTAAGCATCATAAACATTCATCAATAACTATCTTGACAATTGATCATTCACTTGTTTGTTAACAACCATTAATTAGTATTGTTAACCATAATCATCATTAGCCATCAGCAATCATCAATTATCATAAAACACCAGCAGCCATGATCAACCACCATTAACCATCCTTAACTACTAAAATCGTTGCCTATTACATGATTATTGTACCACCATCATGAACCTGAACTCAACAATCATCATCCCTACCATGATCAACCATAGACAAGGATTCAGAAACTTCTACCGCCATTCTTGAGCCATCTCTCCCATCACTACTGATGGTTTATACCATCAGCAAAGATTACTTTACGAACTGTTCTTTCCCCAACCTGTACCAATTGCCAACACACAGTTGCTATCATAAACATTGAGAACCTTTCACCACCAAAATTATCTACGTCTAATGAAACAATTAACAGTTTTTAGCCGTGGTTCAGAACTAACCATTTTGAACCACTATCATTTAGCATGTTCACCATCCTTTTACCATCACTTGGTCAGGACTCAACTACTGTTGACCATCATTATCTGTCATATTCCCTCAATACAGACTTGGTCATTATCCCCCAGAGTTAGCCATCACTAACCATCACTTCAGCGCATGATGAAGTTTATCAATAACCATTACGTTGACATATCCACCGTTCTCAACCAGGATTACCCATCATTAATCATCTTCGAGCATCATAAACCACCATTAATCACCATCATTAACCATCAAATTTCCCAATCATTTAACCACCAAAAACCATCATTAAGCCATCGTTCAACCACCATTCAGCTATCATTTCACCATCATTTCACCACCATTTACCCATCACTAACCATCACTAACCACCACCAACCACCACTAACCATCATCAACCACCATGAACCATCAACTTTCCAAGTCATTTAACCATCATTAAGCACCACTAACCACCACTAACCACCATGACCTCCACCCCTCACCCAGCCCACCCCCACGGTAGTCCCCACCGTCGCCCAAGCGATGCGCCGCGCCAGCTGCGCCAGCTCGCGGCGCTCGCCGGACAGAAGCCAGGCGAGGAGCGCCTGATCAGTTGAGGGATGATAACCATGGGGAGATAAATCATAGTAGATTATTATCATATCTATAGATATTTAATAATATCTGGTAAAATTATTATCATGGATCATTATTAATATCATAGTTTATTTAAATAATCATGATATTTATCAGTTGAAGATCATAGTTAACTGGTACTTATGATAAATATTATGATAAATAACTTGAGGCGTGACCGTCATATGGTTTCTTTACGGAGCATTTTTGCAACCCTTGGCAGCAAAACCCATGACTTTTCTGCTTGTAATAATGGTAAGTACGCATTCGACTTGATCGGTGTTATTTATTCCCGATCGAGCCGCACATGTGGTCAGCCAATTTTTTTAATAGAAAACATGGCATTTTCATTGATTTTTTTCTACTGTAAACAGTGTGTTGTTTAAAAATAGACCTATTAATTTTCCTTTAAAATTCACTATGTTTTCATGAAAATGAAAAGAAATGCATATAAAAAATGTAATTCTTCTGCGCACAAAGTGTTTTATCGGTCAGTATTAATTGATGAACATTTGGAAGAAAAATGACATTTTCGGCAATAAAACAAAAATTATCTATATAAAAAGTTGCTAATTTTTCCATTGTAAACAATATTTTGTTTAAAGATAAACCTATTCTTTTTCCTTTAAAATTCAATATTTTTTCATGAAAATGAAAAGAAATGCATATAAAAAATGTAATTTTTCTACGCACAAACTGTTTTATCGGTCAGTATTAATTGATGAACATTTGGAAGAAAAATGACATTTTCGGCAATAAAACCAAAATTATCTATATAAAAAGTTGCTAATTTTTCCATTGTAAACAATATTTTGTTTAAAGATAAACCTATTCTTTCTCCTTTAAAATTCAATATTTTTCCATGAAAATGAAAAGAAATGCATATAAAAAATGTAATTTTTCTACGCACAAACTGTTTTATCGGTCAGTATTAATTCATGAAAATTTGGAAGAAAAATGACATTTTCGGCAATAAAACAAAATTTATCTATGTAAAAAGTTGCTAATTTTACCATTGTAAACAATATTTTGTTTAAAGATAAGCCTTTTAATTTTCCTTCAAAATTTCATAATTTTCCATAAACATACAAAAAACAAATTAACAAAACAGTTATTATTCTGCAATGATAATCCATGATTTACTGCCGAAATATCATGTTTTATCATCCAGAACTTGGAAATATTTTCAAGTCTTGTATTGAAATTATGTAATTTACCAAATTTTTACCAATTTAATCCTGGGGCAAAAAGACTTTTGTTTTTTCAAGAAGTATATTATTTTAACCGGAGAATACATTATTGTTGTAGAAGTAAACCATGGGGTTTTTAAGTAGAATCGATGTAAATGTTCATAATTTTTACAAAGCAATAATTTTTCCATGGATCGTTGTTTTGTACGGCAGGTAAAATACTTAGTGCACCTGGATATGCTCTGGGATTACTTTCACAGCGGGCAGGGCTGCTAGTCTCCTGCCTTCAACCCCCTTACCCGTGCCCCTACCGTATTGTTGCTCTTGTGTTTTTGCTCTGGTGGTTTTACTTTGGTGTTTTTCGTTGAAAATGTTTTTGCTCTGGTGTTTTTTCTCTCGTGTTGATATTTTGGTGTGTTTTCTGTGCTGGTGTTTTTCTTCTTTCCTGGTATTTTTGCTCTGGTGTCTTTTTTCTGGTATGTTTTTCTCGGGTGTTTTTTCTCTGGTATTTTTGTTCTGGTATTTTTGCTCTGGCGTTTTTACTTTGGTGTTTTTTCTTTGCAAATGTTTTTGCTCTGGTGTTTCTTCTGTGGTATTGGTATTTTGGTGCGTTCTCTGTGCTGGTGTGTTTTTTCTCTGCTGGTATTTTTGCTCTGGTATTTTTTTCTGGTATTTTTTCTCGGGTGTTTTTTCTCTGGTGTTTTTGTTCTGGTGTTTTTGCACTGGCGTTGTCTTTTGGTGTTTTTTGTTTGTAAATGTTTTTGCTCTGGTGTTTTTTTCTCTCGTGTTGATGCTTTGGTGTGTTTTCTGCGCTGGCGTTTATCTTTTTTGCTGGTATTTTTGCTCTGGTGTTTTTATTCCGGTGTTTTTTTTTCTGGTGTTATTGCTTCGGTGTCTTTTCTGAAAGCTGGCCACTGTGGGAGCGCGTTGGTTTTCTATGTTTGCTTATTTCAATCCATGGTCTATATGATAGTGTACTTGATACAAGCATCGTAGAATAACTAATTTCACAGTTGGTTGCAATAATTCATGGCGATTTACGTGCCATAGTAAATGCCAACTTTGGTGAATGGCATTGACTTACTGACTGCTAATAACCAATGGATTTCAAAATAAATATATACATGGAGTTATTTTTTAGCCAACAGTTAAAATTATAAATTTATAGACAATTTGAAGACATATAATTTATGAAATTATTCGTAAATGTGTTGTTTTTGTTTTTTTGGCTTGATGAGTTTTGTAATTGTGTGTTTGTTTGTCATTTTTATTTTTTGGTTTGATGGGTCTTGTAACTTTGTTTTTCGGTTTTTTTTGTATGATGGGTATTCCAACCATGTTTTTTTAGCAAATGCAAATGTGTCGATGCTGAGTTTTTGTTTGCGAATTGTTGCACGTAGTGGCCTATTCTTTTTTTCTTGTATTTTTTTCTGGTGTTTTTGCTCTTGTCTTTTTTCTCTATCTTTTCTCCGTGTTGTTTTCTTGTGTTTTTTGAGGGTTTTTTTCTCTGGTATTCTTGCTCTGGTGTTTTTTTCCTGGTGCTTTTCTGAGGTGTTTTGATATGGTGATTTTTCTCTGGTGTTTTGTTCTGGTGATTTTGCTCTGGTGTTGTTGGTCTGGTTTGTTTTTCTGGTGTTTTGCTCTGGTGTTCTTGCTCTGGTGTTTTTGCTCTACTGTTACTTCTCTGGTATTTTTGCCCTGGTGTTTTTGCTCTGGTGTTTTTTCTTTGGTGTATGTTTCTGCGGTATTTTTGCTCTGGTGTGTTTTTTTCTGGCGATTTCACTTTGGTGTTTTTGCTTTGATATGTTTTCTCTGGGTTTTTTCTCTTGATTTTTTCTCTGCTGTTTGTTTTCCTGTGGTGGTTTTTCGCGTTTTTCTTGAAGTGTTCTGCTCGGGTGTTTTTTCTCTGCTGGTATTTTTGCTCTGGTGTTTTTTCTTTGGCGGTGTTTTTGTTTTGGTGATTTTTCTCAGGTGTGTCTGCTCTACTGTTTTTACTCTGGTGTTTTTTCTCGGGCATTTTCTGTTCTGGTGTCTTGCTCTCGTGTTTTTATTTTGGTGCGTTGGCGCTTTGGCAGTGGTGTTGTGAAATACATGGATTGTGAAAGTGGCGTTGTGAAATCTTTGAATTGTGAGAAATGGCGTTGCGAAATCTCTGAATGACGAGAAATTGTATTGTGAAAATTTTGCATTGTGAGAAGTAGTGAGATGTGAAAATGGTGAGATGTGTAAATTGTGAGATGTAGCGTTGTAAGATGTGTGTGTGTGTGTATTGTGAGATGAAAAATACTTTACTTCGTGTGATCCCCACCATCACATGCAAATCCGACACAGGTCTATCTGGCATAGCTTTTGGCTATCTATCTGGCATAGCTTTTGGCATTCTATCTCGAATAGTTTTTGGCCTTGCATCTGGCACAGCTTTTGGCATTCTATCTGGCATAGCTTTTGGAATTCTATTGGGCATAGCTTTTGCCATTGTATCTGGCATAGCTTTTGGCATTCTATTTGGCATAGCTTTTGGCATCTCGCATAGCTTTTGGCATTCTATCTGGCATGGTTTCTGGCATTCTATCTGGCATAGCTTTTGGCATTCTATCTCGAATAGTTTTTGGCCTTGCATCTGGCACAGCTTTTGGCATTCTATCTGGCATAGCTTTTGGAATTCTATTGGGCATAGCTTTTGCCATTGTATCTGGAATAGCTTTTGGCATTCTATTTGGCATAGCTTTTGGCATTCTATCTGGCATGGTTTCTGGCATTCTATTTGGCATAGCTTTTGGCATTGTATCTGGCATAGCTTTTAACATTCTATGTGGCATAGCTTTTGGCAGGGGAGTTGAGATCCGGCAGGGAACACTGGGCGTGGATGAGGTCCGGCAGGGAACACTGGGCGTGGATGGTCGTGGTTGAGGTCCGGGACCGAACACTGGGCGTGGATGGTCGTGGTTGAGGTCCGGCGAGGAGGAGGAGGCGAGGAGGAGAAGGAGGACGAGGCAACTAACATAAAATCTTACAACCCTCACCTGGCAGGTGGAGAAAAAATCGAAATCATGCACAGAGATGCCAATAACAAAGTGACATCTGCAGTGAAACCATGCACAATATTCTTTTCTCCGCGTCTTTATAGAGCCTCTTCATCTGTTTCTTTTCACCAATTGTCGCTGACGCTTCAACACCCTGCCTTTGTCATGTTGATTACCCCCTCTTCTTCCTCTTTCATTCACGTTCTTGACATTACATCCCCGTTGTCGTCGGCGTTCTTCAAATTACGTCTTCCTCCCCGTCATCATTAATGCATAAGTACGATTATTAACTCCCCAGTTAATCAACCACCTCCTCATCCCCAGACCCTGGTCCTTACTATAATTAATTTGACTCTGTTTTCCCCCCCTAATAAGCTAGGTTCACCCAAAAAAACAATTAATCAACCATCTCTGGCTCCTTAAATGTTTTTCAAATTATGTTTTTAATTAATTTACTTATTAGTTTTATTATTTCTCATGGCTAGTGGGCTCAATAGTCTTGGAACCTGTTCAGGTTCTCATAATTGGCCCCTGCTCACTCCAGGGCCTTCCCCATCCTGAGCTTATGAGTTGTTCATTTGATTAGCTCAGTTCTTATGGTTCGTGGACTTACTTGCTTGCTGCTCATCTCCAATGCTCAGATCCCTCATGGAAGGGTTTAGGGTTGGACCTAGATGTCCCTATTACCCGCCTTTAAAAATTTATTGGGAAAAACAGCTTTTTGGAGGCTCACGAAAGGTACCCCCCACAAGCATGGAACCCCCTAGTTAATCAACCCCTTTTAGATCTCACGTTTTTTTTAAATCATACAGATTCAATTAAATTCATGAAGATTCAATTAGATTTGAATCATTTAGATTTAATTAGATGCGCTTAGATTCAATTAGATTCAATTAGATCCAGTGAAGTCCATTTATATTCAATTAGATTCAAGTAGATACAATTAGATTCAATCAAATTAAATTAGCCTCAATTAGATCCATGAAGATTCAATTAAATTCAATTATATGGATTATAATTTATTTAGATCTATTGAGATTCAATTAGGTTCATTGCGGTTTAATTTGATTTCAATTAGATTCATTCTCGTTTAACTTAGATTCAATTAAATTCGTTTGAATTTAATTAAATTCATTTAGATTCCTTAAGAAATGAAACAATTGAAATCAAGAATTAAAGCAAATAAAATCAATAATAAAACAATTAAGATCAATTAAAAATAAAATGAATAACCCAACAATTTAAATAAATGAGACACTTAGGGTCAGACCTTGTCGACCTTGTGGGGGGGAGGGGGAGTTGACTAATCCGGGGTATGCATTGCATCTCATCAAGTCTCGCTCTCGGGAAGAACGCCGTCTAGTTTTTTGGAAGCAAACCAATAACCACAGGTTTTCCAACGCAGACCTGCCATTGCGAAAAACAATCCCAAAACAATTCAAGATGCACTACAAACCACACCTGCCACATGAAGACTGTGGGCTAGGGTGGGCGGCCGGCGGGATATGACATGAAAAGCTGCCTGTTCATCACCTTCCACCATTTATGGTCTTGGCGGGGTTAGGGGGTTGGGGCGCAGTGGGGAAATGATTTGGAAACCTCACTAATCCTTACCTTCCAAATTTTGTTGGGGCGGTAGATGAGTTCAAATGTTTCGGGCGGAGCGTGGGGGGAATGATTTGGAAACCTCATTGATCATTGTCTTCTACCTTTTAAATTCTTGGGTGGTAGGGAACTTAAAAAGGTGTGGGGTGGCGTGAGGGGGGAAATGATGTGGAAAGCTGATTGGCCATTGTCTTACACCTTTTACGGTCTTGGGGGGGTGAAAAATTTGGGGGTTTGGGGCGGGGTGGGCGGGACGTGATTTGGAAAGCTGACTATACTCATTATCTTGCAAATAGGCCCCGCCATAGCCTTTAGTTGGGGCCCCCAACCACGTGTCTCAAATACACCTGGGAGCCTGAAATGGCCCAACTTGGCCCAGCATAGCTTCAAGTTAGTGACTTCGAGCCCAATATATGAGATACGTGATTGGGTGGCGCTGGTGTCAACAGGATGGGGTTAACGTCTTTCCGCGGGCACCGGTGTCAACATGTTTGGTGGTGAGCGGTGTCAACACGATTGAGTTGGTGCCAATGTCAACAGGATTAGGCGGGTGCTGTTGCCAGGTGCGAGCGTCGACATGATTGGCCGGGCGCTGGCGCCAACAGGATTGCATGGGTTGAGATGGCTTGGGATGGGTTGGGATGGGTTGAGATGGGTTGAGATGGGTTGAGATGGGTTGAGATGGGTTGAGATGGGTTGAGATGGGTTGAGGTGGGTTGAGATGGGTTGAGATGGCTTGAGATGGGTTGGGATGGGTTGGGATGTGTTGAGATAGGTTCGGATGGAGTGCGATGGGTTGGGATGGGTTGAGATGGGTTGAGATGGGTTGAGATGGGCTGGTAGAGTGGTGGGCGCGCAGGGTGGGTAGTAGGGCGGTTGGATGGTAGAATGGTAGGGTGGGGGTGACAGAATGGTAAAATAGCAAAATGGTAGGGTAGTAGCGTGGTAGGCTGGTAGAATGTGAGAACGGCGCAATAATAAAATTTTCGGGGCGGTAAGTTGGTAGGGTGGAAAGCTGCTAGGCTGGTATGGTGGCAAAGTGGCTGGGTGGCAAATAGGGTTGTCTGGCGGTATAAAGCGGCTAGGTGGCGAGGCGGCGAGAATGGTAACCTGGTACAGTGGCAGGGTGGTGGAATAGTCCGATGGTAGGCTGGGTGGTTGGGTGCTTGGGTACTCGGGCGGCAAGGGTAATATTGAAAGTATAGTGTGGAGGCGTCGCAAAAAAGTAGAATGGCAGAGCGTCCGGGCGGTAGGATGGTAGGGTCAATGGTGCGGTGATCGGATGGTGGAATGGTAGCATGGTACAATAGCCTGGCCAAAAAAAGGTAAAATAGCCGAGTGGTGGGGTGGTGGCATAATGGGGAAATGGAACTTTTAGGGTGGTAGGGTGGAAGGTTGCTAGCTTGACATGGCAAAAAAAAAACTGCCTGGTAGAGTATTGGTAGGGTGGTAGGGCGGCGGCCCTTCACCTCAAGCCATCTCGCCATCTCGTCTCAACCCATCTCAGCCCATCTCAACCCATCTCAACCCATCTCAACCCGTCTCAACCCATCTCAACCCATCTCAACCCATCTCAACCCATCTCAACCCATCTCAACCCATCTCAACCCATCTCAACCCATCTCAACCCATCTCAACCCATCTCAACCCATCTCAACCCATCTCAACCCATCTCAACCCATCTCAACCCATCTCAACCCATCTCAACCCAATCCCAACCCACTCCCACCCACCCCAACCCACATCCCAACCCATCCCAACCCATTTCCAATCCATCCGCACCCATCCCAACCCATCCCACCAACCCAGCCCATCCCATCCCAACCCATCCCAACCAATTCCATCTCAACCCACTCAACCCATCTCAACCCATCCCACCCCATCCCAACCCATCCCAACCCAACCCACACCATATCAGCTCAACCCATCCCCTTCCAACCCGCCCCAACCGACCCAAACCCACCCCAACCCATCTGAAACCAACATAACCAATCCCAACCCGTCCAATCGCAATTCTCAACACATCCCAACCCATCCCGAACCACTTCAACTCATCTCAACCCATCTCAACCCATCTCAACTCATCTCAACCCATCTCAACCCGTCCCATCCCAACCCGTCTCGAATCATCCCAACCCATCCCAACCCATCTCAACCCATCTCAACCCCTCCCAACCCCTCCCAAGCCATCTCAACGCATCCGAACCCATCCGAACCCATCTCAACCCATCTCAACTCATCTCAACCCATCTCAACTCATCTCAACCCATCTCAACTCATCTCAACCCATCTCAACTCATCTCAACCCATCTCAACTCATCTCAACCCATCTCAACTCATCTCAACCCATCTCAACTCATCTCAACCCATCTCAACTCATCTCAACCCATCTCAACTCATCTCAACCCATCTCAACTCATCTCAACCCATCTCAACTCATCTCAACCCATCTCAACTCATCTCAACCCATCTCAACCCATCCCCCATCCCCGCTTCAACCCATCCCAAACCATCTCAACCCATCTCAACCCATCCCAATCATCCCAACCCATCCCAACCCATCTCAACCCAACTCAACTCATCTCAACCAATCTCGACCCACCTCAACCCCACCCAACCCATCCCAACCCACTCAACCCATCCCAACCCATTGCAACCCAATCCCGGCCCATTCCCACCCAACCCAACCCACTTCAACCCATCCCAACCCATCCCGAATTCTATCTCAACCCATCACAGCCCATTTCAACCCCAACCCGTCTCAACCCATCTCAACCGATCTCAACCCATCCCAACCCATCCCAACCCATCTCAGACTCAGCCCAGCTCAACCCATCTCAACTCATCCCAACCCATCCCAACCCAATCAACATCCCACCAACCCATCTCAAGCCATCTCAACCTATGTCAAAGCACCCAGCCCATCCTATCCCATCCCAACCAACCACCCCAACCCATCCCAACCCATCCCAACCCAACCCATCCCAACCCAACCCAACCCATCCCCACCCATCTCAACCCATCCCCACCCATCCCAACCCATCCCAACCATCCCTGGTCCCTTGGACCCCGGGGGACCTCAAAAATGTAAGTTTCATTTGTAAATGGCTCCACTATGGTGTTTTGGAAATCGGTGCTCATTGATGCTATTCAACCATATATCTAGCCAGCCTCAAAAATGTAAGTTACATTTCCCACCCTGGTCATTTAGCTCAGGGTGAACCAAAAAATTGCAATATAACATAAACAACCTCAAAAATGTAAGTTACATTTTTACAATTCTAGGTAAACCCAACATGCCCCTCAAAAAGGCCAACAAAGCCTTCCAAAGGACCAACTTAGCCCTCCAACCAGCCAACATGCCCCTCCAAAAGGCCAACATACCTCTCCAAAAAACACTGCATCATAAGGATCTTATGATGCAGTGTTTCCGGCCCCCCAAAGTGCCCACATCCAAGCCCAGCATGCCCCTCAAAAAGGCCAACAAAGCCTTCCAAAGGACCAACTTAGCCCTCCAACCAGCCAACATGCCCCTCCAAAAGGCCAACATACCTCTCCAAAAAACACTGCATCATAAGGATCTTATGATGCAGTGTTTCCGGCCCCCCAAAGTGCCCACATCCAAGCCCAACATGCCCCTCAAAAAGGCCAACAAAGCCTTCCAAAGGACCAACTTAGCCCTCCAACCAGCCAACATGCCCCTCCAAAAGGCCAACATACCTTTCCAAAAAACACTGCATCATAAGGATCTTATGATGCAGTGTTTCCGGCCCCCCAAAGTGCCCACATCCAAGCCCAACATGCCCCTCAAAAAGGCCAACAAAGCCTTCCAAAGGACCAACTTAGCCCTCCAACCAGCCAACATGCCCCTCCAAAAGGCCAACATACCTCTCCAAAAAACGCTGCATCATAAGGATCCTTATGATGCAGCGTTTCCGGCCCCCCAAAGTGCCCACA
>VSDK01004224.1:601271-629533 GCA_009767595.1 Symbiodinium kawagutii | reverse complement strand
ACCATCCCAAGCCATCCCAAGCCATCCCAACCCATCCCAAGCCATCCCAAGCCATCCCAAGCCATCCCAAGCAATCCCAACCCATCCCAAGCCATCCCAACCCATCCGAACCCATCCCAACCCATCTCAACCCATCGAAACCCATCGCAACCCATCGCAGCCCAACCCATCTCAACCCATCTCAATCCATCTCAACCCATCTCAACCCAACCCATCCCAACCCATCCCAACCCATCCCAACCCATCCCAACCCATCCCAACCCATCCCAACCCATCCCAACCCATCCCAACCCCCTAAGATTTAGTGTGCCGAAATTGCCATAACTGGATTTTAGGTATGAAAAAATGGGTGTGCCTAACCAAATGCTGTTCCTTCCACACTGCCACATTTTACCAAATGCTGTTCCTTCCACACTGCCACACTTCATATAAACAAATGCTGTGCCTTCCACCGTCGTTGTCTTATAATAAGTCCTCATCCGTTGTCGCTTAAACCCTTTTTCAACCCTTTTTCAACCCTTTCCTATAGGATGACAATAGGGTGTGAGGGTCTGCTTACTTCTTCTTTCGCTCCCCTCATCACACCTACTGCCTCCTTCCGTTCGCTACGCATCCACAGCTTTCCGGCGAGAGAACGAGAAGACGAGGATGACTGAAAACCAATACTGTTTCAACTGTCAATCCCCGAACCCGAATGCTCACACAAAAAACAAAAAAGAAAAAAATACCTACCCTAATCAAAAAATTAGATTACTAAAAAAATCCTATAACCCTCCTACTCCTAAAAGCCTCCGGACGAGAACTCGTTGTAGGCGTCCCTTCTGTCCAAGCAAACAGGGGGGTGAGGGGGGTGAGGTTAATGGGATAATTTATGGGTAAGTTCCCACTAATTTATGGACATCCCATCGCACTAATTTAGGGACATACCATCCCACTAATTTATGGACATCCCATCGCACTAATTTATGGATAAGTTCCCACTAATTTATGGACATCCCATCGCACTAATTTATGGATAAGTTCCCACTAATTGATGGACATACCATCCCACTAATTTATGGACATCCCATCGCACTAATTTATGGATAAGTTCCCACTAATTTATGGACATACCATCCCACTAATTTATGGATAACGAAAACGTTGTGGAAATAGATAAGTTCCCACTAATTTATGGACATCCCATCGCACTAATTTATGGATAAGTTCCCACTAATTGATGGACATACCATCCCACTAATTTATGGACATCCCATCGCACTAATTTATGGATAAGTTCCCACTAATTGATGGACATACCATCCCACTAATTTATGGACATCCCATCGCACTAATTTATGGATAAGTTCCCACTAATTTATGGATAAGTTCCCACTAATTTATGGACATCCCATCGCACTAATTTATGGATAAGTTCCCACTAATTGATGGACATACCATCCCACTAATTTATGGACATCCCATCGCACTAATTTATGGATAAGTTCCCACTAATTTATGGATAAGTTCCCACTAATTTATGGACATCCCATCGCACTAATTTATGGATAAGTTCCCACTAATTGATGGACATACCATCCCACTAATTTATGGACATCCCATCGCACTAATTTATGGATAAGTTCCCACTAATTTATGGATAAGTTCCCTTCAAGAGTGTTGTGTCAAGAAAACGTTGTGGAAATATCCTACCATGCTCTGCTTGAACGAAGTGGCGAATGTTGGAGCTTCATGCAATAGTTGGGTATGAAATGCATTTTGTAGTGACGTAAGGTGGCCTCATCATTCTGTAGCGTGTATTCATTGGATGGGCAAACCTCAGGCACACTAGAATTGCTAGGCCGAGATTCCTAGATTGTTTTGCTGGGCCTGCATGATCAATTTGTAGCAACACTTTTCTAAAGTACCAAGAGTAACTCTTCACTCCAAGAGTGTCTTTCGAGATTGTCACTTGAAGAGTTTCGCTTCAAGAGTGTTGTGTCTCTACAAGAATGTCCTAGCAAGAGTTTCTCACCAAGAGTGCCACTCCGACAGTGTCTTAGCCAGAGTAACGGCGCAAGAGTGTCTCGACAAGAGGCAGCACCAAAGCCCACGTCAGAAAACGCAGTGGAAAAACACTACTGGAACGTTTTCTCCAAAGCGATTTACACTAAAACGGTTTTGCACTGGTGGCATTGGGGATATCTATCATTGAAGTGCTTTCGGTTAATTGGTCTCTCCAAGAGTGTCAGTACCAAGAGTGACTCTCCACTCCAAGAGTGTCTTCTGAGATTGTCACTGGAAGAGTTCACTGCAAGAGTGTCCCTTCAAGAGTGTTGTGTCAACAAAGCGCAGTGGAAAAATCCTACCATGCTTTGCTGGAACGAAGTGGCGGGTGTTGAAGCTTCATGCAATAGTTGGGGTTCATGCAATAGTTGGGTATGAAATGCATTTTGTAGTGACGTAAGTTGGCCTCATCATTCTGTAGCGTGTATTCATTGGATGGGCAAACCTCAGGCACACTAGAATTGCTAGGCCGAGATTCCTAGATTGTTTTGCTGGGCCTGCATGATCAATTTGTAGCAACACTTTTCTATAGTACCCAGAGTAAATCCTCACTCCAAGAGTGTCTTTCCGAGATTGTCACTTGAAGAGTTTCACTTCAAGAGTGTTGTGTCTCTACAAGAATGTCCTACCAAGAGTTTTCACCAAGAGTGCCACTCCAACGGTGTCTCAGCCGGAGTAACGGTGCACGAGTGCATTGACAAGAGGTCACCACAAAAGTATCTTACAAGATTGTCTTACTAAGAGCGTTCAAAGAAATGGCAATTCGAATTCAAATCAAATTTGCTGCAACCAGCTCCTTTTTTTGGGGGCAACCAGCTCCTGATCCTGCGAAAGAACAACACTGGAACTGAAAACAAACAACCCATGCATTCTGTAGCTTGAATTAGGCTAAACAAATTCCCTTCTAAGCATGGCTCACCAAAACGAACAGCATGGACGCTAGCATCTCGATGCCGTTTGTTTTAGCTGCCAGGGGAACCAAGGCTCACGCAACATGGTGTAGGCAAGACAGGGCTGGAACACTTATTTGAGACCATTTCCGCCCCCAGCGCCAAACAGCTCGATGACGATTTTCACGATCCTTCTGACATACAAATGCGGACGTACACCCTAAAACGAGGTGCCTCACTACAAAATGATAGGGAAATCCAACATAGATATCATTGCTTGGAAGTTCATCCCTCTACAAAATGAATCATTAAAAAATATTGAAAATATCATCTAAATAAACATTATCTACAAAATGATCGTGGATTTCGACATGTATCCATATGTATCCAACATGTTATCTCTACAAAATGTCCTGAATCTATGTTGAAAATACCACTTCTACACTTTGATCATCATACCCCTTTTTTGGTTTCTAAAACAAGAGGTGATTGTCTGTTTATACGGGCCCCAGGGCCACCCACAATGTAGAGGTTGATTCTACCCCGATCCGATCCCAACATATCTCAACACTAGCGATTTGCCGAAGGCAGCTGACATCACTGGAAAGCAGCTCGATCCAACTCAACACATATTTTTCGGAAAGGCCAATCCCAACAAATCTCAACAGTCGATTTGTTCAACGCAGCTGACATCACTGGAAGGCAGCTCAATACAGCTGAAAAAACATATGTTCCAGAAAGACCAATCCCAACATATCTCAACACTAGACTTACCCAAGGCTGCTGACATCACTGGAAGGCAGTTCAATACAGGTATGAAACATATTTTGGAAAACAATTACCAACATGTTTCTCAACGCTGGATTTGCCCAAGACAGTTGGAATCAATGGAAAACAGCTCAATACAGCAAAAAAACACATAGTCCGGAAAATCCAATCCCAACAAATATCAACACTAGCGATTTGCCCACGGCAGCTGACATCACTGGAAAGCAGCTCAATCCAGCTCAAAAACTATGACGCGGGAAAACCAATCCCAACATATCTCCGCACTAGCGATTTGCCCAAGGCAGCTCACATCATTGGAAAGCAACTCGATCCAACTCAACACATATTTTCCGGAAAGGCCAATCGCAACAAATCTCAACAGTCGATTTGTTCAATGGTTCAATGCAGCTGACATCACTGGAAGGCAGCTCACCACAGCTGAAAAAACATATGTTCCGGAAAGACCAATCCCAACATATCTCAACGCGCTAGATTTGCCCAAAGCTGCTGACATCACTGGAAGGCAGTTCAATACAGGTATGAAACATATTTTGGAAAAACAATTCCCCACATATTTCTCAACGCTGGATTTGCCCAAGGCAGTTGGAATCACTGGAAAACAGCTCAATACAGCAAAAAAACACATAGTCCGGAAAGTCCAATCCCAACAAATCTCAACACAAAGCAGTTCAATCCAGCTAATTTGGAAAATATGCGAAAAAAACCATCCCAACACATCTCAATGCTAGATTTGCCCGAGGCAGCTGATATCACAGGAAGGCAGCTCCGTACAACAAAAGAAATGCGGAAAAAACAATCCCAACATATATCAACGTTAGATTTGCCCAAGGCAGCTGACATCACTGGAAGCAAGCTCAATCAAACCAAAAAACAAATGTTCGAGAAAGACCCATCTCTCTCTATATATATATATATAGTTAATTAACTAATTTTTTTAAAAAAAATATATATATATATATATAGCAACCCCAGATTTGCCCAAGGCAGCTGACATCACTGGAAAGCAGTTCATTCCAGCCAATTTGGAAAAATGAACAATCCCAACGTACGTCAACGCTAGATTTGCCCAAGGCAGCTCATATCACAGGAAGGCAGCTCAATACAGCAGAAAAAAATCAGAAAGATCAGTTCCAACATATCTCAACATTAGATTTGCCCAAGGCAGCTGACATCACTGGAAAGCAGCTCAATCCAGCTCCACAAAATAGTACGCGGAAAAAACAATCCCAACATATCTTAACACTAGATTTGCCCAAGGCAGCTCATATCACTGGAAGGCAACTCAATCCAGCTCAAGAACATTTTCGGGAAAAACCAATCCCAACATAACTCAGTGCTAGATTTGCTCAAGGCAGCAGACATCACTGGAAGGCAGCTCAATCCAGTTCAAAAAATATTACGCGGAAAAACCAATCCCAACATATCTCAACACTCTAGCGATTTGCCCAAAGCAGCTCACATCATTGGAAAGCAGCTCAATCCAACTCAACACATCATATTTTCCGGAAAGGCCAATCCCAACGAATCTCAACAGTCGATTTGCCCAAGGCAGCTGACATCAGTGGAACCGTGGGGTGTGTTTTTTTCTTGTTTGAAAGGCTGCTCTGAATACGACACACTTCAAAATTTAGAAACCCCAGGCGCATCCGTTACGATTTTTCTGGCTACGAACACCGATGTGAAAACAAATAAGTTCAAAATTTAGAAACCTTAGACTGGCCTGGGCGCAACAAAAAGGCTAGAGCGCGTGTTGATTTTTCTGGCTGGAAACCATGAAAAACTTCTAAATTCAAAATCCGTAGACGGGCCTAAACACATCAAAAGATCTAAAATGCGTGTTGTTTTTGCCGCCTCGGTGCCAAGAAAAATTCAAATTGTTTAAAGCCTTAGACAGGCATAAACGCATCACAAAATCCAAAATGCGTGTTGTTATTTCTGCTTTTGAACGACGAACATTTTCACCATTTCGGAGCCATAGACGAGCCCAAAAACACCAGCAAAGGCTCCAATTTGTCTCATTTTTTCTCGCTAGAAATCAAGAAACTCGTCAAGGCTTAGAAATTTTAGACAGGCCTGAACTGAAGAAAAAACATGTAGAATCTATACTATTTTTCTGCCACGAAACCAATTTTCTTCACAATTTCGGAGCTATAGACGCGCCCAAGGACATCAACAAAGGCTCGAATTTCTCGCACCTTTTCTCGCCAGAACTCTTCTAAAATTAGCAGCCTTAGGCAAAGCCAAACTCAACAAAAAGGCCGGGGTGCGGGGTCGTTTTTTTGGATTGAAGCCACAAAAATCTTCGAAATTTGGGAGCTATAGGCGAGCCCAAAGACATCAAGGAAGGCTTGAATTTCTCGCGTTTTTCTCGCTGAAGGCCACGAAAAACCTTCAAAATGTAGAAGTTTTAAAGAGGCCCAAACTCAACAAAAAGGCCGGGGTGCGGGGTCGTTTTTTTGGATTGAAACCACAAAAATCTTCAAAATTTAGGAGCTATAGGCGAGCCCAAAGACATCAAGGAAGGCTTGAATTTCTCGCGTTTTTCTCGCTAAAGGCCACGAAAAACCTTCAAAATTTAGTAGCCTTAGGCAGGCCCAAACTCAACAAAAAGGCCGGGGCGCGGGGTCGTTTTTTTGGATTGAAGCCACAAAAATCTTCGAAATTTGGGAGCTATAGGCGAGCCCAAAGACATCAACGAAGGCTTGAATTTCTCGCGTTTTTCTCGCTAAAGGCCACGAAAAACCTTCAAAATTTAGTAGCCTTAGGCAGGCCCAAACTCAACAAAAAGGCCGGGGCGCGGGGTCGTTTTTTTGGATTGAAGCCACAAAAATCTTCGAAATTTAGGAGCTATAGGCGAGCCCAAAGACATCAAGGAAGGCTTGAATTTCTCGCGTTTTTCTCGCTGAAGGCCACGAAAAACCTTCAAAATGTAGAAGTTTTAAAGAGGCCCAATGCCAACAAAAAGGCTAGAGCGTGTGCTGTTTTTTTCCGATGAAACGCCACTCTCAGAAAGAAAAAAATCAAATTTTGAAGCGCTGGGTCTTGCGTGTTCCCGATCGGGTTTCCGATCGGGAAAGCAGTGCGAAAATCCCGAATTTGAAAAACATCAAATTTTTGATGCCTCAACCCATCGCGATGGCTCCGTAAAGAAAACCATCAAACCATATGGACGGTCACGGCCCAATAAATAACCATGATAACTGGTATGATAATAACCATGATTAATAGATTTATCATAATATCTAAAATAACTGGTATTTATGATAAATATTATGATAAATAATTATGGGATGATATATAGTAGTAAATAAATGAGATAAATAGTAAATATCAATTAGGGATAAACTATTTTGGTAGTAAAACTATGATAACGACTATAACCTGAGATGAATAATTCAGGGATGATATATAGTAGTAAATAATTGGTAAACAGTTTAATAGCATATTATGATTAATAGATTTAATAGTATTGTGATTAATAATATTGGGAAAATGATCTATTGGCAGTATAACATGATAACTATTGGATTTAATCGTTTATTAAAGGTTTATGAATGATTTCAATGAGTATCTGGGGATAAATAATTAAGGGATGATAATATTTATCATAGTAGTAAATAATGAGCTATATAGTTTATCCTACAACTATTGGGGAGATATAGTTATCATCCCTTATAGTAAGTATAGTATTTAACTAAATAACCTATAGTGAAGGGTTAACCAATTTATTAACCTGTAGTTATTATAACATGTAAAAAGGTAAATTTATCATCTATAAAGGGAACCAAATATAGTAATATACCTTATAGTAAGTAAATGTATTTAACCAAATTTATTAACCTATAGTTACTGTACCATGTATATTAGGTATATAGTAAGTAGATGATAAATAAGTAATAAGTAAATAGTTGGTAAATAATTGGTATGATGAGTATATATGATCTATTAGTAGTATTGGAGCAGTATACTATATTATCAGGTATACTATGTACACCCAATATTTACCATGATAGCACATATACTACATCAATATCTTCTGGCTGATCATGGTATATAGTAGGTAGATGATAGGTAAATATTAGGTATATACTTGGCATGTAGTTGCTATGATATATATGATCTGTTGGTAGTATTGGAGAAAATAGTTCGTCAAAGGTTGATTGATGATTTATAATAGTAAAAATAGTTTATAATAGTGAATAATCGTTTATGGTAAGTATATAGTAATAGTAAATATATTAGGCGGTATATAGTAGGTATATTCCATTAAACTAAATAGTTGGACCTACCGTATGGTAGTGTATATAAATATAAGTGCATATATAGTATATTAGGTATATATTAAGATCATAACCAAATGGGTCACGAATTGGTGTTGTAACTCAACTACCATGAGTATAGTTGGCATTATGACCCATCAGTTGGGTACGTAATTAATAGTTATAATGAATATACAGTAGGTATACTATGTAATAGTAGTTGTTATACTAGTAGCATTTGAAACATACTAGTATTTGCTTTAATTACATGGGTAATAACTTTCAATTCCTCGTTATTACATAGGCAACTGTTACATCATATGTTACATTAATTATACTATATAAAAGTAGTATTATCAATTGGTATTATCAGTAGTAGTAAGTATCTAGTAGGATTGATAATAGTATAAACTATTAAAAAACATTTTGTGTTGATACTATAAACATAATAGTGGGTTCCATCTAATACTTTTCCGAAGCATATTTTTCGAGGGTATAAAAAATTGTTTAACCAAGAATTTCAAACATGTTCTAAAGGGGTTTACCTCAAAAAACCAAGGAACCAAGGTTTTTGAAGGACGGTAGTGGGCAACAGGGAAAAGAAACGCAAACAAACCATGGACCTACACCAGTCATTCACTACGAACTATGAGCTATCCATAAACATACCAATTCTATTAAATAAATACTAAATAAACCATGATGATGTTGGTAAATTCCATAATTGGCTATTGAATACTAAAGAACAAACATTCATTCACTAATAAGTGGCTTCTGAACATCAATTATAAGCTGATGCAATTCCATAAGAAATCACCTATGATTGGCTATTGAACATCGTCATCCATACTCACTCATTGGCAATCCCCATTTATCATTACCATACTATTATCGTTGAAACGGTGCCTTCATTCATGCCTAGTGTTCATATGCCACTTTCATCGCCCGCTACATATATCAAAACTGATGAATCATCATCAGTTATATGCCACGATTACCACGACTTACCTAGCACCTCAACAATCCTGAATCCCAAAAAACTAGATTATGCTGATTTTGGGATTACTTTTTTACCATTGCTATCCATCCATTCACAATTCACTAACCATTTATGATCCATCGTGACCATTGCAATCCAGTGCAATGCCATGGGCCACCTGCTCGTAAAGCATGCCCATTCGTTCTACGTCCTGCTGGATGGGAGGAACGACACAGTTCGTAGGATGTGGCTATGGGCCGATATTAACCAACCAATAATGGGGGATAATGACCAGTACTGATAGGTAAAACCATGGTTACTGATAGGGGAACCAGGGGTACAGGGTTTTGACCCACTGCCATGTCAATTTGGAGATTCAGAATTATGATGATGGCTAGTGTGTAGTGATGATGGCTCGTGGGAAATGATAATGGTACGTGGATGTGGTTCGTGATTAATGAAAGTTAGTGATGGTAGTTCATAAGTAGTTATGGTGGTTGGTCAGTGATGGTGAGTGTTAATAGTGTTGGTTGATGGTTAATGATGGGTCATCATGATTATTGGTGATGGTTAGTGGTGGGTATGTAATGGTCAATGATGATTTGGTGACGATTCACAAAGGAATGTGGTGAATGTTGGTCAGTCAATGGTGAGCAAATGGTTAACTGATGATCAATAAACAATGGTAGGATATTTTTGCCTTGTCTCATCTGTCCCACCTCCCAGGTCAATAGTAACGGTCCAGGACCATTTTGGAATCCACGGTCCTAGTTGGTAGAATGGACCAGGATCATGGTTTAAAAAAATTTGCCATGTTATCTAACAAGCTATCAATACCTATCAAAATCAAAACAAAAGTTTTGGGGTTGCTGCAAACTAGCTAAGAACCTTTTTGAATCAATGAATAAAACTACCATGTGGTTGCATCACCGATTGTGTTCCAAGGAAATTTCAACCGCCCATCAATCCTCTATTGAGCAGCATTAACGATGATGAATCACAACTAACGCTGGCTGACAATCACTTTTATTGTGAATCAACAAATGTGACTTGTCGATCACTATCAATCATCGTGGGTGATACTCAACCACTCAAGGCTATGGTGCTTGAGCCGCCATTGCAAGTCAGAAAATGCCATCATTGAACATGCTGATCAACAAATCCAACAACCATCCATGACCCATCCATCAACCATCCACCAACCACCAACCATCCGACAACCATCCATCAGCCGCCCATCCACAATCCATGAGACATCCAGCAACCCAACCACTCAACCACCCATCAGCCATCATGAGCCAACCTCCATTGACAATCATTCACATCATTGCCAATCCGTTACCAACCTCTATTGCTGGTCCAACGGCCAAATGATGAACCACTGGATTTGCTGGCTGCTAGTTCAACTATACCTACCATAAATGGTAGTCACCCGTCCTAGCCAACTTATTCAAATATCATGGGCCACCATTAACCGTTCATTAGCAATCAGTACAGTCATGATTAAGAGAATAACCCGTTACCTGACCATGTAATTATCCCACTTTGAACAAGTTTGAAACAACTACCAACAAGCAGAAAGCTGAACAATTTTTAGTAGCATCTATAGTTTTCTATGGAGTGATTGACAAATATACAATTACCACCGACGCCTGCGTCGACAGGAGCAGCTCCAAAGCTTCCTGGCGAGAACGAAACGCAAGGAATTGGAGCATGAATCGCTGCGTGGTTGGATGGATGGTTGGTTGGTTGAGGTTGGTTGAAGTTGGTTAAGGTTAATTCAGGTTGGTTTAGATTGGCTCAGGTTGGTGCAGCTTGGTTGGGGTTGGCGGAGGTTGGTTGAGGTTGGTTCATGCTGGTTGGTTGATGATCCCTCATTAAGCAACAAAAGTAGGGATATATGATATACCAATGAGAACTGGTTGGTTAGTTGCGAAGCTATGTTTGGTTGATTGATGGTCGATCAGTAACTGCAATGCTAAACACTAAAACCAGGGATATGCTGACTGGTTGGTTGGTTGATTGGTTGGCTAACGCTGGTTGACATGTCACATGCATCCTTAATTTACACTGTAATTTCACAACCATACCAGGTCGGTGGGCTGGTTGTCGCTTGGCGAGGGTTTGCAGGCTTTTTAATAACTAGCAATAACTGCAGACATAATCAACAACTGCAGCAGGAACTTCAATGGGATATACCAACTATAAATGGTTCCTTGGTTGGTTGTTTGTTTGTTTTGTTTGCTGGTTGTGTCGGGTACTACTACGGCCAGTTTGCTCCGTGTGCCCGGAATTCAGAGGACTGTGGTGATCAAGAACCAAAAACCGTGGTATTTACAATGGGTTCTAAGGGTTGACAACTTCTTGACTCTGGCCATGCGGGGGGTCGACACTAGGAGTTTGATTTGGAAATCGTGGAAGGGTTGCCGAAAACGTGGTCCCTAAACTGCACTAAGTATTTGTCCTTTCTGCAACAGGTCAAGCTGTCTCGACGTGAAACAGACCCATGACCTTTTCTGGGTTATATGCTTCTGATGGCTTCAGCTTCAGCTTACCAGACAACAAGGCTTACCGATATTTGGCGTGACATGCCAGCACGTGCTCCAAGCCTGGTGCGCGCAGTAGCGCTGCGGCGGCCTGAACATTGAGCTCACTGGCGCTGTCTCGCATCCTCTTGCCCTTGCCATAGATGCGACGCTGCGTGGCGTCGAGGTGTCGCAATGGTTGTCACCAGCTGCGAGCACGTAATGGTGAGCATATTCTGGAGCCAGACCTTGTTGTCCTTGTCGAGCTTGTCTCTTCAAAAACTTGTTCGCCCTGAAGCCTGCCACGATCGTCCAGCCATGGCTTCACCAGGTTCCACACGTCTATTGGCAGCGTGGCAGGTGGTGCAGGGAACATCTAGTCGTGGCTGCAGACACATGAATGCTTGCCAGCATGTCCCACTTGTGGGTCTGGGCGAACGGCCCCGACTGACCGTACTACTACTACTACTACTACTACTACTACTACTACTACTACTACTACTACTCCCACTACGAATATTTAGTTTCCTTTTAACTAATCAAGATTGGTGATAGCTATCGGTTGGTCCCCATTGGTTGGTCCCCATTGGTTGGTCTGAATTGAAGATGTTTCATGTTGATCATGGTCCCTGCTTGTAGCAATTGGCATTGGATGGTTGCCTTTCAAATCACAATTGACTGAATTGGCAGATTGTTGGTAACAATAGTCTTGAAATCCTTGGTTATGGTAGTCATTGGCCATGGCTGCGCTGGTGTTTGTAATCATAACGTTTCTGTCTGATCATATTTGATCATACGCCAAACTATTGACACAAGATGCTTGGATATTCACCTGGTTTCAGTGATCATGATCAAATCATCTGGTTTCGATAAACTAGTGAGTATGCACGCTATGTTGTAAACAATGCGGATGTTTGGTGTTGTAATCAATGGCAATTCTTGACTGTTGAAGTCCCAAACAAATGTGAAACAAGGTTGTACCCGCAACCTTTCCCTGCACTGACAGCTGTTGGGGTTCTATTAGATCCAAATTCAAAGTATTTAGATAGCAAATGATGGCCAACTGATTGGTTCGACCATGTGCATCAAAGCACTTCCTTGCTTGAGATGTGAACAAATAATTATGTTAAATCGCCTCCTTAGAAACCTTGAGCAATGTGAATGTTTTTTTGGTTCGCTCCTGCCTGGTCCTGAGTTGATGCTGTATCTAGTAAACACATCCCTTCTGTGAAGTCAGGCTTGGACACATGTACTCGCACTGGAATTACCACGGCTTTCCATGTAGGAGAGACCCTCCCCCATGGATGATGTGTCAAGATCCATGTCTATCGGGTTCGTAGTTTCTCAATTTTCCCACTTGGTTTAAATGTCATTTTGCTACCGTCGAATCGAATAAACTAAAATCACAGGTGTCACAAACCAAGTGGTTGAATCATTCACCGTTTCGGGCGATGGTTGCAGCAAGGACAGCGGCGTGTTCCCAAGGTGATCGCAGCATCTCTGGCGGAAGTAGGAGGCCACAGCACAGAAAGCACTTTCCAGGCTTGGACGTCCTGCGCCGAGGCCTGGAAGATGTCTCCCGCCAACGCCACGCCGAACTAAATCAGTTGGTGAATGATTTGGTTCATGTTAACCAACATTAATCAGTTGGTAAATCGTGTTGGTTAATGTTGGTGAATGGTTTGGGCGGGTCTCAACGCTACTGGTTCTGTTTTGAAGAGCTCCGCCCAGAAAGACTGGCGCGGCGAATGCTGATTGGCGTGGCGACGTGGCGAATGCATCTGCTGAACATGGGGCCCATGCCAATGCTCACAAGGCCACGACGTCGGTCCACATGTACTTGCCAGCGCTGCAAGCATTGATCCTTTCAACCCCCCAAGGGCCCCCAATCGGCCTTGCCTCCAACAAGTATCCGGACTGCAACGGTTGGACCTGCAGCACCGCAGGGGTGGGAATCTTTTCACTCAAAGGATGCTGATTGCGATGGTATTGACATTGATCCATCACGACACCATAGAGCAATGATGAACCGGAATTAGCCGTTTAACTGCCAAGCAATGGTTGCAACAGTTGCCAATATAGTCGTGGAGACTTCTGTGGCCAGCACATCCAAAATAGCAAAAAAATGTAGTAGAACGATCTCTGGGCATACGTTTGTACCACAACTGGTTCTCAGGCACTCAAAAATCCTTGTTTGTAGAGAACTGTAGGAAAGCACTGAAAATCCATTGTAATCATGCAATATTCATGTAAATTTGGCAGGTTCTATGTCACTAAAGTTCTTTGCAAGATTGTTTCACACGCCGAGGAATATGGGTTGTTTCCGGCCCCAAGGGCTGCAAGATCTCGTGCCCCCCAAAATGCTTTCAGTAAATCATTCCCCATGAGCACATCATGCATGGGTTGTTTCCTTGTTTCATCACTGTGGGGTGACATCCCGAACTGGTTTGTAGCTACCAATGGTTCCACTTGTCGCGTTTCCAAAAACGGCAGAAGGTGAAAGGAACAGTTTGTCAGAGGGATGACCATCGAGGCGCAATGAACAAAGTAATGAAGTAAGCAAATAACTCACCAACTAACCAAATAAAACACTGGTTGGTGATTGAAACACCCCCATGTTCATAATTACTGGGGAAAACAATGTCAATCAAACCACCAGCCAGTACATGTCAATACGGCTCTATACTGCCATGACTGGATAATTGTTTGCTTAGCTATTCTTCTTCATACCAGATAATACTTGCTCCATACTGGTTAATTAGCCAATTAATGATTAACCAATATGGAGCCAATTAATTAACCACAATTAATTGTGCTTAGTTATTCTTCATCATACCACAGTAGGCTTCGCCCTGACACCCTCCTGCAACACGTGCGAGAACGCCTCATGGAAACCGTAGAGACGAAAAATCAGACCTGGTGCTGCTTCCGTGGATAGCAGTTGGAGGCAGAACGGCCATGATGGCTGCTATCAGCTGCTATCATGGCATGGCTACTTCTGGCCATCATGGTTAATTGCGATGGTTTTGCCATGTTTTGCCTGCCCTCAATTTGATAGTAAAACCAGTTTCGTTCCATGCTCAATCACCGTCAGGCGTGGCCATACTGTACATGGCAAATCAAATTTTCTGCCTGCAAAATTGATTGGCAATCATGTTTGTGAGCTTGGCTCTGATTCAGTGATCCTCCGCTTTGTGCAGCCAACGGATTGGTTCATGAAACGTTTGTTGAAGGAATGCGGCAAGTCAAATGCTGGTGCGAATCACTGGGATAGCAGTTGCAGGCCGATCCGCAAATCCAATGCCTGCTAGCAACCACCAACCGTCTTCAACCATCATTGGCCACAAATCATGAACCAACATAAGTAACCACCAATAACCATTGTGAGTCATCACTCTTAGGAAGCATCAAGGATTCTTGGCCATCAATCACTATTCACCGTTGCCAGCCATGTCTTGAGTAATTACCAGGAACCACCCACCATTCACCAGCACATTGTTTAACAACAGAGGGCGAGCACGGTCAAACATGGTTTTGGGCTGGTTAGTGATGGCTACTGCTTCAGAGGGCTTCATGATTTTTGTTCCCGATGGTCACTGATGGATGAGACTGTCGACCATGCCTAAAAAAAGGCTGAAGATGAAACACGGTTTGAAGGTACTGCTTTCTGCTGGTGCTCAAACATGGCTAGTGATGAAGACGCTTAATACTGACTGATGATGGTTGATAAGGAAAGGATTCCAGCAAAGCTGATTGTGATGTTCTGTTTTTTTATCTTATGTGAGATAGAGAGATGTTACACCGCTACACTGGATAGCAGGAAGGCAGGCGGGAAACCTTTTTTGGGGCTGACAAACATCAATCCGACATAGAAATCAAACACATGTATGTCAACAAATCATCAAATATCAATTCTAATGCAATTATCACGCTTGAGGTTCAGGTCTCAACTTACTTATCAATCAAGCGCTTGGCGGTTGATGAAATGAAACGGCACTAGATTCGGAAGAGCCAAATGTGACTGCAGCAGTGACAAGCCGCAGAGCCGGCGGCTTGAGGGCCCTGCGTTTGATACCGGCAAGCACCCAGAGAACTCGTGGGCGACTCTGCACTCCTGTTTCTTTTTGCATGAGGTCGGTGACACAGCATATCTCGGTGGGCCTTTCTGGAACAGATGCCAGTGAACTTTGGAGGCGTCACTGCCTGAGTTTGTTTTCCAAGTTCCTGAGCCGACAGATGATATTGGCCGCTGGATCAATGCGATGTAGGCATCTTCTTTCTTGACCTGGATGCCGCAACCGCCCTTCACAGGGCAAACCTCGTGGAAAAACAAGCTCCTCTGCTTTTCATCGAGGCTGGCAAGCCAACGGATGAGGTCAGCTCCATGCGAGAACTCCTCCCGAGATCGCGCGAGCTGGTCCTTGGCAAACATCATGAAAGTTGTTAACATGCCTGAGATCGTCCTTGGCAAAATTGCTGAGATGACTTTGGTCACTTGGCCTTTTTGTGATCCATCTCGTCTGTCATCTCAAGGGCGCTGGCCTTGCGAAAAAAAACCTGGAAACCTGGCCTTCTTCTTTCTAGATTTTGATGCTGATTGGGCCTGTCGTTTCATCCATTGAAGTCGGTGATGTACAACCTGCAGTGGGTCTTCCTCGTCTTCCTTGAAAATCTTTCATGGAGCTTCATTTTTCGCGAAGCCGTGCGGCCCATCATGCATCTACATGTGGGGGATATTCGGTGTTTATGAAGATTTGTTTATGTTTGTCACCATTTTCAACGGGGTAAGGCAAATATGCCAATCCCGTTGTACATACCACACGTATTGCCTTCCAAAGAATCAGAAATAAGCCATCAGGCAAGCCTCGAAAATATTGGAATCCAGGCCGTGGCCATGCTGTTTTTCCATGTCTAGGTTTCATTTCTGACAACTAAGCAGACTAAGCACGTCTGAGCACTCGGGGGTTACTGCAATAGATCCTGAACAAACCTCTTCATTCACCATGATTTCTACCAACAATTCTCTTACCCACTAGCTATGACCCATCATTAACCCATTCCTACAACCTATATCATTCATCATTGATCATCACAAACCATTAGGAACCAGCTGACTGACCTTAATTGACCACTACAACATGTTTAATTAAGCAACAAGCCTTTATCACTCAATGTGACCTTACGAACGATTGATCAATCCTGTTCTTGCAAATCATTTACCACTAGTTTTAACCATCATTAACCATCCTCCAGCATCATTCACCAACATACGAACCAACAGATCATTAACCAGTCATCCACTATCATAATCATCTGTTTAAACATCTATTCAACCATCTATTTCATCTCTCATTATATAACCATCATGATCGATCACGTAAGCAATAAGTGAGCCGATTGACTAACCATCATCAATCTCCTTAAGCATCACTTAACCAACACATCAACTTTTGACCACTAATGCACTAACTAGAACCCGTACTAAATATCACTAGATAAACCATGGCGTGCACCACTATTGACTTATTCACATAATTAGTATAAACTGGCTGGTGGTTTCAAACCCGATGCAAAACATGAGTCAACCAACCATTTGTTGATGATAACTAGGAGAAATAAAAACAAATCTTTGAAACCACAAACCAGTTAACCATCAACCAGGTCATGACCAGCATCCACTAACAACCCATACAAATGATCATTAATGATTCATCATCATTTACTTTGATGAATCACCATCATTGACCAATCATTAGTCACTAACACTAACCATAATTGCTTAGAATCAAGAAAGATCATTCACCTAGTCATCATTATCCACCATCATCTGGTTGGTGGTGTCAACTCCTACGAAAAAACAACCAACCAACCAACCAACCAACCAACCAACCAACCAACCAACCAACCAACCATGTGTTAATCATTACTAGGGAAAATCAAACATCTTTGAAACCAACACCTATTGGTTTTACCATTATCTTGGTCACTATACCCTATCTTCAACCACCACATATTAACATATTAATGGTTATGATGGTTCTCATTAACATTAACACCAACCATTCTTAACTATCATCAATCATCAGCCAACAAATCAACCACGAACTAGTGGCTGTTTAACCATTGTTGTTGGTTAACGGGCTTTAACCGGTTTAACAGGTTTAAACCAACAGGATTAACCACCAACTACTTCACCTGGGTAACCTAGTGGTTATCATCCCCTTTTATTTTAAAAACCATTAACCAGCTAGTTAACCATTGTTGTTGGTTGGTCAAAGCCTTGACTCATAGCCATATATCGCTGGTATATCTTCTATTGTTGTTGGTTATCATCCCCTTTTAACCACTAGGTTACCCATCCACTAGCACCGCCCACGGGGCGCAGTTCCGGCCACGCCTGCAGCTTCCCAGAGCCACGGCCGCGCGGCCGTTCCGGCGCGCAGGGTGTGGCGCAGGCGCCGTTGGAAGGCGTGGTGCTGGCGGTAAGGGCCAGGGTCGGTGGCCAATCTATGGGGGCAATGGTGATCAATGATTGGTTAATGATAATCTATGGGACCAAATGATAGATTAATGATAGGTAATGATAGGTTTTGTGATGGTTTGACGATGATTTATGATGGTGAGCCATGATGCTTAATTAATGATAGGTAAATTGATGGTGAATGATAGGTTAATGGTAGGGCAAGTGTATGGAAACATAATATAGGGTTGAGCAGATTCAATAGACAGCTGAATAGAACGTTTACGATGGTTAATCAATGCTGGTAAATGGTGCTTAGTAGACATGGCTAAAGAAGGTGGTTAGTAGATGGTTAAAATAGATGACTGTGAAAAAACATGATTATCACATGGAACAATAACAAACAATAATGCACAAGAATCAAATACACCATAACAAACTCTGGGAACCAAACAAACTCTGGGAACCAATCCCTATAGAAGTTAAGACTCCTACGATGAACCAGCTGATGAAATGGCATTTTCCACAGAAGCAGGTTTACGAGAAAGTAATGACTTTGAACAAAGGGTTGCTTGGTGAGCATACCTAGGGGACCAGTTCTGATAGGTCGTTGATGGATGGTTGCTTTTTTGGTCTGATCCATGGATGGTGGTTTCGGCTGACAAGTCATCGCAGATTTGTGGTTGCTGGACATGCCCCACATGTTTCTATCCATCAATGCGAGTACCCATAAACAGTACCCCATGGTACCATCTCCAAATCATCATGTAGGGAGACCCAGGACCATGTTACACCATGATCCATAATCAACCAGTCGGCGGTTTACGCTGATGGTGAACAAGAGTTGATGCAATCAATAGATGGCTGATCAATGGATGGAATACCGAGCTGAAGGATACGATTAAACGATGTTTGGTAAAGTGTGATCATGGATTGAGCATGTTCAATCATAGCTATTGATGATTGAACACCTAAAGCAGTTCATAGATAGTCCCTACGGGGTTGATAGGTGGAAAATCATGACCAAGGACAATGGTTCGCATGTTTTAAGTTTACGCAAGTCAAGCAAATGACAAACACTGGGCGTGCTCAAAGGAGTTCCCAGCACACTTGTTGGGAGATTGTGGCGAGGCCTTGGGATGATCATCGGTGCAAAAAAACAACCTTTAAACCTCCGTAGTTGACCATCTATTCCACCAGTAATCATAACCAGTCCATGACACTGGTGGATGATCTCAATATAATTCAATATATTGGTCTCTTATGGTGAGTTTAGTGAATCCATTGGAAAAGCAGAGACCTAACAGTACAACAAATATTGTCCATTTCATGTAAAAGGTGGCGCCCTCAGTCAAATGCGTACCCTCCTTTTACAGGCCATGCTACAGCATATAGTAGCTGTATCCACCAAAGGTCAGCCTCATACATAGGCGTGAGATGGTACAACAGGCTTGACACCCAGCAACTGTGAATCAATCAACGGGCATGCCAACTCAAACAGAAGTATGACGGCAATTGGTGGCAAATGGATTTTGGACCATGATATATACACACTGATCAATGATACGGAAGGGGTCTTAAAATCGGAAACCCAGTTTCCCCGGCTTATTCTTTCCCCAGTTTATTCTTTTAAAACTGCCTAAAAATGATCATCATTGGATGATTTGGGGGTACCCCGTAAGAGGGAAGAATACGTATAATCTGTCACCCGAGAGTTTCCTTGAAATGATTTAAATGTAAAACGCATTTAAAACATTTGAAATATTTTATTTATTTAATTAATTCGACTAATTTAATTTGCCATTTAAAAACATTTAAATGATTTAAATGATTTAAATGTAATTTGCCTTTAAAAGCATTTAAATCATTTAAATCGTTTAAATATTTGGATCCCCAAACTTTGGGGTCTATTTTAATATTTCAATCATTTAAATCATTTAAATCATTTAAATGATTGAATTTAAATGATTTAAATGATTTAAATGTTTTTAAATACAAATTACATTTAAATCATTTAAATGCAATCATTTAAATGATTTAAATGATTTAAATGTAATTTTTATTTAAAAACATTTAAATCATTTAAATTCAATCATTTAAATGATTTAAATGATTTAAATGATTTAAATGTAATTTGTATTTAAAAACATTTAAATCATTTAAATCATTTAAATTCAATCATTTAAATGATTTAAATGGTTTAAATATTAAAATAATCCCGAAAGTCTGGGGGACCAAATATTTAAAGGATTTAAATGATTTAAATGATTTAAATGTAAATTGCCTTTAAAAACATTTAAATCATTTAAATCATTTAAATATTCGGGTCCCCAGACTTTGGAAACTATTTTAATATTTAAATCATTTAAATCATTTAAATCATTTAAATCATTTAAATTCAATAATTTAAATGATTTAAATGATTTAAATGTAATTTGTATTTAAAAACATTTAAATCATTTAAATCATTTAAATAATTGAAATTCAATGATTTAAATGATTTAAATGATTTAGATATAATTTGCCTCTAAACACATTTAAATCATTCAAATCATTTAAATATTCGGGTCCCCAGCCTTGGAAATTATTTTAATATTTAAATCATTTAAATCATTTAAATTATTTAAATCATTTAAATTATTTAAATCATTTAAATTCAATCATTTAAATGATTTAAATGTTTTTAAATAAAAATTACCTTTAAATCATTTAAATCATTTAAATTATTTAAATCATTTAAATTATTTAAATCATTTAAATTATTTAAATCATTTAAATTATTTAAATCATTTAAATTATTTAAATCATTTAAATTATTTAAATCATTTAAATTATTTAAATCATTTAAATTATTTAAATCATTTAAATTATTTAAATCATTTAAATTATTTAAATCATTTAAATTATTTAAATCATTTAAATTCAATCATTTAAATGATTTAAATGTTTTTAAATACAAATTACATTTAAATCATTTAAATTATTTAAATCATTTAAATTCAATCATTTAAATGATTTAAATGATTTAAAGGTAATTTTTATTTAAAAACATTTAAATCATTTAAATCATTTAAATTCAATCATTTAAATGATTTAAATGATTTAAATGTAATTTGGTTTTAAAAACATTTAAATCATTTAAATCATTTAAATTCAATCATTTAAATGATTTAAATGATTTAAATTTTAAAATAATCCCGAAAGTCTGGGGGACCAAATATTTGAAGGATTTAAATGATTTAAATGATTTAACTGTAATTTGCCTTTAAAAACATTTAAATCATTTAAATCGTTTAAATATTTAGGTCCCCAGACTTTGGGGACTATTTTAATATTTAAATCATTTAAATAATTTAAATCATTTAAGTGATTGAATTTAAATGATTTAAATGATTTAAATGTTTTTAAAAACAAATTACATTTAAATCAATTAAATCATTTGAATCATTCAAATTCAATCATTTAAAAGATTTAAATGATTTAAATGTAATTTGTATTTAAAAACATTTAAATCATTTAAATCATTTAAATTCAATCATTTAAATGATTTAAATGATTTAAATGTAATTTGCCTTTAAAAACATTTAAATCATTCAAATCATTGAAATATTTAGGTCCCCAGACTTTGGGGCCTATTTTAATATTTAAATCATTTAAATCATTTAAATGATTGAATTTAAATGATTTAAATGATTTGAATGTTTTTAGATACAAATTACATTTAAATCATTTAAATCATTTAAATGATTGAATTTAAATGATTTAAATGATTTAAATGATTTAAATATTAAAATAATTTCCAAGGCTGGGGACCCGAATATTTAAATGATTTAAATGATTTAAATGTTTTTAAAGGCAAATTATATTTAAATCATTTAAATCATTTAAATCATTGAATTTAAATTATTTAAATGATTTAAATGATTTCAATGTTTTTAAATACAAATTACATTTAAATCATTTAAATCATTTAAATGATTGAATTTAAATGATTTAAATAATTTAAATGATTTAAATGACTTAAATATTAAAATAATTTCCAAAGTCTGGGGACCCGAATATTTAAATGATTTAAATGATTTAAATGTTTTTAAAGGCAAATTATATTTAAATCATTTAAATCATTTAAATCATTGCATTTAAATGATTTAAATGATTTAAATGTTTTTAAAGGCAAATTATATTTGAATCATTTAAATCATTTAAATCATTTAAATCATTTAAATGATTGAATTTAAATGATTTAAATGATTTAAATGATTTAAATATTAAAATAGTTTCCAAAGTCTGGGGACCCGAATATTTAAATAATTTAAATGATTTAAATGTTTTTAAAGGCAAATTATATTTAAATCATTTAACTCATTTAAATCATTGGTTTTAGATTATTTAAATGATTTAAATGATTTCAATGTTTTTAAATACAAATTACATTCAAATCATTCAAATCATTTAAATGATTGAATTTAAATGATTTAAATGATTTAAATGATTTGAATATTAAAATAGTTTCCAAAGTCTGGGGACCCGAATATTTAAATGATTTAAATGATTTAAATGTTTTTAAAGGCAAATTATATTTAAATCATTTAAATCATTTAAATCATTTAAATCATTGCATTTAAATGATTTAAATGATTTAAATATTAAAATAGTTTCCAAAGTCTGGGGACCTGAACATTTAAATGATTTAAATGATTTAAATGTTTTTAAATTCAAATTATTTTGAAAAATAAATTCAATCATTTAAATAATTGAATTTAAATGATTTAAAAGATTTAAAAGATTTAAATGATTTAAATGATTTAAATATTAAAATAGTTTCCAAAGTCTGGGGACCGGAATATTTAAATGACTTATATGATTAAATGTTTTGAAAGGCAGACTACATTATTTAAATCATTTAAATCATTTAAAAGAATCAAACGATTTAAATGACTTAAATGTTTTAAAAGGCAAATTGCATTTAAATCATTTAAATGTTTTCCATGGTTCAAATATTAAGATAGTCCTCAAACTTCGGGGTCCAAATATTTAAATGGTTGAAATGATTAAAATGTGTTCAAAACAATTTACATTTAAATCGTTTAAATTACGTAGAGCATTTAAATGAATTCAATGATTTAAATGATGTAGATCTTGAAATAGTCCGCACAGTGTGGGGATCCAAATGTTTACATTATTTAAACGATTTAAAGGCAATTTACATTTAAATCAAGGCAATTTAATGATAATTAATATAAATCATTTAATTCGTTAAAATCATTTAAATCAGAAATGAATTAAATGAATCAAATGAATCGAATGATTTAATTCCCACAAAATCTGGAGACTTGGAATTATTCAAATTAATAAAGTAATTCAATGTCTTTTTTATATAGTTTATATAATTCATTCAAATCATTTAAATCAGAGATGAATTAGATGATTTAAACTGTTTTTTATTTAATTGATTTGATTCATATCAGAAATGAATAAAATAAATTAAATGAACTAAATGAATTGAATAAATTAGATTAGATGATTCAATTCCTTCGAAATCTGGCGACTTCGAATCACTAAATTGAATTAATTACATGATTGGAATAATTTTTCCTTTCAGTTTATTTGATCTATTAAAATCATTTAAATCAGAAATTGACTAAATATAATCATCAAATTGAATGAGTGGAATAATTTTAATTCTGTCCTGCTATTGTTTGCGATGTGCCCTTTCTGGTTTATGTGTACTATGTTTTCGTAGTAATTGAAATTAGGATTTCAGTCATAAACAAATAATTGAATCCAATACTGTTCGCGCTACAAAATGCGTAAAAACCTTGTGAATTCATTTATTTTCTACAAACTTTCCCTCGGTTGCTTCGACTTCGAACACATGGTTAAGCAGCCCATCTTTGTGTTTTTCAATGTGAGAATTTGGCAAAGGCATTCGTTTGGAATGAACAGGACAGGCGTACATTTGTTTCACGGTATTGTTTGTTGCTAACCTTGAGTGAGCTTAGGTCAGCATTCACATAATCAGATAGTCTAAGGTTTGGCGCATACAATTTGGGTTCAAAGTCTGGAACTCTTTTGTTTGCAATTTGAAATTGCCTAGTGATATAGGATATTTGTCTGATCATTACACCGGGTAAGTTTAAAATGCTGGAAGAAAATGATGAAACTGAAACTATTGTGGTTCCATGTTTAATTAATGACATGGGTTTTGTAATCCCCGGCCCAGGTTTTATGTCAGTTTGCAGTGGTTTTACGTTAAAACCATGCGATTAAACATGGAAATCCCAACAGCTGTCATATCAGTGCCCTGGACAGGTGCCATCTTGGATCACAAGATTTGTTTGCCTTTTTGAAGCACGTTAAACTCACCCAGAGAATGTAAGATCGGCTCGGGAATATAAATCAGTGGTCAAGCAGACAGGTAAAGTCACCCACCCACTTCTGCACAGGTTTTCCGAACATAGACCCAATATAAGCTCAACAGGAGGGGTTAGGAGGTAGGGACAGGGCACGGACTCGGCGCCAAACATATCCCAACTGGAGGGACAGGTGTGGGACATAAAACGTAAACCATAGATAAAGGTGAGCTGCGAAGAGCTGCAGACTGGGGAGGCAGCCCGGGGAATGGAGAATTACGAGTACCATTTCATGTGCTTAAAACATGATCTTTCCCAACAGAGGGAAGGTGGGGACAGGAGAGGGAAAGGTAGGAATTATGTGGGTCTAAAGACGTTATTACGATGAAGTTAGTTAATATAATTACTAATATCAAACTCATCTATTTTAAAATATGCCTATGCTAATTATGAGTATACATGATAGTTAATAAACACTAGCAGGATAGCAGCCATGTATGTTAATACTAACAAATCATCATGTGTTATCATCTATGGTTTTGATTATGATTATGTGATTGTATTATGTGGAGTCTATATGGATTTGATGCAGATTGATGTTTTTGGTTGTGCTTGAATTTACATGAATATTTAACTTTTTCGTTTTGATTTATCATCTGCGATTATTGTTCTGTTCTTTAGTTATGTTTGAAATTCCAAATCTGCTTAATAGTCATCACTCTTCTGCTCAGGAATGTTTTTGATGATGTAGTTTATACGGATATGATTGTAGCATAGGCCCAACGTGGGCCCCCAAAGCAACCCCAACCCAACAAACTTCAGTCGGGATTTGTTTTCCTCCCGCAATCTGGCTCCGAAATGACGCAAAGGGCCCAGCACAGAACCCTCTATGGTTTCAAGATGTTTCAAGTGCCATGTTTCATTATGAGCATCTTATGCTGAGAAGATACAGATCAATGATTTATCTTTGGGGTTAACATTAGTTGCCCACGGAAATTATGTTGGCCTATAGAGATTAATGTGATTCTTAGTATTGGCATCTTCTCTTCACATCCCATATGAACCCCGCTTTAGTACCAACAATGTCAACCCCGGCACCCTCCCCAGCAGGATTCAATACATGTGTGCTGACAATGGCCATGTGGGGATTGAGCCCTCTCCTCGCCTTGCCACCACCGTCAACAATCAGCTGTCAGTTGCATTTGGCATTAACAGGGGCTGGGTTCCATGTTAAACGGTCACAGAACAGATTGTCAAGTCTATGGGCTGGGGCACACATTCCAGTAATGATTGGAGAATTCTCAAAGATTTGGTTCAAAGTGATGACCGGGTAAAGTCCTCGCAAAAAGTTGATTTTTGAGCTCTTTTAGCTTTAGAGATTAAAGAAGAAAAATCCGAGCCTCAAACCTGATAATCCTTCAGCAGCCATTCCAAAACGCACATGTGGGGGCTACTTTGAATCTAACAGGAGCTGGGTTCCATGTTAAACGGTCACAGAACAGATTGTCAAGTCTATGGGCTGGGGCACGCATTCCAGTAATGATTGGAGAATTCTCAAAGATTTGGTTCAAAGTGACGACCGGGTAAAATTTTTGCAAAAAGTTAATTCTTGAGCTCTTTTAGTTTTAGAGATTAAAGAAGAAAAATCCGATCCTCAAACCTGATAATCCTTCAGCAGCCATTCCAAAACACGCATGTGGGGGCTGCTTTGGCTCTACCAGGAGCTGGGTTCCATGTTAAACGGTCACTGGTAGATTCTCCAAGTAGTCAGAGTTTGATCTGATACGCAGGTGTTTGCCTCCCATTTAAAAAAAAATGATTTCATATGGAACTTGCCCAACCATGTTTTTTGGAGCCTCCTGCAGTTCTATGTTGGCTTGCGTTGGTTGATCTTGTGAAGAATGTTTTTCTTCAAGTTCCATGTTTGTTTACGTCTCGGCAAAGGCATTTTACTATAGGCCCCAGGAAATCAGCCCTGGCAGGTTCCATGTTAAATGGAACACGTTGTGACCACAGGTGCTATGTTAAACTTCGGGGGGAGTAATCTATCTTTGCAACCTGGCCTCTAGAACTATTTCACTCTTGGTGGACACCATTAAAAACTAACCAACGGGCGTAAACCTTAGTCCAGCAAAAGGTAATGGAAGCATCGCTCGGTTTGGAATTAAATTTCACAGTATGCATGTCAATTTATGCCAGTGCTGAAGGGCTGAGAGGTGTGAAAAAATAGTGACGCGGTAAAATAGTTTGATGCTTGAAACCTCTCACAAATGTGTTGCAAGATGAGTTGCAACAATTGTCTAGGCTTATCAGCCGCGGTGCGGATGATATCCTTACATTCAAAAATTCATGAGGTTGATAGATTACCATCTTGGGACTAGTATTTGTTAAAATCCATTGCAAATGCTCCATATCCAAAAGGCGCTACAATAGCTTAATTTCCATCAATGGCTACCATAGATTAAAATTTCATTGGGGATCGCCTACTGATAGACAACAATTTTCCAGTAAACTGCCACGTGTCTACCCACCAAACTCAACAATTAAACAATTACTGTATATTTACATTCTAGCCCACCCGTTTTCAGCCTCTACGCACAGTTGCACTTATCACACAGCCAGCGTTGGTTACGCCATCGCTTGTTACTTAAACAAACTTATCCAATCCAACTAGAACTGGCTCAACTGTCATCCTTTCAGTAGTGGTAGGACTTCAATCAGGTTCAATGATATTATATAGTATAATCATTTTTTGTGTTTGTATATATATATATATATATATGTATGTATATATAAAAAGGTATATCCCTGCGACTGTTCTATTTAAAAACATCCTGAGCCACTTGGCCACCAACCCTTGCCCTTCTTGTATATCTTGAAAAAGAATGCATGTAACTCATCCGGAAGCTTCAAACCTGTGCCAGTGTCCAATCGCCACTTTCTAAAGAGCAAATAATTCTACGCCCCTTGCATCTAGATAGGTATCGGCATCACCACAAATGCTACATCTGATTTTCCTTTTCCCAGCGCCCGGGGATGTACATTAGAAAAGCGGAAAATAACTTATGGGCCGTTTGCCGGTGATAGCTTGGCTAGCCTGCTGTAGTCCAATGTTCAATCAATCAATCTTTACGTCCTGATTTTGGCTACAACCGTTTCCATTTACAGTGCCAAAAGTCAAATGACTTCTTGGGGATATGAAAAAATGATGACTTATGGGGTGTTTATTTCTTTTTTGGGCAATTATTCATAGGCAACTTGGACTTACATGCTGGTATTATTCGCTCCCAAATCGAACTTGGAAAAAATGAAGGCAAATAGATCAATAGATAGATGGATATAGTTGGGTAGGTAGGTAGGTAGACAAATTGACAAACGGCCAATAGATAGATAGAGAGATGGATAGATAGATAGATAGAGATAGATACATAGATAGATAGATACATAGATAGATAGATAGATAGAAAGATAAATAGATAAATCAAGAGATAAATAGAAAGAACGATAGATAATAGATTGATAGGTAGAAAAACCGACAGACAGACAAACAAGCAAATAGATAGATTCAGATAGGTGGATGAGATAAATTGATAGATAGATAGATAGACAGATAGATAGGTAGGTAAATGGAAAAAATGTATTAGATTGAAAAAATAGATAGGGAAATCGATTGCTACGGTAGCTAGATAAATTTACAAATACACAGATGCACAAATACATAGATAGATGCAGTGTACATGGGCATGATAGATACGTTGTACATGGACGAGCAAACATATAGATGGACAAAAAAATAAACAAACAGATTCCAGCCGCCTGTTTCTCTTCAGTGGATCGAGTCGTCCCTGCATTGCAGCCAGCCTCCCTCTCCTAGCAATTTCCTATTGTGGGCCACGAAGCCTCATGTGGTACTACTATTATGCCAATGTTTTGAATAATCCTTCGCAAATGTAAAGCAAGT
>VSDK01004224.1:536166-600758 GCA_009767595.1 Symbiodinium kawagutii | reverse complement strand
AAAATCTCTAATTATCAATTATCAGCTATAGATTCTGGTTATTGATGATTGATACCCAAATTTGCCAATGAGTGCTTACTGATAAATAAGTATTTCTGATGCACGGTGATTATTGATGGTGGTTCATGGTGATTGTTTGTAGTTCACGGCGATTAGTGGGATTAATGCTTATCAGTGGTTATTGGTTCTTGGAGCTGATTACTCATGGCAATTGAGTAATGGTTTTAGCTATTGGTAATTATTAGTCGTGATTAGCAATAAATAATGTTCGTGTTTGATAATCATGTGAGCGATTTTTGGCTAGCAGCAATTATTCGCGATTGGTAACAATGAAAAATAGTTTTACTGGTTAAAAATGTTTTTGGTGTTTGTTTGTGATTTTAGTAGATTGTGACGCTTGTCGTTGTTAATATGTTTTTCTGATTAAGACTGGCTGTTGCTGAAGGTCAGTATACTGAAAAGTAATTGTTAGTGATTGTTAGCAGTGACTTGTACTGATTGTTGATGGTTATTGGTAAGTCTTCGAAATCCTTGAGGAGTAGTTGTTCTTATTGGTAACTATCGTTGCTAAATAAAGGTTATTAGCGATTAATATATTCTAGTGATTCTTAATTATTGCTGACCACTAGGGCTTGGATATTGGTGAATACTAGTGGTGATTGGTAATTATTAGTAAGTTCTGGTGGTTATATTTATGTCGGCATTAATAACTCTAAGTAATCATGTGAAATAATTCGTCTTTACAAGGGCTATTGGCTATTGTTCACTATCAGTTACTCTTGTCGTCGATTGGTGTTTACTAATGATCGTTAGCGATTGCAAATTACTATTTCAAAGTTGATTACTGGCCATTGTTATATTTTTGGTAACTGGGACTGATTCTTTAATTAGCTCGATGTTGAATCAAAGAGAAATGTTTTTATTTTCGTTGTTTTGTTGCGCCAAACTGGTGGAGAAGAATAGGAAAAAGGCGCGCGACACATTATACCAAATCTACCCTGCCACGGGGTACCCCCATCGTTTAGAAATCACCATATCACTGGTATATCAAAGGCTTAGGATGATTCATGGAGGGTTCTGGATCATTGGCACCGCGGTGCGGCACGTGTCCCAGCCGCAACCAGCCGCCAACCTCCATGATACTCATGGCCACACGTCGCATGACACGCGGCTCTGCCTGCGGCAGCGAGTGGTTACAGCAACCAGCTGTCCACAAAACAATGGCCTTTACCAACCATTACAAGGGTTAAAGAATCATTATGGTTATAGCCATGATGGTTGGTAATGGTTGGTAAACCATTGTTTTGTAATGTTGGTATGGTTAACCATTGATTAAACCATTACAACCATTGATTACCAACCATTACAATGGTTATTAAAGATTCATAACAATGTTTGACCAAGTGGTTCATAATGGTTATAGCCATGATGGTTAATAATGTTTTTTTTCAATAATGGTTTATCACTCTCAAGCATTTACAATGGTTAGTAACAATGGTTGAGAGTGTCTGAGAATGGTTGAGAATGGTTGAGAATGGTTGATAATAGTTGATAATGTTGCTTAACAAACATACCGACCTTTGGGTTTCTAGCTATCAACCTTTGCTTAAAGATGTTTTGTAATGTTGCGCAAAGGTTAAACAAAAATGGTTGATAATGTTGCTTAAGTGCTTAATCATAGTTGATCATGGTAAAAATGGTTGGCAATGGTACCTTCCCAATTGCTATCAGCCATGGTTAGTGATGGCAAATTCAAATACTTTGCAATAACCGGTATATAGTGGTTACTGTAGGGACAATGCTTGCTAGTGGTCGAGGACAATACTTAGCAATGGCCACTGTTGATAGTAACAACTAAGAACCGTAGCTGCTTATTCGTTGGAACTAATGGTTCATAAAGGTTCACACTGGTATGCCATGGTCGTTGAGATTATTTAGTTGACGGTTTGCTAAAGATTGGTTTGAAATGATTGATACTTGTTCATGGATGTTTCTCAGAATAGGGACCCCCCAAATCATCCAATATCAAGCATTAATAGTAATTAATAAATGAACCTGCCATTTTTGGGGTTCCCTATTTTGAGAAACGCCCTTGTACTGGTTCATTGATGAAGGCTCATGATCAGGAATGCATTATAACGGCAAGTCGTGCTTGATTATGGTTGATATGTTTTTTCCAATTCCAGGGCGCTTGAAACAAATGCCTCGATAGAAGGCATTGTCATCTGCACATTCTTTTTGATCACATCTGCAATCAAATGCGCAACAAATGCAGATGGGCGGGGTGAGTTCCGCCTTGTCTTGATTAAACTTAACCTTATGGATTAATTGACCACTACATCACCATGGCTGAATCCTCATTCACCGCGGTGTTTCACGAGTCCACCTCAGCCGCAAGTAACCATCAATTTAATTCATATCTCTGTCTCTGACCATCAAATAAACATTGGTCAGCCATCAATGAACCATTAACTGAGCACAAGAATCCGTCAACTCAGTGGTTAAGCATCTAAACTGACCATAATTGGTGGTTTCTCAAGCCATCGGGGTACCCCTAAATCATCCAATATCAAACATTTATAGCAATAAACTCCAACCATAACTTGAGGAGTTCAAAGCAGCTAGCTTGACAAACACCCAACTAACCCTCACCACCTACCGCTTGCTTAAGGCACTCCAGGTTGCTCCAAGCGGCTTCCCCTTGGCGGCCCTTTGCCCAAGGGGCCCCCAGTGGCCGGGATAAGCCGCAGCTCATCGCTACAGCCAGTGCTGCACCTCGTACTCCATTTCGTAGAACTGCCATTGTTCCATGACCATCAACAGCTCTCGTGGATCATGCGCTCCATCCTGGCTCCGGTGACCCGGTGACCGGCTGGTGCCTGGTGAAATGATGGTGAAATGATGTTGAATGATGGTTAAATGATGTTAAATGGTGGTTCATGATGGTGACAATGAGGAAGTGACACTTGATTTGCTGTTGAATGATGATGAATGTGATTGTTCAGTGATGACTAATTATGTTTATCGATGTTTAACTGATGGTTGATTAATGGTTGTCATTAACCCTTCTTCTTCTTCTTCACCATTCAGAAGTGTAGTATTGATGCGCGATAGAGAATCATGAAATCGTGATCCATGCCGTGATGGCTATGTGTTGTCTTGAGATCGTAAGCTTGGGATTTCAAAACAACCTGGTGCAAGAGAACTTGCAACCGATGGCTTGACTAAATGACGGGTTCCCAGGTCTGCTCAAAGAAAGGAGGCGCCAATGATTTCTGTAGGAAATGGCAGACTCGTCACCCGGACTTGAACGGAGAACTCATGAAGACAACTGGGATGTAGCAAGCTACTTCGTGGTCCATGGTAGATGTATGGGGCTTGTTACATGTCTTCTTAAGCAAGAAACCTACCTAGTTTTTGGCTATCGTTGCTAATTATCCCCTCATATCAACCATCGCTAAGCGTGACTATTAATCATATGTGGCAGTCTCGACCACCTAACCGGTCGTCTCTTTCGTCGTTGCTTCTTCATGGCTATTAACATGTCCAATCAGCAATTAATAACAATTCAAAACCGTTAATTAAGGTTGAAGAATACGCGGTAGCCTCTTTCACCAATCAGGATTCACCATGAAGCAACAGTGTGATTCTTCAACCAGCAGCCCACCACCCAGGACGATATGGCTACGAACCGTCCGCCATCCTCGTAAATGACGCCCACCAACTTTTCGATGAAGTCCAAAAGCTCCTGGCATCCCCAGAAGTGTTGTGGACCTATGATAAATCTCGTCTGGTTGGTGGTTTCTGCCCCTATGAAAAATATCAAGTCAACCAACCAACCATTTGCTAACACTAGGGAAAATAGAAAAATGCTTGAAACCACCAACCAGTCATGAACAAGCATGAAAAACACCATCAGCATCTATCAGCCAACATCATTGAGCGTTGTCAACCAGTGCACTAAAGTATCCGTGGAAGTTGAACGCCCATGAGTGGTTGAGAACCAACTAGCCGATTTGTGCTAGGGCTGGGCTATGAATTGTGCAGCTTGTCCTGGTTAATAACTAGGGTAAGTACTCTTTGGGTCTTTCTCAAAATAGGGGACCCCAAAATCATCCTTTATATTGACCGCTTATAGTAATACTCCATCCATTTTGGAGTGCGGTATCGGTATCTAAAAAATCTCTGCCAATACGGAACGTGTAATTTTGAGCCCCCCCCCATCGGCCCTTTCTGCCATTTTGGGGGGTACCCCTATGTCTTGAGAAACCACCTGTTAATGTTTTAGCTGGTTTAACAACGGTGGTACCTTCACTCAAACCATCTACCAACAAATGACCAGCTGCCAGATTGCGCGCTCCTCTTTCAACAAGTTCTCCTTGCAAAAGGGGCACTTGCTCCTGAGATTCGTGGCGAATGTAAACCTTGTTATGGCTCATGGTGGTTGATGTTAGTTGATGATGGTCAATTGCTGCTTCATAACGGTTTGTAGCTTATACTCTATAGTGGTGAATGAGCTGGCTAATAGTGGTTGAAACTGCTTTGTCTCAAGATAAATTACGGTTAACCATAGATATTGATGCTGGATGATGATCAGGCAGGGTGGATCCCGGCTATGGTTGATGGTGGCTAGATTCTGAAGCTTAGAAATTGCCACCAGAACCGTTTTGGTTCATCCGATCTTCTGCGTTTCGTTAGGCGGCTAAGTGATTCATCCCAATCCTGATGCTGATGATGTACTTGCTATGTTGACAGAATCTATCAGCTATAGTTGAACCAACCATGACTTGGGGGTTCCCTCTGGCTACCACGATGACTATATAGTACTTGTTTAACCATTATTATTGTTAACCAATAGTAGTCAATATGGTAGTTGTTTAACAATGTTTAATCAACCGAGATGACTATATAGTAGTTGGTTATCACATATGATTGTTGTTGGATGTTGTTGGCATTTCGTTGCATTGGTATTTAGTTCATATTCATAGCGAATTATCGGCCTTTGGGCTTTGGTGATTGGGTTATCGAGTGACTTGACCAGCATGATCTAAAGTATCAAATGTGATTTGCACTAAATGGGCCATTCATAATATGCAATATGGTTGATACCACTATTGGTATTAGTATGATTAAGAATCATTGATCTTAAAACAAAATGGGCCATGTGCTAAATAACCCGGGCCAATCATTGACAGCAGTGGTCACCACACAACTTTCAAAATCAACCGTTGGTCGCTGCTTGGTTATCACACGCATGGCGATGCGCGAGCAGCTCGGCAACATATCCGTGGACATCCAGGGCTCTGCTGACATCCACGGTTTCGAAGCACTGGGTGAAAAAATCACCCTATAGGTATGTGCCAAGCCATAGGGTAACCAATAAGCCACCAAAGCTAATGATTGATGTTAGGGTACCACTATTTTGGCACATACCCATATTATGGCCAGCTGGGTCAGGTTCACCCCCAATCCCTGGTGCACCATGATTGACCAGCACGTTTTCCTCTTGTTGTTGGTTTTCCCCTACAAAATTCATGGGTAAAGCCTGACCCATATCCCATAACCCTATGACTCTTGAAAGATCCTGCTGAGTAGCACTTCAAGGGAAAGCCTCCAGGCCAGGAATGCGCCATCGCAGAAGGCATCACCACTGGGATGGGAGTGACATCTGCTGGAACGTTCCATCGAGAACATATGCGGTGTGTGGGTCCTGACCTGGACTTAGATCGCTTTGTTGGGGCCCCAGCGCAAGTTCGGCCCAAGCGCAAGTTCGACCCAAACAAGGACCTCCGCGACTGGCGCGGGCCGCGTCATTGCTTGGCCCCTGGTCGCCAAAGTAGCGACCAGCCGGGGACAGGTCGCCCATCGCGAAAGATTTGGAACTTGGAGTGGGCGATTTTGAACATTTGCTCATTGTGATCATTGTGACGCACCAAAAATGCTTGCTGCATCTTGCAGCTATTGGGAACAGTTGCTGTTATTCCACGAGTATCCGCTTGTTGCGCAAACAAACTATTCGGAGACAGCCCCACCCGAAACATTGGTTGGTGCTTTCAACCCGTACGAAAAATATGAGTCAACCAACTATTTGTTCTGAATTCCCAGGGAAAATAAAAACGTCAATCAAACCACCAACCTGTTCCAAGCATACCTCTACAGCTTCAGGCAATTCCGTCTTCACACGGGGGAGGTTGGAGCGCTTCTCGCGCCCACACAGCAAGCTCTTTGACTCAACAGCAGTATGGCTTCATCTTGGGAAAACACCCACTTACCCTCCAGTAAACTAACATGGCAATGGAAAATCCACCATTTTGATAGGGAAACACTAGGAAATCATCCATTTATGGTGGATTTCCCATTGCCATGTTACGTTCCCAAAGGGTACTCGTGATGAGAAATGTCACTGATCATCAGTGTCTGCGCCTATCACTAGCTGCGCAGCCCCATGTTGCTGCCGCTGATGGTTCCAAAAGCAACCGCTGCTCGCTTAAACAAGCCTCCTAGTGGAACCATAGGATCCATAGGATGGTCAGCTAGATCGCAATCAGTTCCATCAGTTGCCTAATTCTTGGCATCCTGCGGTGTATACACTGTGATTCTTAGCGTATATCAATCAACCAACTAATGGGGCATAATCACCAGCAATTTCATAGGGAAAACTACGGTTCATGCTGGGGAACCAGGGGGACTAGCCGTGTGATGATCCGTTCGATACTCACCAACGATTAGACTTCGACTCACCGAGCGTCTGTCCATACTCCTGTCGACATTGTCCGCACATCTGGTGCTCCGAAACGTCTCCCACCTCGGAACGAAGCCCCAGAGATAGTGGGAACTACAGCGAGACGTGGAGATACGTGGGCCCTTCAAAGGGTGACACTCCCTTGGTATCTCCACGCGTCAGATGATGCTAGCTATAGCTGCTGAATGCTGCTGATAAATGTGATGTAGCTATAAGCAGCTGTACCCTGCAATGGTCCAACAATGATGATGATGATGATGATGATGATGATGATGAGGATCATCATCATCATCATCATCATCATCATCATCATCATCATCATCACTCTCGTTGTTGCCTCTACTGTTTGCTGGTTACATCAAGGCACACAGCATCTCGTTGGCGACGACCATCATCATCAGTTGATTACCTTCCTCAAACTAATCCCTGGATATATCATAATCACGAACCCACTATGGTCAAAAATCCCTGGATTTATCAGAACCACTCTCCCTGGACGATCAGTGCATCACTTTGATCAAACAAAAACCTCCTCCCACCAAGACCTGTGATGGCTAGTAGTGCAAACCACAGCCAAGGTTAGCGCTAAGAACGGTGAATGTACCAAGGTGCAACGCGTTAACCCACTTACCATTGCCATTAGCATCTTCAGTATCATTGTCACAGATATCATCATTCTAAAATCAATGTCATGTGACTGTGATTGGTGGTGGGTCAAGAAAAAACATGACCATCGGCAGTAGCTATTGCAGCAGCTCATAAGAATCATGGCAACGAAATGGATGGCTAATTGGGTTTAACTATTGATGGTTGATGGTAGCTCTCCTGCCACTTGCTATAAAAACCAAACTACCAGGGACGTCATCAACTATCATTGTTGGTGGTTTCTCACCACATTGATAAGCGGCGTTACAATTATGAAGCAACCCAAGATAGTGCATCCCAAGGAACGGGAGAGCTACCATCATCAAAAGTGGTCATGAAGCATTGAAATATCAAACCAAGCTAGATTTTCCAATACTTTTTTTTTCCGATCAAGTACTATTTTAAACACATATGAAACACGAACATTAATGGTGAACCCTTACTCACAAAGTAATTAATTAACCAAAACATGGCTAATGAATGGTTAATTGTGAATGAAAAATGGTGGTGGTTCATGGCTAATTTTGATCTGGTTGGTGCTTTTGACCCCTCTGAAAACTATAAGTAAACCAAGCAACCATGCCAAATAACATGGAAATTTAGAAATGTTTGAAAACCACCAGCTATAGTAGTGGCTTGGCCATTCTTCACCACAATGAACCATATTAACCCACAAGGAACCACCCAAATGAGTCATCAACATCCGTTTGTCGCGCTGCTCCATGCCGACTCGTAACTGGACGCCAATGCTCCAATCGCTCCACGTCGCATTGCTCCTGTTGGACTGGTGGAGGAAACAGCCCATGCTATGAATGCTTGTAGCACGGGTTGTTTGACAACAATGCTTGCGAATGTTTGGTATATAAGTGTAACATATACTAGTAGTGTCAAATAACTGTTTGTTAACGTGTGTTATACCAATAGTCTGTTAAGGTTTAAAATCATGTTTGGTATACCTACTAGTGTTTAACACTCAAGTAGTTGATATAGCATGGGTAGAACGACAAGCTAACGACATTGACATAATCAATTTCAGGTTGGTGGTTGAACCACCCCCATGAAAAATACGGTTGTCAACCAATCATCTGTTAATAATCATCCGGTATACCAGTGGGAAAATAAACATGTTTGAAACCACAACTAGTGTTTGCGAATGCTTGGGATAGCCCATGTTTAACACTTTAGTTGATTGTTAGTAGCCATGGACCACGAATGACAAACATGATATTTCTAATTCTTAGTGTTTGTTAGTCATTTCACAGCAACAGGTTGTCTGACCATAATTGATGACGGTACCCAGCCATAGGTCGGCCATGATGCAACAAGACCGATATCATCATCATTTTCGAATTTCTTCGCGCTGTGAATTTACCATTCGAATTGTTTTAATCATAGCAAACCTTCACAATCAGAAGGTTTTCTCTGGTGTTAACTTTGGTTAATTTGCCATGATTCTGCTGCTTCATCACTGTGATTGATTGTACGTGGCGATCATTGGTAATGGCCTCGGTGTTCTCATCTGGTCGTTGCTTGGCCAAGGACTGAGCAGGGCCAAATCCAATGCCAGGAGCATATCCTCGGTGCTCGTCATGCAGTCAGGATCCGTGGCGGAAAGCCACTCCGGGTAATGTGATGCAGCCAGCACGCAAGGTTCGACTCGGGAACAGCCAACTGTTGGCCGCTCATTGAGAATAAAATGTGGCATGGCCACCTGCGTGGGTTGGTTCAGTGACCATGCACTGTGATAAACTGTGATGGCTCAAGGTGGTTGGTGGGTTGCGGTTGGCATGGTGGTTGGCAATGGTGAATCATGTTTAATGATTGGTTAATGATTGGTTGATAATCGTCCAGGATTGATTGTGAACGATTGGAAGATCCAGGTTCCTTGATCACACTTCGTTGCTTCTGGTCATGGCATATCCCCCAGAAGCAACAGCATCATCCTCGTATGGTGCCAGATATGATTTCAACCGGAGATCAATTACCAAAAAAGAATAGTTAAACATCAATCACCATGAGCGAACCAGGTATCACTAGAAATTCAACATTTTTTGGGGGATGGCATTTGGGGCTGTCATTCTTGGGATGGCATATGCTCTTCCAAGGAAGGATCAATTCGATGATGATGGAAAATTCGGACCTTCCGTGGATCAGCCACTAGTTGGACCGGTAAATGGCTGTGGGTCAAAACCCCGTACCCCTGGTTCCCCTATCATTAATCATTGTTTCCCTTATTATTGTTGGTTACTATCCCCCATGAGTTGGTTGGTCAATGGCTTGACCCAACTCGCCATATAGTTGGTATATCCACTACTATTGTTGGTTAATATCCCCTATTACTAACCATTAACCAGCTAGTTAACCATCGGTTGGTTGGTCAACTGCTAGCTCCCCAGCTCGCCCAACAAGCGCACACTCACAGCTTGGATTGGAGCACTTTGAGGCGACATTCCGAACCCAGCCCCATGGCGGCGAGCGAATGGTTGTCGCAAAATGCGTGGCATGGCGAATCATTTCGAACCCAACCATAGTTGATGGTTCATTGATGGTTAAGTGATGGTAAGGTGATGGTTAACTAATGTGATTAATCTAGGTGATGGTAAATTGATGGCAGTTGATGGTTCCATCATTACTCAATGATGGTAGGTTGATAACGAGCCTGGAAGCTGAAAATTTCCAGTTTGAGTGAGACCAAGATACTAAATGGGAAATTCACCGTTCTCGATATGGCGAGTTGGGTCAATATTAACCAACCAATTTCATGGGGGATTTCCACCAACAATACAAGGGAAAACAATGGTTTATGGTGGGGAAGCAGGGGTACGGGGTTTTGACCCACTGCCATATTGCATGATATTGCTATTTTGTCCAATTGGTGTTGGTTATTCCCTGCTGGAGTTGTGAAAATAATTGATCGCTTAGTGTGGTCACCTGTGGCACAGTTGGCCACTGGTATTTTTTGCCTCATCGTCACAACTGTAGAACTTTTGGACAAATTGATTCAACCGGTTAACTAGCTGGCTAAGGCTTTATAATTGGGGGTAATAAACAACAATAGTAGGGGATATACAAACCATCAACCTATGGTGTATTCTCTATTGTTGTAAAGCTGAGACAGGGGATGTCTAACAAGTAGGGGATATAACCAACAGTTAATGACAGGGGATACTGACTAACAAACAATTATTCCAACCCTATTGTTGGAAAGTGAATACTCAAGTGACCATTTCAATCAATTGTTGCAAGCTATTGGGTCTACTAGCTCCATGGTTGTAAATTGAATACTCAAGCGTCTTTATCATTGCTCTATTTTTGTGAACTCAGGCTCAAGCCTATACTGTAATCTGACGCAAACTATAACTCTATTGTTCTAAGCATAGCTATTCACAATTATCAACCATAGTTCCCCATGGAAAACCACCAACTCCACTGCTGGTTGCTGTCCCTCTCACTCTTGTTGCTTACTATCCCATACTATTCACCACTATTAAACATAGTGAACCATGGCAAACCACCAGCTAAAGCTCTATTCAACCATGGTGATTGATATGGATTAAACCATATCTTTCTATTCTTGCTGTGAACCATAGCAAACCACCATGGTAAACCACCAACTAAACTAAACTAATGGTGATGTGCGCAGCAAGAATCATTGAACTCACCGTGACGGCTTGACTCCGCAACACGACTCCCAGCTCCTCGAAACAAATGGGGCCTGAGCTGGGAGCCACCGCTTCAGCCGACCAGTGCTGGAACAGCATCAACGGTTACGCTATGGCCATGGCCCTGGTTGCAGATGTTGCAGGGGAAATCCACCATTTATAGGTCGCGGTTGATCTTATGAAATGTGTTTTTTTCGTATCCAGGTTCATTTTACTAGAGGGTAACTGTGACTAGGAATCACTAAGTGTGACTAACAATGGATAGCCATGATTAGAGAGGTTGATCTGTAATGTTTTTCTCAAGGTTGGTCCAATGTGCAGAAGAATTGACAATGGCTATATTTTTACCGTGTGACTCAGTGGGGGTTAGCATGAATGCCTGCTCAACGCATAGAACAGTGGAACTGCTAATTAATCCTCTTTCCCGCAGGTCAAGTTCAAGAATGCTGGTTCACTCTGGGATTCCAGCAAGTTTTTAACAGCCATTGTTTCACTCAGGGATTTAATGCAATCTAATCAATCTACCAAAAAGGATCAACCATTGTTTCAATTGCCATAGAATCCCAGGGCTCAGCAGGGGACTCTAAACATATCGAGGGGCCAGGGATTCTAAGCTAAGGCGGAAAGGATCAGCCAGAAACGCTCAGCAAGGCTGTGGGTCAAAGTGCAAGCTGACAACATTGACATAGTAAATCTACTTATAGCTTGGTGGCTTATAGATCCCTTGCTAAACCATCCAGTTATAGGTTTGTATTTTTTCCTCCCTACATCTTTACAGCCTGGGTTTGTCAGGTTGGGAGCCGGGTGGCACAAGGGAGCTGCAACATAGATGACCATCCTGTCAACCAATGTTGATCAACGGTTCGATGAATCATCACCAGGCAGCTGTTGTTGCCCGTGATGATCAACAAGGATCTTCAGCACTGGGAATGACCACTTTGCTCTGAATTTTCTTGGGATTGGGGCGAATTTCAACAAGTGAAAAGCGCACGAATTGGTGGACAGCTAAACTTCAACAAGCAAACAAACGAACGAAGGAACGAACGAACAAACAAACAAACAAACAAACAAACAAAGCACGATTGACAGCATTCATTCAGCAATATAGAAGTCTGTGAGCAAGTTGGATGATCATGTGTTTTTTACTATTGATATCCGGATTTGACCATCTGGTCGAATGTGAAACAATGGTTGTGGCCCTTATGGCTGCCATTCAAAAGTAATAGTGAACATGTGTTCAGCATGCCCCTCATGGTAAAAATGCAACAGCACCAACACCCCCAACTCCAACCACTGAAAACGATGCCATTTTTGCATGGCTGTGGTAGATGTCTTGTCTTCAATATGAATTTCAACGTAAAACATTGCTGTCAAACTGTTAGCTGGTGACACAAACACTGGGCACGATTCGTATGATAATGTTTCACAATGTGCCGGGATTTTTACTTGACACATCTTGACGTTTCGAATTGTTTAAGTTCAATCCACATCACCAGACCGTGCGAACTTTGACAGTCCCAACCCTGCTTTCACTTTGGGTTCCCGAACAAACATCACGATGAGGTTCCCTTTGCAACTGTGCCACCATGGCCACTGTTGGCCTGCACGATTGGCCATGAAGATTGGTTTCTGCAACTCCAGGCTCGCAAGATATATAAGAACCCGCACACACAGGATAACAGTTAGACCCATGCATGTTCCAAGATCAAATGTGCAACTGTAACTTGCTGGAATCCGGATTCGCGCATGTCCTGATTCGTTCCTACACAAACTTGCTGACACTCAACGCTTCATGGGATCCAGGCGACGGCCTCCTTTTTTGTTTTGACATCGTGTCTGCATCAAGATTTTTGAGACAAGTCTCTGACGGGGCACTGCCAGCCGCGAAGCCACATCATGGACAGTCCAAAGTTGCCAAAAACCTTCGGGCGGGGGAAACTTAAGCGACCAATTGCACAGACTGACTGAATCCAAACAGCCGAAGAGCAAAGAGCACTAGAACAGATCAAGAAACCAATGGGAAGAATCCACACGCAAAAAAACCTACAGAATGAGACCAGCACGACCGCAACCATGTCAATCAATTGAGCTAAACCCACGCATCCTCACGACAAGAGAGTGACCAATGTGGCCACAATTTTTTTCACCCAGAAGTTTTTTCTCAGCGGGCCAAGACTGCCCCAACAATAGGCAAACCCAAATCAAAACTAACCCCGCTGCAAGGATGTGGAAATGCTGGAACAGGAAACGACGCCACAGTCCCAAAGTCAACAGGAGCACGAAAGCTTACGACACCAAGGATATGACCAAGTTGGGCACCAGAAGCAACAACGCCTTTCAAAAGCTGTAGCATATCCATCCTGAAAATGTCTTGGGAGTTCTTGAAGCGGCTCAAAGCCAAAAATGCGCAATCATGCGGATCACGCAGGACAAACAATGAATAAGTATAAGCAAACACGAACAACTAAATTTCGGGTCGGCTGTGAGAGCAAGACAAATTTCATGATCGTGAATATCTCCCGTAATACAAACAGAACGAAATAACTACGACTTATGATTTGGCTGTGGGTCAGAACCTTGTACCGCTGGTTCTTCCATCATTAACTATTGCGTTCACTCATTGTTGGCTATCCCCCATCATTGGTTGGTTAATATTGACCCAGAGCCATTTCTGATACTTAACCCATGTTTGACCGCCAGCGAAAATTGCCCATAGAAACCCGTGAGGCGCAAAGTCCTGGCGCGTTGACGCCCCTGGTAGACCAACTGCCAGGCGGCAAGGCGATTCCATGGTGGCTGCAACAAGCCGCTTCCACGCAAAAAATGCCATGCTGCAAGCATTCGCCTCGCCCCCCAAACCTTCCAAAGGAACTTCCAGCTGCAAATCATGGAGACGCGTGCCCGAAAATCACTCGTGGATTCCAAAAGTCATGGACATCGCACCAACCGCAGCTTGCATAGATGTGACGCATTATTGGGATGCAGTTTTGCCCCTGCCTCTCCGATGGGCTTTGAAAACGCAGCCAGCATTGCAACCTTGCAGGAGTACTATCAGATGCCTATAAGCATGGACTCTCAACCAACCAATCTTACGCGTCATGAACCATGAAAAAGGCTGAAAAGATCAACCAAGTTGGGGTTGATACCCCATGATACCCCATTCCCACGAATGGTGGCCATATCTCCGGCATTAGCGAGTCCCATTAGCCGTGCATTCTTGTCTGTTTCACTCCAGGAAGGTACCGAATTGGACGGGACAGCTGGACGGACCTTGATCTCCGGGATTCAAAATCTTCAAAGCGGGGTTTCACGAACATCGGCCAACCATGATGAGCAAGAAATCGTGGTGAAACAACCACTTCTAGCCATCGTTAACAAGTATCATCAATTTCAATTTCTTGAGCGTAAGGGTTGTAGAACAACATCAAGCAACCACTGGCCATCATGAACTTATGTTTGTTCAGTGGTTCACCAAAATGCTTAGTTTGAGTTTCATTAGCATTAAATAATCACTAGCCATCTCCTATCTCAACCTACCTTCCGGTTGGAACATTCCTGGTGGCTGCAAATCGCTCCCTCCCACCAGCCAACAACCTGGGACTTGCGGGTTGCACAGTTGCGCCCTGAAGCTAAAGTGCTTGTGTTGAAAAAGGGGTTGAAAATGAGTGTTATCGACACGCACAGTAGCGAGTTCAACGCCTTGAAGTGGTTATTTCAGGTAACCATTGATGAGTCATATTTTAGGTATTCAATCGTTAATGAGTGTTCTTTCAAGCATTTAGGCACTAACGAGTGTTATTTACCATTGTTTTTGTTTGATTAACCATGTAAGTATTCTTCATGTAGTGGTCATCAATGGTTCACAATAGTTTATGGCCATAATAATCACTTACTTTTTTTCATCCACCGGTATCATGATCATAAAAGATTGTTGATCATTCCTGACCACTATGTCAACTAGTAACAATTACACAACCACTAGAAACAATGAATGAACCATTAGGAACCGTTGACAACCATTAAACATCCACTAGTAACAATAAAACACCATGAGTAACTGGTTGATGATGGGTAATGACCGTGAAGAAGCTGATTGATGATAATGGTCAACAGGAACAAATTGTCAGTAGTACTTAGTCATGCTGGATCGCTATAAATATTGTTCTTGATATTGATGGTAATCAATCACTATTTCATGATGGCAAATAACGCTTGATAGTGGTGAACAGTAATGGCTAATCATTTGTTTAAAGATAGTTCATGATAGTGGTCAATAGCTATTCACTTACTTAACTGCTTTAATGATAGTGCTTACATGATAGTGGTCAATAATCATCAACAACGATCAGTAATAATGGTGATAGTTCATGATCGTGATAGTCAATGATAGTGGTCGATAATGATTGCGAACCATCGTTCAGGTCATTGACGATGGCCAATACCGGTGGGTGATGCTTCAAGAGATGAGTAGTTCAAAGAACAAGTTCGGATGGTGAATTAATGCTGCTTAATGACGGCTATATGATCGCTACAATGTCTTTGATGGCTTTATGGTTGGTGATTGTTAATAGTTTGTTGTTTTTTAATGGTGAATGGTTGCAAGAAAGATATCAGTGAAGGTTGAAAGAGACATTTAAAATGATTAGTTAATGGCTAACCATGGCTTAGGCTTAGGATCCATCATAGCCAATGATGATCGCGATGGTTCAAATAAACAATGTTTGATGACGGTGAATGGTGTCTATTACTGATGGTCAATGATTCTGCTTGTATTCATAATTAATGGTGTCGGATAATAGATGGTGAATAGGTAGTACTTGCTAATAATGGTCAGTTGTCCTTGGTGAGCCATTAGTTGTTAAGAGTAGTTGTTTAACCGTCATTGTTGCTGATTATCCCCCGGTATTAACCACTATTTTACATTTTTCTTGGGTTTAAGCCCCCCTAATCTAAGGACTGCTCAATAATGGTCATTTGCATTGCTCAATCATGATGAATCACTCTTGGGACGTGCACACTTACAAAAGACTGGTGATGACTGAGCAGTTCAACAGATTGCCCCAGCGGCAGAAGTGCACCTACCACTAGACCAAGTAAAAATCACCATAACTCCAAGAAGTATATCACCATAATCTCCATGGCACTCATTGATGCTGGAACTACACCGTCAACAAATCCTTTGGGAAGCGTCGGGAAAACCTGCTCATTCTGATATGCACATTAGGAACCTGCCGGCATCCACGTTTCCAGCGCTTACTTCACTAAATCAAATGGCTGGAATCCATTCCAAAAAGCAGAAAAAATCCTAACAGCAGCTCAAAAAAAGAAAGACGTTAATGTTTACCCAGGATTAATAAACCCCATTTGAAAGGAAAGCAAGGCTTTTGGGGGATACCCCCTATTAATCAACCAGGGGTTTATTAATCCTGGGTAGCCATTAAGTGACGCATATTACTATGTCCAAGAACATCATCTTTTTTGCGCTTGTCCAAGCTCTAGAGTGTTCAACAGGGTGCCCCATGGAGCCATGACAAGCATCGTGCCGATGCCAAGATCAAGCAGTGGTTGCTCCTAATCCGAAAGGTCTGGGTGGATTCACGTCCCAAAGCCCACCTATCAACGCCGAGCCCCGAGCAAGTTACCAGCCGGAATCAACCGTCAATATGAAGCGAGCATCATTCAGCAGTATCAACCATCATGAGCAAACATCATGAGCAATCATCATCAATCATGAACCATTTGTGAACATCATCTACCTTCCAATGGTTCACAAATGGTCCATCTGACCATCTACCATCACAATGAACATCACATCTACCATCATTATCTTCCAATTTACAGTAGATGATATCTGACTATGCGCCAACTCCAACACATTCCAAGCATCCACCATCTGTCGCACTCGCGGATGAAGACCTGCCTCACAACGCCCAAATAGGCCAGCAACGGCTGAAGCCGTTCCAAGTTGATCTTCCACGGTCGCCAGCAAAGCTTCTGTTCCTGGATCCAGGCGGCTAGGAGTTCCACCCGAAGCCTGATGGTTATGTGGTTGCTAATGTAACAATCACTAGGTGATTCCTTATATTGTTAGTGGTTTTATATTCTTGCTAATGGTCAGATATTGAAAAGAAAATTATTTTTCCTCAGGTTTCGATGAGTAACATAACATAACACAACATAACATAACATAACATAACTAGGTCATAATAACATCAGTAACCAGGTACTAAGTAATAGTTTTATAACTTATAACCTAGTATTATGAGTTACTAAGTTCCTAGGTTATGGCATCTTCAACCAGTATTAATGATGGTCTGATATGGTTACTTAGGAACCCTTGGTTCATACTGGTTGCCACTGGCTGTACTGGTTATTCATATTGACCATCAGTGTGGTTGCTAATGTGATGGCTCTTTGTAACTCTTTGTAACCATGGTAATATAGAAAAATGAACCACCATAGCAAATACTCGTTACTGATGGTCTATGTGGTCTATGTCGTCTTGATAAATCATCAAGCGTATAGTGGTGATAAGTCAGTCATAACAGCGAACGCATGGTTTCAGAATTCAGGATGGTGACGCCTCAGAGTTCGCAAAGAGCAAGCTGAGCAGGGTGAACTTGAATGATTTGGGATGTGTGACTAACGAACAACCACTTAAGTTCAACTTGATTTAAGTTCAACTATGATTAACCAACAACCAATGGTTTGCTGATCAACCAACTTGATTTCACCAACAACCAATTCCTAGCCAAATGTTCACTTGAATGAGCAAGGATAGCTTAGTTGGGGTGATGCATGAGTTGTTGGGGCTACCAGTCACCATGATCGTTTCAGTTCCCTGGATCAACTCAATCTGTCAGACTGAACGGGTGTTCTGGGCCTGCGGGTCCCAAGTCAAGCTGCTTACCCTCTGGTAACCTAAGCTGGCAATGGAATATCCACCATTTATAGCTGATTTCCAAGCGGCTTTCCCTTAAAAAAGCTGATTTACCATCTATTTAGGTGATTTTCACCATTTATAGCTGATTTACCAACTAAATGCCCACCATTTATAGCTGATTTACCCTCTGGTGATTTTCCAGCCAGCCATGTTAGTTCACCAGAGGATAAATTCCCCACGAAAGAAACATGCCCGTCACCACCACCTGCAACCTGGACCTGGTGGGCATCTGGCGATCCATGGGAAGCACCTGCTATTGGAAACTGTTGAGCTGCTGGGTGACCTGCAACTGCTTACTGATGAATCAAACTCCTGATTAAATCTGGCACAAAAATTGGTTAATGACAGTGGTAAATGACTGGTTGTTGGTTAATGTTAGCAGTTGCATGTAACTTCCTTTACTGGTAAGAATTGGTTAATCATAGTGGTAAATGACTGGTTGTTGGTGAATAATTTGATTCAAACATCTGGTTAGGAATTGGTTGTTGGTTAATACTTGGTTGTTGTTGCTGTTGAAAATCGATTAAACAACCACTAACTGGTCACAAAATCTGCTTGACCAACAGTTGCTGAGGCCCGGCTAAAGAGCAGGCTCTTCTTGGTACAACTCATGGTTCCACCAAAATCTTAGTCATAGTTCAAGGCTGACCATGCGCCAGAATTGCTGAAAATGTCCTCAGAAGCGATATAACAGCAGTCCTTAACATGCTTACCCTTTTCGAGTCCCTAACCTGGCAATGGCAATCCACCATAGAAATTGTTGAGTTGCCTTCGTCGATGGAGTAAAACCATCCCAAAAGAAGGAAGTCCATAAACTGGTTGGTGGTTGAAGCACCCCTATGAAAAACATAAGTCAACCAACCTAATACATTTGGGAAAAAAACAAAAAATGTTAATCAATCCACCAACCGGTAGTTGTTTAAGCATATGTAGCTTTGTTGTTTTTTTATCACCTATCATAAGCCACTATCATCCACCACAAAAGATGTCCATGGGGTTTATTTCATACCAAGGTATCCATGAACCAATCTATATCAAGGTGGTCATTATTAATTAACCACGATAAATCACCCCTATCATTTCATAATCGTTTATTTCATTATTCACACTAAAACATAAACCACTACAACCATTATCATCCACCCTGTTTTTTCAATAATAGCAAATATTAACCACTACAATACCACCATGATCCCCCACTAAATTCATATAATCCACTATAACCACATCCAACCATTATTAATCCACTATAACCACTATAATCACTATTAACCAACTATTAACCACTATTATACCACTATATATTTCACCACTAAAACCACTATAATCTAACCATACCAAGTGCCCATCCACCAGTGATCTCCTCGCGGAAGTGTCGGTCCAACGTCTCCAAGGCTTCAGCCATGGGCCCGTCGCCCCAGGCGACTGAGGCCTGGCCGGTCGGCCATGGTGGGACCCTAGGAAGCTTCCTGGTTTAGCCCAGCATAGGGCAGGTAGCCATAGATAGGGAGGTTGGTAGGGAGGTTGTTTTAGGATGGGAGGTCAGTAGGGAGGTTGGTAGGCTGTTTTCCTATGAAACCTTCCCTGTTTCATAGGGAGAGCACGCGGTTTAGCACGTGAAATTGTCACTGTGTGTCATTATTAAGAGGGAAAACGCCAGAGAAATGCTAAATAGATATCAATGGGAGGTTATTACATGTTAATAATCATTTCAAAAAACCACTCGTTTTACCTGGTCTTGAAATGTTGAGCTTGACTCAAAGTCTTATCAAAGAAAGCGGCAACACTTTGAGAGAAATTATGACCAAACCTTCATAAGAACAGGAATGCACAAACATCACCAAAAGTTGTAACATGATGGAAGTATAAAGTTTGAAAGGGATAGTCATTGATAATAATTGATCATCGTTGATCCTCATTGATAATCATTGGTAACAGGAGTATCACCATGAATCGCCTACAATGAATAAACAAACAAACAAACAAACAAACAAACAAACAAACAAACAAACAAACAAACAACTAACTAACTAACTAAATAACTAACAAACACACACACACACACACACACACAAACAAACAAACAAACAAACAAACAAACAAACAAACAAACAAACAAACAAACAAACAAACAAACAAACAAACAAACAAACACACAAACAAACACACAAACAAACAAACAAACAAACAAACAAACAAACAAACAAACAAACAAACAAAGAAAGAAAGAAAGAAAGAAAGAAAGAAAGAAAGAAACAATTGGGATTAAGCCTAGCGCAGTTGTATTCATACACATTTTTTCACTACAATTTTACTTGTCAAGTAGGACCATTAGTGGTTGTATGTACTTCAAGCATAGCAACACCGTACCCAGCATTGCCGAGAGAAGTCGAAGCCAATAACTATTGGGATGGCAGCGGTTGGTTGTTACGGTGCCCCATCCAGGTCATCACCACCCAGCGTTTCTGATGGGACCTACAACCCGCTGAATCCAGGATGGGGTCCTTCCATGTCCTTCCCACGTTGACCATCCGCAAAATCGTGGCTATGGCATGCTGATTGTTCTTGCATGTTATCAGAAATGTTCCCATTTCTGGGATTGCAGGGTGGAATCACCAATGGCAGCATCATTAGCAAACACTGAAGTGGGATTCCAGGTGCCAGGTAGTATCCAGACTTGGAGTATGTGGTCGGTTTCAACCAACCAAGTGTCGGCAAGCGATCAATCGTTGGAATGGCTACACGATTATCTTTCAACCTGCCTTTCACGGATCCTGAATGGGTCATCGCAAATGGTGGTTGAATACATTAAAACAATCTATAGAAGGAACATAATCTAAATGAATATTCCTATTTGATCCTATTTTGTAGAATATAGATAGAAATAACTGTGATTCAATTGTTGTGGGATATCACGAGGTTGCTTGCCTGTGGCCACCCAACTTTGCACAGCTGCGCACCTTTTCCCACAACGCATTGCTCTCACCCTTTGAATCTCGTTGTGGGACCCCGGAAAACCCAGAGAAGCGAAGTCAATCAATGAATCAATGAACACAACCAGGTCAATAAGCCATTCTTAGCTGGCTAATTATCGATGATTCCTCCAACAGTTTTCCGATTGGTCGAATTCTTCGTGTTGGGCTTCGGCTGTTGCTCACGAATGCTTTGGTCGGTAGATGATATATAGATAGTCTCCTTAGATGCAGCTAATATGGTTAAAACCTGACTCTATGTTTCACAATGGTAAGCTTTCATATGCTTTCATCATGCTTGGTACTGATGGGCATGGGCTAACTAGAGGATAAAAATTGGATTGGTTTGGGCCTGGTTTGAAATCCCACGTGAATATAATCTCAGTGTTACACCGACATCGGAGAGCCCGATTAGAAATATCAAGAACTAATAAGTATAATTAGTCTGCCAACCGTTTTTGCCCCTCAGAAGAATTATAGCTATGGTTGGCAAACAGTTGGCATACCACATATTGCTAAATTATTGACCATTGATTTGAGTTTGTATAGCTATTGGTCATACCATGCAAAATGCATGCCAACCAATGGTCACAATCATCATACAAATCAATATAATCATTATCATATACATGCAATAACTCGTTATAATCACCATGCACAATGACAAACATATGATATTGATTGATTCTGTACCACACAGCCAACTCATTAGAACCATTATTGACTGTACTAGCCATGAGTAGCTATGAGGAATTGCTGAAATTGGCTTAAATCTCACGGGTTTCCAGCAATTCCGGCAGGTTGGTGACGATGCACACCGCATTGGCGAAACGAAAGCGTGGGTGCAACGGCGGTCGCAAGCGCTCGAACGGCATGGCATGGCCATAGATTCGACGGTAGACGTCGGGCAACTGGGGATGGAATATCAAGCCAATGGTGTCCGGCAAATAGGCATCACCTGCAAAGGGGAGCCCCCAAAACAGCAAAGTTACAACTTGAGTGACTACCAGTTGTAGTAGATATGAGTGGTTTGTTGAACGTCTTATTAACCAACTCATAGATTCTTTTAGCGTTTGGGGGCCCCACCTTGTGAATCAATGACAACGGTGTGACGGTGTGGTTAAGACTGATAATGATGGTTGACAGTGGGTGACTGGTGTGAAATCCTTGAGCAATGGGTACCTACTAATCAATGGTTGATGATGGTTGATTAGGGTGAAACAATGCCTAAAATAGAAATGCTTAAGAATCAGTGGTGGTTCATAATGATTGGTGATGGATGCAAATAATGCTAAAACGGAATGATAGCCACCAATAACAGTTCGATATACCACTTGCGTATCAATAAACCGACATTTTTAGCAGGTTGAATAAGCCGTGACCACCGCAAATTTTGACACAGCTCAGCTGGGTTTTTCTGTTGCTTTGCCCGTGATGAATGATGATTCAATAGTTGGAACGCTGTGGAGATTTTCAAGTCGCGAGTTCAGTGCCACGGGTTCTCAACGTTGATTGGCTGGATCAACCATGGTTGGATGGGCCATGACCCATCATATATCAATTTACCGAAGATTGGTCCCTCCCACTTTCTGTGTCCAAGTGGCGCAAGTCATAGTGATACTTTTGAAATGCCGCGGACGGATTCCTGTCACGGCCGGAGTTCTGGGATTATCCCACATCACAATTGGGTCTCAAGTTATAGGGTACCCCCAGTTATCATCCTGTTGATTAGCCACTTATAGTAATTAGTAGACCCATGTAGACCCATGTGGCTGTGGGTCAAAACCCCGTACCCCTGGTTCCCTATCATTAACCTTTGTTTGCCCTATTATTGTTGGTGGAAATCACCCATTAGTTGGTTGGTTAATATTGACCCATAGCCATGTAGACCCATGTAGACCCACCATATCTTGAGGTCCTGAGCTGGCCGGGGAGACCTGCCCCCCACATTTCAACGGCAACTCCAGCAACTGAGAGCAACTCAGCTGGTCGAACCCTGTACTTCTACAAGGTGGGCCCCCCTTAGTTAGCTAACTTGGCTTATAACTAGGGTAACTATAATTAACTGGCTTGTTAATCAACTTATAACTATAATTAATTATAGTTATAACTACTTGGCTATGACTTATGGTAGTTATAACTATAATTATATGCATTCAGGGAGAGTACATTTGAAAATACAAAATACATCTGTATAATGGATTTAAACGTGTGCGACTGGTAGCATTGTTGACAGTTTGTTGTTTGTAATATTGTTCGTACATATGCAAATAATGCCAGTAGATAAATATCAATTTATATGTACGAAAACAGAATGCACAACCTAGGCACGGAAAATACACCTCGAAAAATATCATTGATTGTCTTCTTCAATTGCCATCCAGCGGTTCCATGAATTCTTGACCCAGAGTCCGTTCGAAGTCTGTGTCGACCTCCCAAAGGTTTTCAGCGTTCACCCTTCCTGGCTGGTGTTTCTAACCCCTCTGAAAAAATATGCTTGTCAATCAGCCTAGTTGTTTCACCAAATAGGATGTTCTTAATATTGGGAACACCAAAAACGGATGGACTATTACCAAAAAAAGGTTAGTGACCTGGATGATTGGGGGGGTTCCCTATTTCGACAAGCACCCAAATCTTGGGGAAAACAAAAAAAATGTCCATGAAACCACCAGCACCAGCTTCTCACAAGTCGGCTTCGATTTCGCAGCCAGGCATTGCTGGACACCACATCATCCAATCGGACCTGAGGAAGGCCGATGTGACGCAGGCTACTCAGAAACCATCAGCCATAATTCATATCCATTACTATCATTATTGAAGCAATTCTATCTAAGCGTTTGATCGCTGATATCAATATTCATGAAACATGGTTGCCAATCGTCAGAAACCATCAAACCATGCATTTGGCATCAAACCTAGGCCACCCTGGGCCACCAACCTTCATGACCCCTCATCGCGAAGCATTAGTTGCCATCTCCGATGGTAGACAACAAACCCTCCACCCACCCCTATGCACGAACCAACAATCTGTCAACATCTGTCAACTATCCATTAAACTCAATGCCATCAACCGGCCATATCATCCAGGAATTGTGCGTTGGGCATCATGAAAATGTGCAGTTACATAAACATCCAATAAGCCTTTCATCATCATCATCATCATCATCATCATCATCACCATCATCACCATCATCATCATCATCATCACCATCATCATCATCATCATCATCATTATCATCATCATCATCACCACCATCACCACCCCCATTACCATCGTCACCATCATCATCATCATCATCATCATCATCACCATCATCACCATCATCACCATCATCATCACCATCATCACCATCATCACCATCATCATCATCATCACCATCATCACCACCATCATCACCATCATTATCATCATCATCACCATCATCACCATCATCACCATCGTTATCACCATCATCATCATCATCATCATTATCATCACCATCATCATCACCATCATCACCACCATCATCACCATCATTATCATCATCATCATCACCATCATCACCATCATTTTCATCATCATCATTATCATCACCATCATCATCATCATCATCACCATCATCATCATCATCATCATTATCATCATCATCATCATCACCACCATCATCACCATCATTACCATCGTCACCATCATCATCATCATTATCATCATCATCACCATCATCACCACCATCATCACCATCATTTTCATCATCATCATTACCATCATCACCATCATCATCACCATCATCACCATCATCACCATCATCACCATCATTATCATCATCATCATCATCATCATCACCATCATCATCATCATCATCACCATCATCATTATCATCATCACCATCATTATAACCATCATCACCATCATTATCATCATCATCATCACCATCATCACCATCATCACCATCATCATCATCATTATCATCATTATCATCATCATCACCATCATCACCATCATCATCATCATTATCATCATCATCATCACCATCATCACCATCGTCACCATCATCACCATCATCACCACCATCATCACCATCATTACCACCATCATCACCATCATTTTCATCATCATCACCATCATCACCATCATCTTCACCATCATCACCATCATCACCATCATCATCATCATCATCACCATCATCATCATCATCATCACCATCATCATCATCACCATCATCATTATCATCATCACCATCATTATAACCATCATCATCATCATCATCATCATCATCACCATTATCATCACCATCATCACCACCATCATCACCATCATTATCATCATCATCACCATCATCACCATCATTATCATCACCATCATCATCATCATCACCATCATCACCATCATTATCACCATCATCACCATCATTATCATCATCATCACCATCATCACCATCATTATCATCACCATCATCATCATCATCACCATCATCACCATCATTATCATCACCATCATCATCATCATCACCATCATCACCATCATTATCACCATCATCACCATCACCACCACCATCATCACCATAATCAACACCATCATCATCAACCCGCATTTATCCCATCCATCCCCCATCATAACATCACCATCCCCCCATCCTTCGCGCCCTGCTGCGCTTCGCCAGCACGGCACGTTGAGGCCCACGGGGAAGGTCACCAGGAAGCTGTCGGCCTCGTGGGCCATGCGCAGCAGCAGCTGAGGCGACGCATCCCAACTCGTCACCCAGTCCTGGAGGCGGGCACGGCACGCGCTGAGGTCCAGGGCGGCTGGGGCGCTTGGTGACTGCGATCAGTGGTGAAGTGATGGTGCGTGAGTTGGGTTTCTTAGTGGTGAGTTGGTGTGGTTGAATGGATTTAGTTGTCTAGTGGTGGTTGATTGGACTTCAGGTAGTGGTTGCTTGGTGGTTAATGGACCATTTGTGATGAGTATACTGACCATTACAACCACGACGGGCAGTAATGGTTATTGACAATTCATGGTGAGAATGCTACTATCCCCATCACAAACAGGGTATTTCATGGTGGTGATATCAACACACATCAACCATTATATAAATGGATACCACTAATGGGAAGGGATACAGAGCGGATGAGTTCAAAATAGTCGATGCATTGATTGACACTAGATAATATGGTTTTAGTTGTCGGTGAGGTAGTGGCTGAATATGGTTACTCCAGATAATGGTTCAAAGGCTAATAGCCATTTGATGGCCAACCCTACCTAACCCATTCAGTTGGGAGGATTCTGAATCAATGATGGTTATTGTATGTTATTGTTGATGGTCAATAGGTGGCTATATAACTGTCGAATATGGTTACCAATGGTTGAATATAATTGAATACCAGTGATGCTCGGCAGTGACTGTAATCTAGTGTGAGGAGGCATCATCCAAGATGTTTCGATGTGTTACGATGATTGGTGAATAAATATGGAACCACCATTGGATTGATTTTGGGGCCCATAAAGTGGAACCTCCTAAGTCCCCTGGCGTCCCTAACCATTCCCAGCCACTAGCGTTCACGGGTATGAGCATCCTTACCCATCATTCACCATCATTGACCAATATGAACCAAGATAAGCCATCATTCTCAACCAATGTTAATTCAGCATTGTGAGCTAGTCTAGCCATCACTACTCACCATTAAGAAGCATTGTCAGCCATGATGGTTCACAATAGGTTTGCTGTCACTTGGTAAAAGAAGCTGGCAACCGAACATGCACCATAAAAATAGTTGATATCCTAGCCGGTATTCTTAAAAAAAGGTCATAATCCGTCTCCAGGTTAGTGACTCCCAGGGTTTCCAAGGATTTCCCCACAGTTTCACCGGGGTTTCCAGGTACTACCAGGGCGCAACCATCATGAATCATCCCTGGATCTGCTCTTGAGGCTCCTCAAGACTTTCCAGCGAGCCATCACTGCGAAAACCATTGACATTGGCAGGGCCCTCGCAACGTCAATGGCGGCCACGGCACCATGCCCTGGTTGAAACATGCAAACAAAACCCATCGATTGACAGCTATTAGCAAGGTCAGTGCAAACCTGTCAATGATCGAATCACTTGGGTATACTTGGGTGGATTATTATTTTGCCAGATAAAGAGGGCTCACAGCCAATGGTTTAAACGTATCGTATAAACCATTATAATCAGGGGAACGTGATTCTTTCACCATATAAACCTATTGTTTCACATTGTTTCACCATATAACCCTGCTTAGGATTATTGTTTCACCGTAAAGCCCATGGTTTATTGCCATCATGAACCGCCCCGTTGCCTCGTTGTCATGTCCCACATGTTCGACCGTGGAAATGCTCAGCACATGTACGGATCGAAAGGACCAACGAGTTGCATCGATGCCGTTGGAATCCAAATCAGCTAACTGCCAGGGCAAATAGCTCTGCTGATCCATCTGAATACGTTCCTTGGTGCGCTGCAATGCTGAATGCAGGTAAAATCACATTTCGGAACCTATCTAAAGTGGAACATCGTGAAAACTAGAACATGTCCCGCCCAAACAGCACCAGTTCATACTTCGATTGTAAACAAATACATCAACAATACACCAGCATTTACAAAAAACTTGGCCATAGCCAAAATCTGTCCCTACCCTTCCAGTTACCTCCATAGTAGGTAGCCAGCTGTTTCTACCATTGTTTTTTAGGGTTGGTTACCTACTGTAACTGGAAGGGTAGGGTATTGTACCAGGCTCATCCTTGGGCCAATAGTTGCTGAGCACATTGCCAAGCTCCATAGGCACGGTGCCTTCAGCCAAACAGCGGCGCATGTACCACAGACCCAGCGCCACCTCCAGCGTTCGTTCGTTGGCCCTGGGGGAGTTGTGCTGCGAAGGTCCACGGTAGAGCTGGAGCTTCAGACGTCCCAGGTGGATGAATAGCTCCCCTTGGGGCTCCCAAGCCGAGAGATCGCAGCATTTGGAGAAGCTGTAGATGCCAAAGTCATCCTCAGCACTTCACTTCCGGATGGATATATTCATGTCTATTTTAAAAAAACGGTAAGTCGGTGTAAGTGCAAATATGGGTGTGTGCAAAAATATCAATGATGTATACCCATGTCCGAACAGAAATATGTATACGCATGTATACACATCTTTGTGATTCTTTGTGTTGATTATGTGGTTGAAAGAGGCAGCCAAATGGCAGGGTTGATATCCCAGCCAGATCTGACCAGTATGGTGGGTTATCTTCATCCATGTCTTCGTTTGGTTACTAGTATGGTCTGGCTGGTGGGTTTTAATGATAATGGTTCTAAACAATACCAAGATATTAGTCAACCAACGATTCGTCCCAAAAATTGGCGAAAACCGAAATGTTCAAAACCACCACCTATTGTGGTTGGTTTCGTTTTATGTTGTCCTTTGCCAACCGTTGCCACAAAATCGTCCGGTCCCAACATGCCATTCGTCCCAGCGTCCCAACATGACGGATTCCCCACGCCATCTTGGGGCTGACAGCAGAATTCCGGGCAGTAGTAACCACTTTGCCGACACTCCAACCAGCAAGCCTCGGGGACGCCAACAGCCTCCACCATTGTCATGAAACAATGATGCTGATTTATTGTGATTCATGGCTGATTTATGATGATTCATCAGATGTGATGATATCATTCATCTACCTGTTTTATGATGATTTATCAATGATTCATGCTGAATCATCAATAATTGAATTATGATGGCTGCTCCCATTGTCAGAAATGGTTAGATGAATGATATCAGCGGCATGAGCAATTTCTGAGTAGTGCTGACCAGGGATGGCTGGATGATTGACGCCCCCCATCAAATGGGTTTGTACATGGGGTAAGCCCAAAAACGTATTGGTGTCCGAACAACCACATGGGATCATCCAGCGGGTGTAGTACATCATACATAGGATAAGCAAATCAAGAAGCATTCACTCATTGAACGTGATTCAGAAATGTAGATACTTTGATGCGAATACAAATGATTCCGGATTGCTAGCCACTATTGACACCAATGATCACTAACAACTTGTGACAGAAGTGACAACTATTCACAACCATCAGGCATTCTGAGCCATTGCTCATCCCCACATTCCATCAAATATCATCATATTAACCATTGTTCACCACTACTAATATCATTATCATCGCCACTAATTCCACCCATCACTAACCATCAATTCAGTATTCACGACTATTAACCAGTATTAACCATAGTAGTTAAGCCCATTATTAACCACTATACTATAAACCATTATTAAGTATAAGCAATATGAGCCATCATGGTCAATGTATCATCCATACCGTTATCAATCATTGTTCACCCAGTATCAACCATTATTCACCCATTCACATGAACCCTTAGAAGCGATTACTAAACCATGATAGACCATTCTTAACCAATACCATGATCAACCACTATTGACACTTCTTAAGCCAATAACATCAACCATCAATCAAGTTCAAGCCCAAAAATTTGCCATTCTTAGAACATTTAAAGCCCTAAACTCATTAACCATTTTCACCAATCACGAAAATGGCTTGATTTTTCTCATGAAGTTTTCAAGGTGGTTTACCCATTCATCAGCCCTAAACTCATTAACCATTTTGTTTCGGGTTTACCCATCTTTTTCGACCTTCATTCACCACCAACGGGCGCTGATCATCCCCCCCGTTACGCCCGCCTCCGCCGCTTGATCCGCGCGCGTAGAAAGACCCGCATGACCGGCCGTGAGAAGTGCCAAGGCAAGCGCCCCAAACGCCATGGGAAAGCGAAAGGCGAGGTGGGAAGGGGTGGGTGAATGCTTCGTTGATGGGGTTACCCTCTGGTAAACTAACATGGCTAATGATGGATGGTGTAATGGTGGTTAATGATGGTTAATGATTAATGATGGATTATAATGGTTAATGATGGATTCATGATTATAATGATTAATTAATGATTAATAATGGTTAATTAATGATTGATTAATGGATTATAATGGTATAATGATGGATGGTTAATGATGGTTAATGATGGATGGTTAATGATGATTATTATAATGGGTTATATGGTTTATCATTAATAATGATTAATGATTAATGGATTGTAATGGTTAGTGATGGATGATTCATGATAGCTGGTTATTGAATGGTTCATTGATGGGCTTGATAAATGGAAACTGTTATTACGATTATCATTATTTATCACCATGATTGATGAGTATTGGTGGGTGAATGGTTCATTGAATGGTTCATGATAATGGTAATAATGAACCATTACTGAATGAACGATTAATCAAGTTACATCACCATCAATGGTCATATCAATGATGGTCATAATGGTTGATGACTGGGTGAATCATCATACCCATCATTAACCACGGTTTTGCCTGTAGTTTTCTTGGTGATTATCCTCCATGAAAGTTGGTTGATTGAAGCTACCCATAGCCATTTCTGGTTGGCTCCCCACCCCTGAAAAAGAATGCTCGAGCAGAGCGGCAGGACAAAGCACAGCTTCAACGATGCAACAATGAAACAGAACGGTTGATAATGGTTGATGATTGTTTATAGTGACGATGAGTAAGAATGGTCAATGATAAACAGACTGGTAGGATTCACGATTGCTGGATTTACAAAGTTGATACAGAACAAGAGCTACTTTCTTTGGTATTGGTGTCGTAATATATATAGCTGCCAGCTATGATGCTAAAATAATCAACGCATGCATCAGGTTGATGGTAGAGCACCCATACCTTCAATTGCAAACCTCTTTCTTTTGGTGTTCATGGCACCCAATTCCACAGCCAAAGCATCACCAAGAGGTCCCCCGGTGCTCAGTTCACCCTGGTCAGTTGGTATATCCAATCTGTTTAACCAGCAGGTTCACACAATCCAACCGTTTCCAGGGTGTACCATGGGCCAACCCATGCCCCCGACCTGCAGGGCAAGACGTTCAGCTGTGAAATGGCCAAAAAATAAAGAAAGGAGACGATCTTTGGATTCCTGTCTGTCGCATTGCGTGGGCCATGCGTCATGGATGGGGAAGTCCAACCACTGTGGGGCAGTTTCAAAGCCTATGAAAAATAATTGTCTACCAACCAACTACCCCACTGGTTCGGGAAATACAAACTGTTTCAGACCACCAACTTGAAGGACTTGGCTGTGGGTCCATTATACATCTCGATATCCTGTACCCGTAGTTGGTTAACACATCCCCGAGATGACCAAACTAGGTCCCTTTGTTGGGACGTGAACTGCTACCCTGTTCTGGATGGTTATATTGACCCATACATGTATTTCGATACATGGAAATTCCAGCAATGGTCATGGCGCACGCCTTACCTTGAGGGTAATTACATCGCTCACAGCCCAAGAGTATATATTCATTATGGGTCTACTGCGTGATTTCAGCTTATGTTGCTAATGTTGGTGAATCATCAATGGTGTAACACCAATGAATTGATGCTTTCTGATATTTCTTGGGACCTTTGGTGTGTACCACTGATAGACATACCAACCACAGATGCTGACAGATGATCATCATCTCTGTATCAATTGATTGAGAACTATTGGAGTGCCAACAGAAATGTGATGCAAAAAAAAACTGGTGATGTTGCTGGTGGTTGATAATGGTAGTTGTTGACAGATACCGCACTATGTCAATCCAAGCCGGTGAAATTAGTTTGCAATTGTGGCCAACACCCCAAGTAAATGCGGTGTGTAGGTAACAATACTTAAAGAACGGAAGGTTGTCCAACTGTTGGTGGACATTAGCATTTCGCGAATGATCACAGCTCATGCTGATAGATCACCCGGCTGAGGCTGATCTTGATGTTGAACGCCGAGATGTTGCAGTTCTACACCATCCAGCGCAGGTGCAAGGAAAGTTTTGTGTTCAAGTCTACAATGGGTTGGTTCATGGAAAGCCTAGATTGAAGCTCAAGGGTCAGGGGCAATGTTTGGTTGAATTTCCATGCACCTTGGTCTCAGGGCGTTGCATCACCTTGCTTAACCATCCAAGACAAACATATATGTCACATATGTCTTGGGTCAACACTCGCACCCCTGGTGAACATCCAAGAAACATACACAATAGGTACCTTGGTTGGAACTTTTAACCAAGCCATCCGTTGGTATTGACGCCTAGCCATCCTGTTTGCACTCGGGACACATCTTGTGAGTCACCCACTACAACGCCGGATGGCCATGGCGCGCGCCCAGGCCAAGCTTGGCGGGGAAACCACAAAACTGATGAAGAAACTGCCGTTGTCCAACCATGCAAGTGACAGTAGGTCAACCGGTTGGAAACACGTTGGAACATGACGGAAAATGAGAAGGCAAGAAAAGTCGCAAAAGGTCAGCGACCATAGGTAGGCACATAGGTAGTTGATGTTAGCTAAGTCCGTGGTCTTGAAGGCGTCTGTAATTTGAAGATGTTCTAAGCTCCGTCAGGTGACAAAAACAGGCTGCTTTGTGGTTCCAAGCCTCAGCCACAGCTTGATCAACCCTTTGCATTTCCGTTCAATCTTCGCTCCGCCCAAGGTCAAAGAAATCTGATTGGCGGATTTGACAGCCTCCGGCAATCCGGAAATTTGAGCCAGCTGAGCCACCATTTCATGCCACTTCTGTTCCTTGGTCCTTTCTTTGCTTCGAAAACACTTCCTCAGAAACTGATTTCAGTGCAAACGCAAAGTCGCCGGCAGAGACAAGGCGATGCCATCATCCGTCTTGGGAGATGCAAGCTCTGTTGTTGCATGGTAGAGCCAGGCAGAACTTCTCTGAAGGTACCGGTTCCATCTGGTTCCTCTGTCGTGTTCAACTGACTGACCGGGTGCAACAGCCCACGTCAGAGTAACTCCATCTCCAGCTCCATGACCGAAATGTTGAGGCTCGACCGGCAGCCCCTGGACTTAGACGAATGAGGAAAAGATTCAGAGAGCTGTTGATGGAGGATGAAAAACAGAAAAGTTGAAAGAAAGACCTGTTTTCTTTCTGCTGAAGGATAAGGATGAGAGAAAGAGAGACTCTTTGGCAGAAAGAAAAGGACTTTGGGGCTCCCCTTGAGCTCACACCAGAGCTTTTGAACGTGCAGAGGGTGCAGAAGTTGAGGAAGCCGTCTCAAGCGAACATGAGAAGATTCTGGGAGAAATAAACCGTCATGTTGCTTGAGCAAGGATCATGGATGGCATCTGTGAGAATCTTTGGGGTAGAATCCCACTCCAACAACCAACCAAAGAAGTGGTTTTGGATAGCTGGCTCAGATTAAATTTGGATCAAATATACAGGGACGCCGGCCAAAAAGTATCCAAACATATTTTTCCAAATCGGAAACAACAACCGAAAAGAGCTGGAACAGAACTTGGAAACTGAATGTGCGTAAGCATCTTGCGCTATTTCATATGATCTGTACAGTTTTGTCCAGCCAAAAACTGTTGCTTGATCATGCTTGAGATGCGGCGCCACCAGTTCAACAAAACCGCACAACGAGTGATTGGAAATTTAATACTCATCATCAACCGATGTTTCACCACCATATAGGACCAAACCAACCATTAATTACTTAGTTAACAAACAAACAAGCAGCTAATCATAATAGTTGGTGAAATTAAACATATTGCAAACAAGTAATAATTTATCAATAGTTTTTTTGTCAATTATCATTAATCATATGATTCACTTGTGGTCGATAATTAATCGTATGATTAATCATGATAGTTCATACGGTATTCATAGTAGTACTTATGGGCCCAACTCTTAATTCATTTCTGAACCGTGGCCCATGATTTCGCCACAAAAAAACGAATCCTGAGGTCGAAGTGTGCGATCCTTCGGCCTGGCTACGGCAGGGCCATCCCCCCCGGCCTTGGTCATGGCCACAGGTTGCTTGGCAGAAACGGTCACACCTGGTGGTGACCAGGTCCAACATGGCGGATTCCCAACGTGGCGGCATGAAATTCCAACCGTGCTTTGGGGCGAGATGGAAGGGCTGAGGGGCGGATGTTTCGGGGACAATTTAGTTAATGAAGGTGGTGAAGAATAGTGGTCAACACTTAATAGTAGTTATTAATAATTTACAATGGTGGTTCAAGCCAAATAATAGTTGATAATAGCGGTTTATAATGGTTATAACCATAGTGTTTACTCGGATTTGCTGATTCTGACGGAGTTGAACAATGCCGCGACGCCTCACCCGTTCGTATTTGGTCCTTAAGATTCAGTTTGTCACCCTTAGAAATGCGAATACCATCATTTAGGAATAACTCATATTCCTATAATAGTTGGTATATACTTTTCAATAACTAACCTGTATCAATTACAGTATCAACCACTGTTCTGCGTCGCCAGTATCAACCACCGGCTTTGAACACCATTTGGGGGTCCAACACGTGCTTTGCTATTATCGCAGCAGGGCTTTTTTTGTCAGCAATCAATTGCGGAGAGTCATCCAAGCTCTGATAGTAAGTTTATGATATGATTGCATAATTTAATAGTCAACAATCATCCAAGTTTTGATAACAGGGGTAAAATCACCCCAAACCGCAAGGGAGTATATCAATTTGGATAGTTCACTGAAGGGGTTCTAGCGACCTGTCCTCGTAGCAAATTGCGCCACTACTGTTCATGACAAACCAACTATCAACATCTACTAGCCACTACTGGCCATTACCAATCACATCAACTAACCACCACCACTAACCACTATCAAGTCTATCAACATCTACTAACCCTTACTAATCATATTAACCACCACTAACCACCACCAACCACCATCACCAACCACCAACAACCACCACCAACCACCACGCCCAGCCGCCGCCGCCGCCGCACCGTCCAAATCCAGGTCTTGGAAGGTCAGACCGAAGCTGGCTGCATCGGTGAACCTTGGGGTGGGCGGAGGATGATGGTCAACCAAGAGGTAACCAATGGTTAGTGATGAATGGTTCGTGATTAATGATTAATAATTAATGATGATTCATGATAAATGGTTGATTAATAGTTGGTTAATCAATGGTCAATGATTAATGATGGTTAATGATTGATGGTTAATGATTGATGGTTAATGATTGATGGTTAATGATGGTGAATGGTTGATGGTTCATAGCTGATGGTTGAAAGTTGATGGTTAATTCGTTGATGCTTAGTTAATTGTTGGTCATGATGGTTTATATCAATTATATATTAATGGTTGATGATGGTTAATGGATTGTTGGTAATGATGATTAATGATGATTAACCAGTGGTTCATATTGTTGGATGGTTAATAGTTGAGGGTCAATGGATGTTGAATGATGGTGTTCATTGATGGCTAATGGTGGAAATTGATGGTCAAGAAGTGCTTGAAGGAGGATAAACAATGAGTGAAGGGGTGAATGGGATGGTTGAATGATGGAGAATATATGTGAGTGATGGTTTGTAGGTGAATGATGGTTAAGGGTGGTTAATGACCATGGTGAATGGTTGATAAAACGTGGTTCGTGATGATGGTTTGTGGTAGTTTATGATGGTCAATGATGCTCGTTAAAGGGTGATTCATGCTGGTTAATGATGATGGTTCGAGGAGTCAATGATTACCAATCATAACGCAGAACAATGATTTTCATAATTGGTTTTGTTTGGTCAAGTGATATTTGATGGCCGTTGGATTTACTACTGGTTCATGACGATGCTTGAGGAATGGTGAACAGTGCTGTTCATCATGCTTAAGAGTGGTTGATGATGATGGCAATGGCAAGGCTTTATAGTGCTTCATGATGCTGATTGTAATGGTAAACAAATGTTCAATCATTGTGAGTGTAATGTGTTTTCATCATAGTTGATAATGGTGAATTACATTGAATTACGCTCAATACTAGCCATTATGCTTGTGAATCACCATTGGTTTCGTGCTTCAACCCCTCTTTAAAAAATAGTGGATAAACCTTCCCAAATATTGGGAAAACAAATATGTCAATCACACCACCAACTAGTAGCTGGTTCACCATTATTGCTGATTGCTATCCCCTCTGATTCACCACTATTACCCACAGCTGACCATGGAAAACCACGAACCATTCTCCATGCTTACCCGTGGCCAGGGTAACAAAAAAATCCACCAACCAGTAGTTGCTTGACCATAACTTTGTTCCTTATTATCTCCACACTATTATTCACACCCCACAGGTTTTTATTTCATTATAAGGTGTCCATCAACCAATGGAAGGTATAACAAGGTGGTTATTATCAACCACTATAATCCACTATTGTCTTATAATTGGTTTATTTCATTATAAATGACAAATCAGAAAACCACTATAACCACACATATATATATATGTGACCACTAAAATCCACCACTATGTTCAAATAATAGCAATTATTAACCACTATAATATCACTACAATCCGCCATGAAAAGTGCCCGTCAACCAGTCCATGACCATGACCAGAACCACGATTTTTGACTAAAACTTATCAACTATCAACTATTATATAATATATCAGTGGTTATAGAACCCTATATTATCAACTAATATAACTATCAACTATGAACTATCATAACTATCAACTATTGACTAGAAACTATAAATTATTAATATATCCCTATCAAACCACCAACCAAAATTATCAATTATCAATTCTAAACCATTATTAACCATTATGGCTATAAACTGTAATTATCAATTATCAACCATTATTGATGGTTAAAAAACTGTATTATCAACAATTATCAATTATCAATTATCAATTATCAACCCTGGGAATAATAAAGTTTATTTTAGTGTTATTGATGGTTAAAAATTAATATACCATTGGTTATAAAACCCCATATCATCAACTATCATAACTATCAACTATGAACTATCATAACCATCAACTATCAACTATCATAACTATCCACTATGAACTATCATAACCATCAACTATCAACTATCATAACCATCAACTATTAACTATCATAGCCATCAACTATGAACTATCATAACCATCAACTATCAACTATCATAACCATCAACTATCAACTATCATAACTATCAACTATTAACTATCATAACTATCAACTATTAACTATCATAACTATCAACTATTAACTATCATAACTATCAACCATTAACTATCATAACTATCAACTATTAACTATCATAACTATCAACTATTAACTATCATAACTATTAACTATCATAACTATCAACTATGAACTATCATAACCATCAACTATCAACTATCATAACCATCAACTATTAACTATCATAACTATCAACTATCAACTATCATAACCATCAACTATCAACTATCATAACTATCAACTATGAACTATCATAACTATCAACTATCAACTATCATAACCATCAACTATGAACTATCATAACTATCAACTATTAACTATCATAACTATCAACTATTAACTATCATAACTATCAACTATCAACTATCATAACTATCAACTATTAGCTATCATAACTATCAACTATTACCTATCATAACTATCAACTATTAACTATCATAACTATCAACTATCAACTATCATAACTATCAACTATTAGCTATCATAACTATCAACTATTACCTATCATAACTATCAACTATTAACTATCATAACTATCAACTATCAACTATCATAACTATCAACTATTAGCTATCATAACTATCAACTATTACCTATCATAACTATCAACTATTAACTATCATAACTATCAACTATCAACTATCATAACTATCAACTATTAGCTATCATAACTATCAACTATTACCTATCATAACTATCAACTATTAACTATCATAACTATCAACTATCAACTATCATAACTATCAACTATTAGCTATCATAACTATCAACTATTACCTATCATAACTATCAACTATTAACTATCATAACTATCAACTATCAACTATCATAACTATCAACTATTAGCTATCATAACTATCAACTATTACCTATCATAACTATCAACTATTAACTATCATAACTATCAACTATCAACTATCATAACTATCAACTATTAGCTATCATAACTATCAACTATTACCTATCATAACTATCAACTATTAACTATCATAACTATCAACTATCAACTATCATAACTATCAACTATTAGCTATCATAACTATCAACTATTACCTATCATAACTATCAACTATTAACTATCATAACTATCAACTATCAACTATCATAACTATCAACTATTAGCTATCATAACTATCAACTATTACCTATCATAACTATCAACTATTAACTATCATAACTATCAACTATCAACTATCATAACTATCAACTATTAGCTATCATAACTATCAACTATTACCTATCATAACTATCAACTATTAACTATCATAACTATCAACTATCAACTATCATAACTATCAACTATTAGCTATCATAACTATCAACTATTACCTATCATAACTATCAACTATTAACTATCATAACTATCAACTATCAACTATCATAACTATCAACTATTAGCTATCATAACTATCAACTATTACCTATCATAACTATCAACTATTAACTATCATAACTATCAACTATCAACTATCATAACTATCAACTATTAGCTATCATAACTATCAACTATTACCTATCATAACTATCAACTATTAACTATCATAACTATCAACTATCAACTATCATAACTATCAACTATTAGCTATCATAACTATCAACTATTACCTATCATAACTATCAACTATTAACTATCATAACTATCAACTATCAACTATCATAACTATCAACTATTAGCTATCATAACTATCAACTATTACCTATCATAACTATCAACTATTAACTATCATAACTATCAACTATCAACTATCATAACTATCAACTATTAGCTATCATAACTATCAACTATTACCTATCATAACTATCAACTATTAACTATCATAACTATCAACTATCAACTATCATAACTATCAACTATTAGCTATCATAACTATCAACTATTACCTATCATAACTATCAACTATTAACTATCATAACTATCAACTATCAACTATCATAACTATCAACTATTAGCTATCATAACTATCAACTATTACCTATCATAACTATCAACTATTAACTATCATAACTATCAACTATCAACTATCATAACTATCAACTATTAGCTATCATAACTATCAACTATTACCTATCATAACTATCAACTATTAACTATCATAACTATCAACTATCAACTATCATAACTATCAACTATTAGCTATCATAACTATCAACTATTACCTATCATAACTATCAACTATTAACTATCATAACTATCAACTATCAACTATCATAACTATCAACTATTAGCTATCATAACTATCAACTATTACCTATCATAACTATCAACTATTAACTATCATAACTATCAACTATCAACTATCATAACTATCAACTATTAGCTATCATAACTATCAACTATTACCTATCATAACTATCAACTATTAACTATCATAACTATCAACTATCAACTATCATAACTATCAACTATTAGCTATCATAACTATCAACTATTACCTATCATAACTATCAACTATTAACTATCATAACTATCAACTATCAACTATCATAACTATCAACTATTAGCTATCATAACTATCAACTATTACCTATCATAACTATCAACTATTAACTATCATAACTATCAACTATCAACTATCATAACTATCAACTATTAGCTATCATAACTATCAACTATTACCTATCATAACTATCAACTATTAACTATCATAACTATCAACTATCAACTATCATAACTATCAACTATTAGCTATCATAACTATCAACTATTACCTATCATAACTATCAACTATTAACTATCATAACTATCAACTATCAACTATCATAACTATCAACTATTAGCTATCATAACTATCAACTATTACCTATCATAACTATCAACTATTAACTATCATAACTATCAACTATCAACTATCATAACTATCAACTATTAGCTATCATAACTATCAACTATTACCTATCATAACTATCAACTATTAACTATCATAACTATCAACTATTAACTATTATACCTATACATTATTAATATATCACCCTTTCAAACCCACCAACCAGACTATGAATTCCCAGGGTAACCAACAACTTCCACAGCCAAGAGGCTCCGCCCAGGCGTCCTCTGAAAGACAGCTCCAGTAGTCCACCATGCCCGCGACTTCCTGGCACCGGGGGTTGCAAAGGCTGAGGGATGACCTTATGGTTCACTTGTGGTGTTTCTTTCATGATTCACTTATGGTCAACTTACCTTTAACTTATGGTTCATTTTTGGTTCGCTTATGGTTCACTGATGGGGAACTTATGGCGACTTAATGATTCATTTATGGATACTTTTGGGTTAACTTGTGGTTAATCTATGGTTCACTTGTGGTTCACGTGTGGTTCACTTATGGCAAACTTATGGTTCATTTACGGATAGTGTTGGGTTAACTTATGGTTCACTTTTGGTCAACTTAACTCATGGTTCACTGATGGCGAACTTTTGGTGAACTTGTGGATAACTTTGCGTTAACTTATTGTTCATGCATGGTTCACACATGGTTCACTTCTGGTTAACCTATGGTGAAGTTACTGTTAACTTATGGTTAACTTATGGGTCATTTGGTTCACTTATGGTTCACTGATGGTTAACTTTGGGTTAACTTATGGTTCATTGGTGACGAACTTTTGGTTAACTCATGAATGCCTTATGGTGAACTTATGGTTCACTTATGGTTCATTTATGGTGAACTATTGGTAAATTTGAGTTATCTCATTGAAATCTATGAGCGCCCGTTGTCTTGGGATAGGTACTCAGCCCTTGAAACTTCCGCTCCCGCTCCGGGGCAGCTCCAAGTCGGGCGACGCCTCGGATGGGGTGTGTTCAGATCAGCCAACCGCCAGACCTGCCCGTGGCCGAGAAGCCCGTGATGTCAAGATGGCGGAGGACTGGCTGTGGAGGATCCACCAGCGGCCCGGCGCAAACACAACACAAACGCTGCAACAGCACCACCTTCCGCACCTGGAAATGGTGAGAAATGGACTTCACAGCCATTTCCAAGCATCGGATCTGAGAATGAACTTGGTCTCAGGATACCGAGTCTGCGTTCTGAAGACGTAGATGACGCGGCCGATGACGTTGACGGAACTCATCGTCCAAAAACGAAGCGGCGCTGAACACTGGCTACAGACATCCCGTGACTTCCCCGATTCTCAGTGCTAAAGACTATCGTGGTTGACTTATGATGAACTTATCGTGCAGTTATGGTGCACATTTGGTTCACCTGCGGTAAACTTATGGTTCACTTATGGTGAACTTTATCGTTCACTTATGGTTCACTTATGCTCTACTTGTGGTTCACTTGTGCTTAAGTTATGGTGAACGTATGGGTCACTTCTTATTAACTTATGGTTCACTCATGTTCACTCTTGGTGAACTTCTCGTGAAGTCGTGGTTGACTTACGGTTGACTTATGGTTCACTTCTGGTGAACTGTTGGTTAACTTATGCTTAAGATTGGTTTAGTGCCTGGTTATCTGTTGGTAAGCCTGAATCCTTCACCAACCCATTAACCTTTGGTAGCCCTTAACCCTAAGGAAACCAACCACTAGCTAACACTTTCCAATGAATGGGTTTACTTGTGGTTGACTGGTGATTTACGGATGGTTAGCTTACGGTTGACAAATTAATAGTTCATGATAAACTAGTTAACTAATGGTTCGTCCATGGTCAACTCATGTATCATGTTGGTGAGTAGTATCCCCTGACTGGGAGCATGGTTTGAAAATGGCTAATAAGGATGGTTTATGATGTGTAGTACTGTTTCTCAGCGGTGAATGATCAATGGTGAACTGGTCCATAATGATCAGTTATGGGTTGATTCCTGATCAATAAGCATTGAAATGATGGTGAGTTTACTAACAGCCCACCACTAATTAGTCAGTACAAGTCGATAATAGCGATACTGAATGAATATATAATGGTCATTACGGGTCAGTTGATGGTAAAGGGATGATGTCGGATAGCAACCAACAATATTCCTTTTGGTAGATGAACCTCAGTTCATACTGATGATCCTATTAATACTGAAAATATCCAACAAAACAGAAAAGTCTACTGCTTCACCATGACAACGAAGAAATTCTGACCATGAGGGGTGTATGGAAATGTGTTGATGCACCTCGTATAACTGACCAGTCACTAACTGTTGGGATGTTCCTTCAAACATGTTTGGGGATTATCAGTCAGGACTCATAGCCATATCGAACGCAAACAAGGTTGACACTAGTTAGTTTCGCTGGTGAATTGAGCATTTGACAAGCAAGAGTCCAAGCTAGTTTGCTGTAGTACTTTCCCCCTAGTCATAACTCGCTTGTTATCTCTACTAGTTATGGTGCTTTCTCAAAATAGGGGTAACCCCAAATCAACCACCATTAGCCACTTATAATACTCCAGTTTTGGGTACTCCCAGTTCCAAGAGACCCCCATATGATATAACCATAACCCGCTAATAACCCATGAATCACGTTTCTATGAAATCCCCTAGTTGTGACCCCTAGTTTTACTAGTTAGTCGGTACACCACTACTTAAAGTTGGTATATCCCCTACTATTGTTGCTTATAGTCCCCTATGTTTCACTCTTATCAATGGTTATGGCCACCATTATCATCTGCATTGATTCCCCATCATTATCCATTGCTTTCCCTATGAAATTGTTGGTTATTATCCCCTATGATTGACATTAACCAACCATTTCACCAGCCAGGTTGGTTGATTCTCCGCCACTTAAGACAGCTATTGTCATTCCACTACTATTGTTGGTTATCATCCCTTATTAGCCATTAGCTAGCCATATCTAACTGGTATATCCCCTATAGTTGCTAGTTGTTATACCCGTTCAGTTGTTGGTAAACGCACCCCATCATGAACCATTGTTTTCCCTACTATGCTTGGTCAATATCCCCCATCAGTTGGTCATAGCCATATATCCACTACTATTGTTGGTTATCATTCCTTACTATTAGCCATTGACCAGCTAGTTAACCATGGTAGTTAGCCATATCTAACTGGTATATCCCCTACTATTGTTGGTTATCATCCCCTTTCAGCAACCATTAACCTATTAGTGGTTTAACTGTTATTGTTGGTGATTCCTGTATCCCCTATGAATCCCCATTATAAACCATTGTTACTAGGTATATCCCCTACTATTGTTACTTATTATACCCCAAGAACTAACCATTAACCAGCTAGAAATGGCTGTGGGTCAAAATCCTGTACCCCTGGTTCCCCCACTATTAAGCATTGTTTTCCATCTATTATTGTTGCTTACTATCCTCCATTAATGGTTGGTTAATATTGACCTATAGCCATATAGCTGGTATATCCCCTACTATTGTTCGTTATCATCCCCTACTATTAACCGTTAACCAGCTAGTTAAGCATTATTGGTTGGTTAATATTGACCCATAGCCAAATCACCATTGGTTGCTTGGCGAACTGCTTGGTGACTCGGTCGCTCGCCATGTCTAGCACTGCTACCGCTGCGCTCGGCACCTCGGTCAAGAGCAAGTTCTGCACCCAGGACCTCACGAGGTCCTGGAGCGCGCCGCTGGGTGATGATGGTTGGATGGGTGCTGGATGATGGACAATGATGCTGAATGATGGTTCAATGATGGTTCAATGATGGTCAAAAATGGGATAAATCCATCCTGCATGATTAAACCATGGTTGATGATGTTGCTCATGGTTAGTATTGATTGTGGAAAATGGTTTGTAATCTTTGGTAGTGATGGTTTGAAATAAAACGTTTGGAACTTGTTGATGATTCTGTTCCATAGTTGGTCATGATGATGAATGGTTGAGCATGGGATCAATCCACAAGGTAGGGCCCCGTTGTTAGCCAATACAACTATAGTTAATGGCTCACTAGCCAGCTTATAAGTCGGGGACCCCACCTGGCATGGTTGGTGTGCCAGTTCCTAAGTTTGAACTCCAGCATGCTTAGCCATCACTGGTTGGCAGCTGACCATTCGTGGTGGGCGCGATCATGGACAGCACCAGCTGGACATCAAAATAAAGAAAAACTGTAAGCACATGTTGGCATACTAATGGCATGGATCAGCTTGGACAACCAGGTCAATATTGATTAACGATTGTTGTATTGATTGATGGTGGCTAGAAATCACGGATAATGGTCGATTGGTCAGTTAATCCATATTCAATATTGACCCGATGACTAAAAAACAAGATTAATTTGACAATATCTAATTAAGAAGATTTCAATACTGTTTATGAGCAAATGACTAAACATCAAAATTAATGCCAGGTTTCGCTCATTTGTACGTCAAACCACTTCAGTGCACTCATCATTTCGGACGGGACTACGAGCCTCCAGAGCGTATTGGAAAAACGCGCACGCCCAAATAAAAGTTAGTCTGACCTACACTTCCACTCGGCGGCGTTTATACCCAAAGCCGAATGCCATTGCCATGTCTTCTTCAAACTTGGTCGCATCTTCGATGAAGTTGATATCCATCCCAAACCAGTCGCCAAAAAAACGAAATGCCAGCAACCGCAGGCCCAGTCTCTGTCAAGACCCGCTTCTCGATTGGAAGTGATAACCACCATCTCCAATCGTTAGTTTCCTGAAACTCATAGTTGGTTGTCGCATGGTGGTTTCTCAAAAAAGGGGGCCCAAAAAATGGTCACTATGATATGATTACTATGATAACAGTAACCATTTTACCATATCATAGTAACCACGTAATCATATCAAGCCATTTGCTCTTATAAATGGTTACTATGAGATGATTTGGGGGTGCCCCTAACCACCACATCGATGCCAGCTGAGTCTGACCTCTGAAGGTTCGAGGCTGCCCAAAACGGCGTGGTAGAACTTCAAGGGCCTCGACACCCGGGAGCATCTGTGACACATCTGGGACTGGTGGGTGAAGATGGCTTCGACCAAGGCGATGGTGTACCCCCACCGGATGGTACCACGTCACGTTCCCTGATGGAAATATCTATCAAACATAACAGTTGATGAACATGATCCTCAAGCATTCCCAAGCCAATGAGGCATCCATGAAAAAATATCGTTAATATAGTTGTGCACAATCTGCGGCATGAACATGCCAAAAACTATCACACAGATGCTGCAAAGAAGGGCCGTCAGGCTACTTGGTAGAAAGACGGGCCACCCCAAAAAAATCACCAGCAGCTCTGGCTGGAGTCGCAAAAAAAGGAATGCAGAGCCAAAAGGCCAAAGGAAAAATGGCAAACCTGACATGCAAGTGAAAACATGAAGCTTCAAAGATTTGCTCCACCTCTGGTGAGACACTCTTGGCGCGACACTTCTGGTGAGACACTCTTGGCGCGACACTTCTGGTGAGACACTCTTAGACTCTTAGACTCTTGATAGCCAGTCTTGATACTCATCATAACTGACAACCCAACCATCAAAACAACCAGCCCCAAACCAAATAAAATTCTTCCGAGTGACATACAGCCTCAGGCGCCGCGTCGCTGCCAACGACGCCCGTTCGGCCGGCGCCGATGCCGGATACACCCGTGGTTGCATCGCCGCTGTGTGAAATGAAATTATCAGTGAACAGCTTCTTGTTTGATTCGGTCCATATTCCCATCCATCATTGATTCTTCAGAGTTGTTCATGATTCAACAAGGCTACTCTGCCCCGGCAGAACTGTGTGTTTACACAGATCTTACACAGATCAAACATGCACGGAAAAAGCCCCTCAGAGACAAAGGAAGCCGCCACGGTCGTCTACTCGATCAAGAGTTCAGCCCGGCGGCGAAGAGCCGCACGCGCCCGGTAGGACCGGGTTAATATAGTTGTGCGGGCTGGGACATTCGATGACTTCTCCGGTTGGGGTGGTCGCGTCCGGGTTCCGGACAGCAAGTTTTAAGAAGCACCCACGAGTATCCGGCATTGACAGTGCTCAACTATTATCAACCACTGTTGACCATCATTAATCATTGGGCATCAGTATCCATGATTGACCATTTTTGCACAAAATCCTCCAAGGATGGAATCAATCATGAACTGATCTTGACTCTGGAAAGATTGCTAAGCACCATCAACCATACCATTGTCCATCAGTAACTGCTTACTAACCATCAACCAACCATCATCAGTCAATGATTGTTTATCGTTCGACATCAACAATCATTTATCGGCATGTTGATCAGTTAACCATATCAGTATGATGATCGACCATTGACTGATATCAGTTAATTGGAACCATAAACAATGTTGATCAGTTAACCATGCTATCAGTACTAATGGTTCAATGGCACGATGCCCATGATACCCATCTACTGCTAATAGTTAATTACTACCCATCAACAAGCATCCCAACTCCTTATTGTTATGATGATCACCCATTGCCTGCGTTGATGATCAACCCTTCGCTGCTGATCCCCGGACCGGTCCGACCGTGGTGCGTCGCCAAGTCGCTGGAAAAAGGTGGACTGCAGAGCCATCTCCTGACGGATTGCTGACGATGTGGCGAATGATGATGGCTAAGGGTGGTCACTTGTCGGTAGTGACGGGTAGTAAATGAATTAATATGAATTAATGACAATTCATTGTACTGGGTCGTCTACAACGTTTGACCTCAAAACATACTTGTCACTAAATCAATGACGACAATTCATGCAGCAGACTTCCCTACAGTTGGGTGATTTTCATGGCGAATATTGTACACCGTATGAGTAATAGGGCGCGGACCAGCCCTGCGCCAGCTTGCCAGGCGTAGTCACATCGCTATTGGGCCCAGATTTGTTTCCAAAAAAATAAAGATGTATCATATCAAACACATATACACATGAAATTATGTGGTTTAGAAATTAGCTATTTCATTACAGACTTTTCATGGTAAACACGGATGGTCCCCCGGCTATACCGGGCAGGCTTCAGCATGTATCTGGGATCAAACCTCGCTTTCAGATCATTTGAAGCACCCAGCTGGTTAGTACTGGCAAAAAATGATTCACAAACGCTGCTCATCAATCGTGAATCAATAAGCATGTTTAAGCATTTTCGTGCTAAATTGATGCTCTTCAATGGTTAGAAATGTCTTAAGAAATGATGCATCACCATTTCAACTGAGGACCCTTCACAAAAAATAGCTATTCAGGTTTAAGCATTTCTTTTCCTCAATACTCACTACTGAATCACCGAAATCGCAGCGTTTTCCAGGCCGTCCAGGTAGCACCCCCCCCGTGGAAGCCTTGTAGTCCAGCAAGAAGCTCTCCAGTGACTCGTAGAAGAAGCGCAAGGCTTTCGGGAAGCTGTTCAGCTCCTGAAAGGATGTCATCACTGAGATCGGTAGTGAGAGAAGGCCAACGGCAGATCCATGTGTGGTGTTTTTCAAGCCATGGGCGACCCCAAAGTTGTGGTTGGTTACTAGACGTGCTTAATATCCAGGATGAGGACTGAGGTTTCTTCGAAGAAATGTCCACATTGCTACACTCTGGCAGTCCTTAACCTGCTTTTCCTGTAAAATCCACCAGTGATTTGATGGTTTGCCTTTAGAAAAACAAATTATTTCTGGCTGATAACCTCTGATTTTAGGGGGGATGACAACCAACCATTGAAAGAAAATGCCAACAGATCATCGCAAATGCCTTGACCAATCAACCATGGAACAATGGTTGGTGTCAGACCAATACATTATCAATGTGTTTATTGGTTGATGTGGTAGTTTCTCAAAATAGGGGGCTTCCAGATCATCCAATACTAATCATTTACATGAATAAACCATCCGTTTTTTGTGGTACCCTATTTTGAGAAACCACCATGCAGGGAATTACCAAATCATTTGCTGGTGATCAAACATAGGCTGAAGGTAGAATGATTCAGGAGCGTGTCTTGAGTCTTGCTGCCTCCTTAAGAACGGCCACATTATCATGAAGAGCCAGTAAGGCAACAGTCTCAGCAGTTGATAATTGTTCATTGCGATTACTCACGGTTGATGATTACAAATCAACAATGATCATTGTCAATTGATAATTACTGGCGGTCAATGATGGTCAATAAAACCCGTAACCATTTAATACGTGCTTGATCCCAGGCTTTCATCAATGACGACCCACAATTTCATGGTTAATTGCCGCCATGCTGTCGGAATTGCTATCCGCAACGAATAGGTACCAGGGATTCTGTGGCCTATTGATACTGTCCCATACTCACAATCTGATCAAACATGGTCAGAATATCCATAATTGATACTAATAAATCCAACTTAACCAACACCATCCAACAACATCCAAACATTATGAGCTGTTTGATCAGCAATGTCTATAAATACATCTACCGTTAGCCTGGTTGCTACCCTAGTTATATTCCGCAAATTATAGCTTACATAGTTGATTAGTATCCCTTATAACCACCTTGTTAACCAGCTACTTGCGAGGCAGTTACCCTAGTTACCTTCAGCAACTCATAGCTTGCTTTGTTGATTCTTATCCCTTCTAACTACCTTGTTAGCCAGCTATTTGCCTGGTAGTTACCCGAGTTATCTTCACCAAGGAATCGCGAACATCCAACCGCCCTGGATAGTTCACCAGGTATCCTTCGCCCCCATCGATTCTCTGGATTGGACCTCATCCGCTTGCCCATCCTGGTGGGTAGAGATGGGATGCTGATGACCGATGCACACTGAGAGCTGGTGATCCGGTTGGAATCAATGGATGCTTAGTGGTCACTAAGGGTCACATTGGGAAGATGATTAATTAGTGGTCAACCAGTAAGGAATGACTGATGAACAGTGGATGGTTCATCCCTTGATCCTTCTACATGGGCGACTTCAGATAAATAAGAACTTGTGAATGGCAGAGATGTTTACTCCTGATGTGATAGAAATGAATTCGAACTGCGAATCACAGGTGATGAGTTGCCATGGTCAAAATCTCAAAGAGCCCTGCTCACCCATCGTATAGAAACGGAATCCTAAAAATCGTGGACCATACCAAGAGTGACTACATGCTTGCATGATGACACCGTCCCAGAATGCTAGTACTGACTTCTGCTACAAATCACCAGCAACAAAACATGGACAGTCCTGTTCAGCAATGGAGGCTATGGGTCATGACCAGACATCCGAATAGTTGGACCAGTGACTGTTCATGCGAAAAACAACCAGGGTGCCAGGGGCCCTTGACCCACAAGCCGATTGTGTCCGCAATATCCTGCTACTGCTTGTTCCAAGTCAAAATGGCTATGGGTCAATATTAATCAACAAAATAATGAAGGATTTCCACCAACAACAATAGGGAAAACAATGGTTAACAGGGGGGAACCAGGGGTACGGGGTTTTGACCCACGGCCAAATCTCAACTTCTAGAGCAGGCAGTTGCTATTCTGTACTCTTTGAGAACCAGCACGAAGGTAAAACCAATTGGCTGATTCTGGTTCATCCCCGGCGGTTACTCAAGTAATTATAACACACCAGTATGATAGCAAGTGCAGAACACCAACTTATCATGACCTATCGCTGCTTGCATCAGGTCCACCAAAACTGAACCATCATCAATGTCAAGACACCCACCGTAATCAAGTGAATCCAACAATGGCTTCAATGGATCTCATTATTGGTATACTTGTTAGCATCCCGGCCCGAAAGATGAACACATGCAGTCGGCCATGACTCAACATGGCCATGTTGGGATGTTGGCAACTACCCATTCTGGGGTATCTATGATGGCTTGCCCCATATCCAGTGGATCAATCACAAGGGTGTCACAGTCAACCGTCCTGGGTCCTTTCGGGATGAGCCACTGGGTACAGGGGATGCGTCCACAGCCAAATGCTAGCATCACCAGAACTGTCCAAGCTCAGCAACGTGCATTCAATAAATTGCCAAAACTGCGAAACCTGTTTCTTGGCCCTGGAGAACTCTTGCTTAACAAAAATACAGACGCCGCGCCATGGTGCCACACACCGCAACGAGCGAAAACGCTTCCTCCCCCTCGGTCCGTAAGATGCCATGCGGCAGCATCACCAGTAGCAATCATCCACTCTTTTTTGGTGAAGTCTGCATCGGACAGCTTATCATACGCCTTTCAGCGCAAAAATCCTCTCAGCCATTTGAAAGCTCCAGCATCCAAAGCTGGTGTGCTTGCTGGAATGTGCACTACCAGCAGCCCATGCCGATTGCAAACATCGAAGAAAACTTCTGAGATGTCTTGGGGAACACTCCACAAGTAAAGTACTGCATTTCTTCTGCCTGGAGTCATGGAGCGGTTCCAAAGCATCAGCTAGTTTTAAGCGGCTTCCGTCATCCAGCCAGCCGTGTCAACAAGAATCCGGCAACACCGGGGAGACAGGATCTGGAATGCCACGCAGAAGTCTTTGGCCCAGAATTAGTCTGCTCCCGGGAAGACAGCGTGGAAGGTAAGGTTGAAGCTCATAGTCACTTGAGATATTGAAATAACAATGAATGATGAAAGAGCAATCATCAACCAACGCATCATTTACAATGATCAACCATCATTCATCAAGTTACCAACCAATATCAACCAGTATTGACCATCATAAAGTCAACCATCAAGTTCATCAATCCTTCATCAACCCATCATTCATTAACCATGAATAATCAAGCATCATGAACCATCATTAACCATCACTAACCATCATCAATCATTTTTCTTGTTGGTTATTGTTGGTTTAATTACCCTCTGGTAAACTAACATGGCAATGGAAAATCCACCAGTTATAGCTGATTTCCCAGTGTTTTGCTACAAAATGTGGCGATTTTCCATTGCTATGTTAGTTTACCAGAGTGTAGCAATCATAAAGTTCCTCCAGCCTTTCCCACCGCTCCTCTGTCTGCATGTTTTCTGCATCCAGTTGCGCCTTTTCTTGAGGAAGATCCTGGCAGCTGGCGCCGCGTTTCAACGAGAGTAAAGGATGGTTGATGAAAGACTCAAAACAGGTTGTAAAGGTTGATAATGGTTAGGAATGCTTGGTTGATTGTCAATTCATGGTCAATGAATGGTTGATCATGGTTGATAATGGCTGATAATGCTTGATCATGGTTGAAAGCGGCTGCTAATAATAATGGACTTGATATTGACTCTTGTCCAATACTAGAAAATAGACTGCTTGGTGGTTGAACCCTATGAAAAATATGCTTGTCAGCCGACCATTTGTTCATGATTGCTAGGGAAAGAAAACACATGTTTGAAACCACCAACCAGTAATTAAGCCAATATGAGTGTTTCTCAAAATAGGGGGCCCCCAAAATGGTTGGTTCAGTAGAAAAATGATTGTTGCATTAATGGATGATGTGGGGGTCCCCTATTGTGAGAAACCACATATTTGTGGTTGTCAACTGGATGATTTGGAGACCCCTATGTTGAGAAACCACCATATTGGAAGATGAAAATTGCAATAATGATGGCAAATGATCGTTGCAAACTAATTAATCGTGGAAAATCATGGCTGATAGTGATGTTGATAATGGATTTCTTTGGACGGCCAGCGCCTGCTACAACCCAACACAAGCCCAAAAATCCGCACTGTTTTCTGAGGATTGGTGTTGTTGTGGGCCAATAACCTTCTGCCGATAGTAGCCGTTCACCCTTGACCCTTCCTATGGTTCATCATCCTTGTTGTTCATCATCGTTCATGATCATTGCCCTTATGACCTTTGCTTCATGGTTTTCTTCATTCAACCATCAGTGAGCCATCATTTATTGAAGCATAACAACTGTAGCTGAGATGAAATGTCCCAAACTGTTGGGCCTCAAAGCCAATTTTGTTGACACACAAATCCATTGATGCACAAACTTGGAATGGTCCATCACCGTCCAAGGTACTTATCCCTAATCATCCCTTTGTTGTTAAACCATATGGGAGTGGGTCAAAGCCCCGTACCCCTGGTTCCCCATCAGCAACCATTGTTTTCCCTATAGGTTGTTGGTTATTATCTGCCATCATTGATGGTTAAGATTGACCCATAGCCATATTAACCATCCATCTGTCAACACATAACATCCATCCATCCATCCCATCCGCACCACGGTCACCACACACCTCCCCCTCGGCGCAGTCGTCCAAGTCCAGCAGGACTTCTTCGACAGAACTTACTCCTGAGGCTGGGCCAGTGGCCAACATGATCCCCAGCAATCGACAAATGGCAGTGGGTCAATATTAAACAACCCAAATATTAAACAACAATTAAACCTATTGTTGTCAATATTAAACAACCAACAATGGTGGTTATTTTACCAATGATCAATAGTTGGCAGTTGTTTAATATTGACCCACTACAGTAGTAGACAATTTGTCTATAGTTGGCAGTTTGTCAATGGTGGTTATTACCCAGGGTTTATTAAACAACCAACAATGGTGGTTATTACCCAGCCATTTATTTTCCCTATAGTTGGTATATGTTTATTAACCGCCAATTAAATATTAAACAACCATTTGTCGATATTACCCAGGGAAAACAACTATTAAATGGCAGTTGGTGGTTATTACCCAGCCAACTATAGACAAATTGCTATGGGTCAAGCAGTTAATCAACCAACGTTCATGGGGGATTTCCACCAACAAAACAAGGGAAAACAATGGTTAATGATAAGGGAACCCAGGGAGACTAAGGGTTTTGACCCACAGCCAAATCATTGATCACTTGGATTGTGCAGCTGTGGTTATAACCATGGTTGGTTACGCCCCATGTTCGGTGGCTGAACTAACCCCGTTACGAAACCATGGGAATTGACCACTTACGAGCCGTGGGGGGTGCACATCCAAGCACTGACGCTAATTAATCACTATCACTATGACTAATACTATGAATGTATCATCATTAATCCCAACATTGATCCACTATCAATCATTCTTCATCACTGTCATTCTGAATAACTATGCATATTTTACATTTCTATAACCATCATGATAAAGCAACAAATATGACCGTTTTCATTCACCCCAAAAAAATGAAACCAACCATTCCCAAGCACTACAAATCTCACCATCAACATCAGTCATCTCTCCAGGTTCGATCACACCCAAACCCGCCCAGCTCGTTGATTCCACCGAATGATCGAAAATGCGCCACCAAAATTTTGTCGGTACGAGCATCATACGGCGGTTTCTCGATGATTAAAATAAACCACCCCCCAAAATGGTTGGGGATAAATGATTACTATTGGATGGTTTGCTGGTACCCCTATTTTGAGAAACCACCGTACAACTGTAAGGGTACTCAGGAGGGTATGTTAAAACGGTAGCCAACAGGGATTTCGCAGTGATGAATCGACACATCATCAGTATCGTCATCATTTCCAAAATGGTTGGTTCTAGATGCAATGGTCCATCCAACTGCTGGTCATTTTATCTTCTTCCAGCTGACATGATATGGGTACTAACCACCATTAAAAAACATGGTTGGTCAACATACAATCAAATCCCGCACTGCAAGTTGATCTACCCTGGGGAGCCCAAGTGAATGCCATGGGATAGTGGACTCACCCGGGTAACCAATCTCTTGGTTGTCACCGTCGTCAAAAAACTGGTCACAACATGGCAAACGCAGCAGTCAATAGTTCAACATGGCCTAAGAATGCAGGGGTAAATCACCAGCTACAGCGTTTATTCATTTGTTTTGGATTTTCAATTTGCATTTCCATTTCTTTTGCATTTGATTTCTGTTTCTTTCAAGTTTGAAAACTCCAAGTTCAACAAGCCCGACCATGCAATCAATGCAGTAAACCATGGCCATGAAAGCAGCCCAAACCTGGAGGTCCCAGCAAATTGCAAGCGATGTACACCAGGCTTGTTACGATCGATCCATTGGGATTACATTCGATCCATAGACCACCTGAACGTGGTGAACTGCTGCGGAAACGAGCGCTTACCAGATCCTCAGGCGCTTTACTCCAATAGTGGTTTCTCAAGCCAGTTTGGGAGCCCCAAAGTTATGGTTGGTTTACTACTAAAAATGACTATTAATGGATGATTGACGGGATCCCCTATTTTGAGAAACACCTTGATGGTTAAGTGCAAGTCTCCGCACATTTTGGGATAGATAACAAAACCAGCGGTGATACCAGTAGTGATACTGTTTTGGGATAAATCGTTGAACTATTGGATACCTGGTGGTTTAAAAGCGGGGATACAGCTAGTTTTGCCATTATGATCCACTAGCTGTATCACCACTGGTTTTACCACCAGGTATAGCCAATAGTTGAGCTCGAGTTGAGCACGAATGGTTTACTGTTCATTCGCCAAGCATCTGCATCGCCCAAAAAAATTGGTATCTTTGTTTCACGTGAGTACGACTGGTGCAACTATCATCGATATGATTAGTTTCAATGATTGGTATGATGGTTTCATTCATGGTAATCGCATATCATATCATCAAACATCATTGACCATGGTGTTCAACCAGGATCAGCCATGATCAACCATCACCAACCATGCTTAACCATGTTAATCATCAACATCCATCCACCATGGTCATTCACTATGCTCAACCATCGCAACGCCGAAGGTTCGCTGGCGAACGGTGCGCTGTTTTGCCGCGGTCGCTCGGCAGGCTGCGTCGAGTGTGGCAAGGGCCTTTATTCCAGTGACATTTAACAATTTGACAACAGCTTGGAGCTCGTCAACCCCTGTGACCATCATTTACCATCATTAACAATGATCAACCATCATTCACAACTAGAATCACCATTGCAATTATCACTCATGCAATCATTGTTAGCTGGTTGCTCGCCATGAACCATCATCCTCAATCATTGGAGCATCATCTTTGATCATGAACCATGATGAACCATCATGAACCATCATTTACCACAGTTTACGTCCGTGATGTTATCAATTGAAGACCCGATCTCACGACGAGTGCGGCAAAAAAACTGCCGTGTCTGCACTGTACAAAGGTTGCAGAAAAGGACTGAGCTGCGGCTGCAGTTGTGATCACATCATATGCAGTTCAGACGGCAAGTGGTAGTTTCTCAACTAGGGGACCCCAAAAAATGGTTGGTTCATAACTAGAAATGGACTGACCATTGGTAATAGTGAATAACAACTCAGCAACAATAATGGTCAAACAACTACTATCAAGCCATAGGGAAACCCAAAAATGGTTGGTTTATTACTATAAATGACTTATGTTGGATGATTTGGGGGATCCCCTATGACTTGAGAAACACCCAAATGATTCACCACAAAGTGATTGTCTGCAGCTAGCTCACTTACGTAGTCATAGTATCGAAAGGTTACTTCACTACGGAAGGGTTGGTTCCACTACCCTCTGGTAAACTAACCTGGCAATGGAGAATCCATCATTTATAGCCGGTTTGACAGGGTTTCCTATCAAAAACAATGGTTTTTCTACTGCCATGTTGGTTTACCAAAGGGTAAGTGAGACTTTGGTCACGGTTTTGGTTGCCAAGGCTGCAGGCTAGAGAAGAAACATCTGAGTGTCAAAACCAAGGTGCAACCAGCTTCTCGAGACTTGGATTTTTCTGTTGCAGTGACAACCCCCAGGAGCCAGGCAAAGCCCTGAAATGGCGGGCTTCCAGTTGGTGAATTTTGAGGCTGCTCATGTTGTGGCACTACCACTTGGACACGTTATTGCGCAGCCAAATCACTGGTTCGGAATGTCCAAATTGGACTCCCATAATCGTGGGTCCCAACCTTCCGAGGGTCGAGGCTACACCATTGGAGTGTCCCCTTGACGAGATCACCATCATTTGGCTGTGGGTCAAAACCCTTAGTCCCCCTGGTTCCCTGTCATTAGCCATTGTTTTCCCAAATTGTTGGTGGAAATCCACCATGAACGTTGGTTGGTTGACTGCTTGACCCAGCTCGCCATTGAAGGCTTAGCGGCTAAAGCATCCATCAGTATACTCGCTGATCCAACTGGATCCGAACTGCTGGGAGCTGGCTAACAGCAGCAGCAGCAACAACAGCAGCAGCAGCAACGAACGCAATTGCAGCAAGTGTTGCTTAAAAGCGCCACCAAAAACCATCATCAGCACCAATAACATCAACCACCAGAACAACAACAACAACAACAACAACAACAACAACAACAACAAGACGACAACAACAACAACAACAACAAGAACAAGACAACAACAACAACAACAACAACAACAACAACAACAAGACGACAACAACAACAACAGCAACAGCAACAGCAACAGCAACAGCAACAACAGCGACTAACACCGCGCTTTTGATGAATAGTCAACTACAATTACTTCATCGAATCAACAGTGAATCTGAATCTTTGTACAGCAATATCAGCAGACAGAATCAACATCGGTCAACCTATCAATTCACGCTTGTCAACCATACATCAACCAATGATTTGCCAGCATTGACCCTCACCTAAGCAGTCTTGACCGTTCTCTACCGTCGTTCAACCTTTCTCGGTTGCGCAAACAACCGCGGCTCCTCTAACAGCGACTTCCTGTTCCCTGGAAGTCTTTTCGCCAATATCCAGCTGTCGCTGCAGCTGCGCACAGCTGTTATTCATGAAATCCACCGCAACAACTGAGTTGAAGGATGGGAAGGATGGGAAAAATGATGGGTAATGGTCGTTGATGGTGCTTGATTCATGGTGGCAAATGGATCTTAATGCATGTTAGTGGATGCTTGGTGGCCTTTAGATCCCTTGCTAAAAATCTAACTTTTAGTGGCTATATGGTAAATCAATCATATCCCAAAAAGCCTAAAATGCTGAGCTCATAGCTGTAATCCACCCAGATTACAGTCATGAGCCAATCCAAGAGATGGCGAGTTGGGTCAAGCAGTTCCCAAACCAACTAATGGGGGCTAATCACCAACAATAGCGGGAAACGGGTTAGTAAGATTCGTAAATCATGACAAAGTCATCAACTTCACCCTTGACCACTAAAGATTAGAGTGGGACTGTTCTTCTTGCGAATCTCTACATGTTCCACGTGTTTCTTGGAAAGTCATCGAATCCTGGGGTGATGTCTGCCTTGTTGGTGGCTCTGTCAACCACGGCCACGAAGCCTGGGGCCATACCATCTCACCAGGCTTGGACCAAAGCGCTTTGGAGCCGTCGCCAGCCATCTCTTCTCAAGTAAGTCAAGGGTCACATTCAACGGTGGTAAAAAAAAGTGGTTGACTCCTATTATACCACATATTACCACATCTTATAATGTGGTAATATTGGTTAGAAGATGTGTTGCCAGTTGTGGTAGTAGTAACAGTGGGAATTAGTGCTCCTATACGATCATAGTGGTAACTAGTAATTATCTACTAAACTCAGGAGTTATTCAGAATATCTTCTCCCAAAACCATGACCTTTCCTGTTGTTTCCATTCGCAACAAGCAGCGGCTGCGCAGATGAAGCGATTCAAGGCTTGTACAACATGATGTAGAGAGGCAGCGCTTGCTGGTCCTGGCACGTGCCTGGGTGAAGCCCCGAAACTTGCGGGGTGAGCCTTGGAGTCCTGATGTTGTATGACCATATGGTGGTTTCTCATGGTTATAACCTTTAATGATGGCTAATAATACGGGATCGCCAATAAACTTACGCTTGAACAACTACTATATGGTGGTTCCTCAAAACAGGGGGACCCTTGAAAATGCTTGGCTTGTTTCTTATGAGCGATTAATGTTGGATGATTTGGGAGCACCGCTAGGACTTGAGAAACATCGATACTAGAACCTGCTTTTGAAGGGTTGATGAGCATCTTGTAAGCCACAAGTAGTTGCAGAACCACGGCACCACTTCGCCCATGTCCCAAGCTGCATCCTGATGCAGTTTACTGCAACTGATTCAACGGGCATTCAGAGTTACGAATTGATTCGGCTCATTCAAGCTACCCTTCCACAGGTTCCTACGTTCCTTGGTGATGTATATTCATGTCCAATGGTGGCTGGGAACGACACTCAGCAATGATTTGGGGTGGGGAAACACCATGACCATGACCAATGGCTGCCAGATTTGGCAGGGCGTTTTGACCTCTTGGGGCAAACTGCGCAAACTGTTGGGAGGTTGGAAGCTTATTTTTGCGCGAATCATTCATTGCTCAAATGATCTTTAACTGATGGTTCAATGATGGTCCAAAGAAGGTTGAACAATGGTTACACTCTGGTAAACTAACGTGACAATGGAAAATCCACCAATTGATGATGGTTTCCCAGGGTTCCTCTTGAAAATATGGTGATTTACCATTGCTATCTTAGTTTACCGGAGGGTAAATGTCGGCGAAATAATGGTTAATGATTCCTGGGAGATCCATTCCGTATTGAACAAACCCGATCATTCTACCTCTGATACAAACTACTGAGAATAGTAATCTTACCATATCTGGTCATCTTCTTAACTCTTAACTAAGTTAACTACTTGCTAGTGATTCAAATTTACTGCTAAACACAGTAATCTTACCCGTCTCTAGTTGATGGGGATCACAAGTTGCATGAGCTTAGCCTTGCAAGGCGGAGCCCCCTGTCCTTGTAGGTCACATAAATGCTGGGATTCGGAAGTCGGTCGCAGGTGTTCCTCGGCCACATGAGGCGATGGCAGTTGGTAGATTTGAGTGATTCTTCTGGAAAACTATCGGAATAACAAGCAACAACTGAATTTACAAGTGAGAATCAGTTCACTTGTTATAGCTGCTTGTATATCAGTCACCAGTAACAATTGGATAACAGTAACATGTGAACTGATTAATAGTGAACCGATGAACTCTGAACTGATTAACAGTGATTCTCAGTTCACATGTTATCCCTTTAGAACAGGGGTTCAACACGCAAAGATTGGATGGCAATTAAACAGATTCTTTCCTGTTTGGCAAATTGGAGGAGTAACAAGTAAACTGATTAAGGAGCAACAAAATCGATTGTCTGAGTGGTTCAAATTGAAGGGGCAACAAGCAAACACAAATCAACACGCTGATTTGGCAAGTTGCATTTCTCAAAAGAAACTGAAACACAATGGTGAGTTGGTGGTGCCCATTATTTGAGCGTAGTAGTATATGAGGGTGTTTCTCAAAATAGGGCCCCTGGTTCTCTCATCATGGTTTCCCTATTATTGTTGTTGATTAGCCCCCACTAGTTGGTTGGTCCTGAACCTGGTCGAAGCGGTGCGAACCGTTGCTGCCGATGGCAATGCTTCGCTGATGCTTGGCTGCCATCATGACGGGTGGTTTTCAAGCCATGGGGGGTACCCCCAGTGATCATCCCTTAATCCAGTTCAATAGTCACAGTACTAAGCATCACTTTGGTGTGCACCCCATGTTGAGAAACCACCATTTCCGGATGTCTTTTCCATGGCCAATATGATGGTTTACAGCCACGGAATGCCCATAAATTTCGATGTGCTTGGTATCTTGCCTAGTATGATGGTGGCTGCAGCTGGTGAGTCGGTCGGCAGCGAAGGCTGATCATTGGAGCCATGGTTGGTCCCCAGATTCATGACACTGGGGAACCATTGCTGTTAAGCAACCTATGTAACTTCGGGAACCTCAAAACCTACTACTAAGATCTACTCAGTAACCTACGTAGCTTCAGGAACCACGAGTCAGGTGACCTAGTAAACTAGATTACCGAAGAACTAAGCAACCGATGTATCTTCGGGAACATGAAAACATCCTTGGTGACCCATCCATTCATTACCCTAAGCCAGTAGCCATTAGGAACCCATGTCACCAACCGAGCAGCCAGAGCCAAGTCAAAGGGCAGTCACCCGGGTCACCTAGCATGTAGAGTCACCATTTCTGATGATTGATATTGGTTGGTATCTTCAGATTCTTCATCACTTTGCAAGATTTATGATTGTTTATTGGATTGATGATTAGCTATTGCAAATTATGATTACTTGTGAATAAGGAAGATTATACACATGAGTGGAATTCAAGTTGTTAACTAATCACTCAAGAACGAAACAGCAACTTGGATTGCTCGTTGGAGGTTTCAACCCCTAAAAAATTGCTATTTATAATCATTGAAAAAAACTTCGAAACCACCAACCAGTTTGCTGTTTAACCACTATTGTTGGAGTTTTCGTCCCCTGTTGTTGGCCATTATTAACTACTATAAAGCCACCAACTAGTAGTTGTTTAACCATTATTGTTGGTTATCATCCCTTAATATCCCTCTTTATTAACCCACTATTAATGGTGATGATCCCTATCAAACCACCAACCAGCTATTGGTTGATGATAAAACTGTACCAGCCCATCATTAACCAGCATCAACCAGGCTGCTGATGTCAGACCTTCCTCGTTCCCTTCGAGGTGCTCGTAACGCTCGCCGCTCAGCGAGTGCGGCTTCTGTGGCGCTGGGTACAAGTTGTTGCTACCCACCACGCATTCTCCCACCAGCACTGCCTGACCACGCAAGGCTCATTGGAGCTGCGATGTTGCGGCTGCATATTAGTAAATACTGGAGTAAAATCATGATCATTTAAATACTATTTACTATTGAAAAGTCATTCTATGCAGTGAATAAGTACATTTCTTTCATTTTCAATGTATGCACCAATACAAACGCACCAGCTGTGCTCAGTATGTGTTGGCATTGTATCCACCTTAATGTGTGAGACAGCCGAGTGGATACATCTGAGACTGACAAGGTATTTGATGCAACGTTGCAGCACCAGCAGTTGCGGCTACGCAAAGAAAATGAATTGCTGTGTTCACTGCCTCCATATCCCTGCAGGTCCTGGTCCTGCAACACAATTCTAATCAGTCCAGGTAGTGATTCAAGGTTTCACGATCGACGATGATTCAAAGTGTCTTCGTTTTACGGATCGTTGCATATTTGATATTCTGAATGGATAATTGATGAATGTTTAGGATCACAGAGGATAGAAATGATCAATAATTTACATTGTCTTGTTTGGGGACGAAATGCTTGTTCTCAGAAATGACCTTCAAGACTCATTTAGGTGGGGGCCTGCTGCTTGGCATAATTGTTTGCGGGGACCCTGCAAAATTGTTAGAAAAGCTATATCATGTAAAGATTTGGTACAATACACACTGCCGCAGGACTTTTGCACTCTTTTTGGTTGCTCATCTGAGGATGAGGTGTCACTGTCTTTGGATGATGAGCTCTTCAAAACAAAATTCCTAAATGCAACGCGCTGTAGCTTGGATGGTCATCTAGGGAGATTTCTTCGGAACAGCGAGAAATGTAACTTTTGCTGGCGGCGTGCTAGCACGAAATCGCGACTTCACTTTTGGAAAAATAGAGAGGTAGATCGATCGATCAATGATTGAACTATTTTCCCGGTAGATGAGTCTGCTAGCGCAGTGCTAGCGATGCTGCACTGGCGCCTAGCCGGTGTTTTGCTGCATTTAGCCTGGGACCCGCCACGTAACGAAATTGTTAAGCACGCCACAACACTGCTATCAACATCGTTTTTGTAGAAATTCCTTGACCCGACCATTAGTTATTCACCACTACCTGTGGTCATTGACCACCAATTTGGACAACCTCAAAGACAAACCTATGTACTAGTAGTTGGCTAACCATCATTGTTGGTTATTACCCATGATTGACAACCATTAATCATGATTCACCACCAAATATTAATTAGTGTATATCATAAATCAATATGGTTAACGACTATTGTTGATCACTAGTATCACTCATTTACTATTATTCACCAGTAGTTCTGAGCCACCATCGGTAGTTATCAACCAGTAGGAATACATTGGAGTTGTTAATACTCAACCTGATATTGACCAGATTTGACCAGTATTGCATTGTCGACCACCAGTTGTTTAAGCATGCATTATTTTTGGTTACTATCCCCTAATATCTATCAAAATTAACCACAAGATAACCATTGAGCACTAGTTCTCAGTGGCTCACCATTGGTTGTGAATCTGCACTGCCAAGTTGCCGCCAGGAAGATGGCACGAACCTGTGGATGCTTGGCATGATCCGACCTGCGCGACAGGCGCGCGGAGGCCGGCCGGTGCTGTCCGGCGGCCAGGACGGGAATACATATGATGTAGTGGCGAACCATGGCTCAACATGCTTAGTAAGGCAAATCAATTGCTAATTGATGATCAATCATGGTTAATGAAGGGCTCATGAATGGTTGATGATTGCTATTTAATTGCTTAATTGCAAATTAATGGCTGATTAATCATTGATGATTCATTGCAAGTCAATGGCTACTTGGTAGGGAATGATTCAACTATCAAGAAACATGAACTATTTGTTCCATTGTTATCAACTGATCGATCAACCCTTGGTGCTTTTACTTCATAAATATTAAACAAATATTACTTCTAAACATTTGGAAACTAGTATCAACCATCATCACCTATCAACCATCACCAACCATTTCCCCTCAGCAACAATTTACCCAGGCACTTCCCTGATTGTTGCTTGCTATCCTCTCAACATATTCGTGCCAACTCTTGATTGAAAAGCTGGGGGCATCCCCTCACAATCTTTGCCCCCATCAACTGGTGAACCCAGAGTTTCTAAAATGCTGGGTTATGACTCAACTCAATCCTGTCTTCTGCCTTAGTGTTCCCCATTAAAGATCGAGTCTGATTAGCCTTACTATCAACTATTACTCAAGAATCGACGATCCACCTTGATACTACTATTAACCCATTACCTAAGAATGAGGGACCTAACAATTATAACCTAACCATTAATTAACAAATTACTCGGTAATGATATGATGGTAGGTAATTAACAGAACAGCCTACCACGGGAGTGCGCATTTTTGCGCATTTTTGTAACACTGTCATGTTGACACTGTCATGTTGCCATAGCTGTAATCTCATTTTCATGGATTAGTCAATAAGATTTACAATTAAAGACTCTGGGAAAACAAAAAAGCCAAAAAAACAAAAAAAAAAAACTATGGACCCCAGACCCTGTACTACCCATTGGTTTGTTTTTTTTTTGTTTTTTTGGTTTTTTTGTTTTTTTGGTTTTCTCGAGGTTTTTGCTACTTTTACAGAAATGCAAAATAGTCAACATTACAGACTCTGGGAAAACCAAAAAAACAAAAAAAAACAAAACTATGGACCCCAGACCTGTACTACCCATTGGTTTGTTTTTTTTTTGTTTTTTTGGTTTTTTTGTTTTTTTGGTTTTCTCGAGGTTTTTGCTACTTTTACAGAAATGCAAAATAGTCAACATTACAGACTCTGGGAAAACCAAAAAAACAAAAAAAAACAAAACTATGGACCCCAGACCTGTACTACCCATTGGTTTGTTTTTTTTTTGTTTTTTTGGTTTTTTTGTTTTTTTGGTTTTCTCGAGGTTTTTGCTACTTTTACAGAAATGCAAAATAGTCAATAAAATTTACGATTACAGATTCTGGGAAAACCAAAAAAAAAAAAAAACAAAACTATGGACCCCAGACTCTGTACTACCCATTGGTTTGATTTTTTTTTTTGTTTTTTTTTGGTTTTCTCGAGGTTTTTGCTACTTTTACAGAAATGCAAAATAGTCAACAAAATTTACAATTACAGACTCTGGGAAAACCAAAAAAACAAAAAAAAACAAAAAAAACAAAACTATGGACCCCAGACTCTGTACTACCCATTGGTTTGGTTTTTTTGTTTTTTTTTTTTGTTTTTTTTGGTTTTCTCGAGGTTTTTGCAACTTTTATAACAATGCAAAAGAAACTCGAGAAAATACCAACATTATGTCCCAGGCACTCTGACACTATACCTGGAATTATTTCTTGGTGTTTTTTGTTTTCTCGAGGATGTTGCTAGTTTTCTTCCTTTGCCCTGAGGCAAACCTGGAGCAAAGTAAATCACCAAAAAATGTACTACCACAGGCCTTTACTCTCTTAAATAATATCCTAGGGGTGATATTAAACATTTGCTTACAACATTATATTCTAAAGTAAATAAATAAGGTCTAGCTACTCCTTTGATCTATAATATTGAGGGATATATAGTTGACATAAAACATGAATTTAGTAAATTGACTTTCCCTAACAACTAAATTTTTACTATTAACCAAATATGTTTCATGAAATTCAGACATAATAGATATTGGGTATCTACTTGTTTGTATTTCTTTGATTTTCTAATATTTGCAGTTCACAAGACACATCTAGATATAATAAATGAGATTACCATAAAATACAAGATTTAACCATATTAAGTTAAGCCAGCCTAAATTATGCCATTCCTTGAACAACCCTATTCCCTAAAAGGTCCTGGAGCTGTAAAAGAAATTGCAATCAAACTATAATCTAAATATAGTAAATTAAGCCTGCCTAAACTCTGCATATTCCTGTAATGCTTGAATATGCCAGTCACATAATTACCTAGGTGAAATACAAAATTAAACCTCAACTGTGCATATCTTTAAAAGAGCTCGATATTTGTTACTAGGCATAATAAGTTTAGGCTTGCCCAGCAAAAAATAATTTAAGCATATTAAGTAAATTCTACCTACCTGCCTGTCCCTAGAAAATACAGCAAATATACCTTGCTTAAACTATATATCTACCCCTGGAACAGCTCAAGAATTGACCATTGACAAAATTTAGATATAATCTAGGTAAAACAAAGGAAAAGCCACCTAAACTTTACATATCCCTGTAATGGCCCAGTATCTGCACTAACAAACTGATCTAGGTATAATGGATGAAGTTTGTTACAGATACAATATCTGAATATATTGAATTAAGTCTGCTTAAACTTTTCCAATTCCTCAGAAGGCCCTAGGCCTACCAATCACATA
>VSDK01004224.1:507377-536110 GCA_009767595.1 Symbiodinium kawagutii | reverse complement strand
GTATTCCTGAGCCATACTTAAATCTCTTTATGTAATACTGCATTTAGAACAATTACTTAATTAGGCTTATATCCAAACATCTACAGACAATAAAATAAACATATAGGGATTTCATCAAGCATATATGTTTGTTACTGCTAGATCAGACACACTGCAATGATTAAAAAAACGCACTCCCACAGCTGGCAGCTCTCCAGAACTAATCATTGTTAATTGACCATTATTACGATGTTCAATAATTCATGATTACCCAACCATTCATGATCATTAGAATTGATTAATTACCAAACCATTAATCAATCAATCACCTCACAACCTCACAATTGATCAACCATTCATAAAGGTTATTAACTAACCATTCATCAACAAATCACCTATTCATTAATAACCATCAGAATACTTCATTAACTAACCATCATGGCTACCCACCATTAATTGACCATGGTGAGTTATTAACAAATTACCTGACATGGCTGTGGGTCAAAACCCTGTACCCCTGGTTCCCCTGTCATTAACCATTTTTTTAGTTATTAACCCCTATTATTGATGGTCAATATTGACCCATAGCCATATAGTTGGTATATTATATATATATATACATATCCCCTATATTTGTTAGCTATCATCTCCGATTATAAACCATTATCCGTCACTATTCGTTGGCTAATATTGACCCATTGCCACGTGCGAATTCCCATGAATTCCCAATGTTCAACCCGGTTTCCTTGCCTCGGAAGCCGCACGTCGCAGGCATAGCGATCGGAGTAACTCGCGGAAGTGGCGAAGTAGCAGCCCCTGCAACGGCGCGCGACGGCAGAAAGCTGGGGAGCTACCAACGCCGTCGTTGGTAGGTGGTTTCTTCGGTTATAAGCATCACACTAATGGTTAATAAATGCCATGGTTAATAACCAGTATAAATGGTTGAGAATGGTTAATAAATGGTGAAGAATTTTTCATGTACTCTATGGTGGTTAAGAATGATTAGTAAACGCTATGATTGAAGTTGGTGAGTTGATAAACTCAGTGAATAACCTGACTTTGAAATAATGTTAAACCCGGATTCATAAAAACCTAGTTGATTCATAGGGGGTATCCCCCAAGTTCGCCTTGGTTCCCCATTCAAATGGTACACCCCCAATTATTCAACCTATGGTTTATTCATCCGGGGTGAACATCATCAGCATCACAGCAATACGGGTATGTGCCAAGCCATAGGGCAACCAATGGGCCCCGCCCAAAAAGGCTTGGCACAGACCCATATGGTTATGGCAAATTTCAGGTCAAGCATCAAAAGGGTTAGAAGAACAGCTTAACCAATGGCTGTTATGGGGCGGCTTGTGACCATAAATAATAGTGAATAGTAGGGGATAATCATCAAGAAAAATGGTTGAACAACTACAGTATGGTGCTTTTTAATTGGGAACGCCAAGAATGGTTGGTTTATTACTATAAATGGTGTTTTTGCAAGTCATACAATACAGGTACCCCTAAATCATCCTTTGTCAGCCATTTACTAATAAACCAACCATTTTGGAGGGTACCCCTTTTTCAAGAAACCACCAAATATTTGATAGAGGATGATTTGGAGCTACCCCTATGGCTTGAGAAACACCCATGTGTACCGTCAACTCCAAGTGGGCCAAGATGTGTCGTGGGCTTGTGTCTGAAAGGGCTCCGAAGTCAATATCCGGAACAAGACCTGTGTAGACTTCTGCATGGCGATGCGCCAAAATTTGGTAACCAATGACCCACCAAAAATAATCATTTTACTAGGAAACCTTTGGTTTTGGAGGTACCACAATTTTGGCACATACCCACATAGTAATAGCATCTATGTATGTCAGACATCTTGAGTTTGGAAATGCTGGAAGTATACAGAAACTATTGATCATTATCTATGCCTAGGTTCACTCATTGAATACATACATATATACATATATATGTGTGGATAAATAGATATGCAGCGATTAGGTATACAACATAGAAATATCTATAGATATAGATTTGTTTTCCAAAAATTATACATGTAGATACAAATTGATTTACAAATATGTTCAGATTTATATCTTAAACTTCCTGGACAATGGTAGGCATCCGTGGGGACACTGGCCACATATATATATATACAGTTACATACATACACATGATTGTATAGCACAAACAAAAATCAAAAACAAGACAGAAGAACAAACAACTTGGCTAAGTGGGTTAACAACCATGGTAACCAACCATGGATACTAAACCAACCATGGTTACTAATACACATCCTCTCTGGCAAATCAACCTGGTTGCCTGGAACATCTGGTACTAACCAACCATAGAAACCATGGCTACTAACCAACCATGGCTACTAACCAACCATAGAAACCATAGTAACTATGATTTTAGTAACCATGGTAACTAAATAACCATGGTAGTGGCTACTAACCAACCATGGTTACTAAACCAACCATTGGTACTAAAGACTACACATCCTCCATAGAATAGTTACCAATCAACCGGAGTTACCAACTGCACCATGGTTACTAACCACCTATGGTACTAATCAAGCATAGAAACCTATGGTACTAACCACCTATGGTAGTAACCACCACCCATGGCTACTTACCACCTATGGTTAGGCAAAGCTACTAACCACCATAGAAACCGCTGCAATATCCCTATTGGAACCGTTGGAACCGTCCGTTGTGATTTTTCGATGACGTACCGCCGTACCGCTCCAAGGCGCTTCCCATAAACGCAGCATTGGGCACGTGCTCGGTCAAAGCCATCGCGACCTCAGACAGCGGTGACGAGTCCGACTCACGGTGGAGCTGATCATCAAACAATGTGAGTAATAGTAATGACTGGTTAATAATGGATGGTTAATAACCATGATAATGGTTTATTAACCACCATTATGAACTTTATTAACCATGATAATGGGGATATGTTAATTAACCCACCAACTAATGGTGGTTAATAAAGTTCATAATGGTTCATAATAACCAACTAATAGTTGATGGAAAGTTGGTTTATGGTTAGTGGTTATGACCAACTATCATTAGTAAGTTGGTTGATGGTTAATGGTTAATGGGATAGCCAATTAATGAGAATAGTAATGATGGTTAAACACCAACAATAATGAATAATGATGGCCAGTAATAACCAACGAATGGATGCAAATGGTGGTTGCCGTGGTAGTAAGTTGGTTCATTAATGGTTAATAGTTACTGATGGAACAAATGATGATTAAACCATGATATGGAAACAATGGCTTCCCACATACACACACCTGGGGGTTTCTCAAATAACTATACGGTTAACTATTGATAAATGATGATGGACCATCAATAGTTATTAACTAGTGATAAGTACACATGGGGAATATATTGCGGTTGTTACCATTAATAATGAATAATGATAGGGAATAATAACCAACAATAATGGTTAAACAACTGCTATCATGGGTTCGTCCACACATGGTGGTACTCAATGGCTGGTGGTACACTATTTTTTGGACAACATGAATGATGGACAATGATTCAACATGTTTATGATCATTTGTATAGTGGCAAATCATGACTGCTAATTGCTAATGATTCATAGCGCTTTACAAAAGTGACAATGGGAATGGCTGAGAAGGGTTCATAATGGTTGCTAGCGTTTGATAACGATTACGATAATTTTCTGACCCATCCCAGTCCCTGATTAATTATCCATAATGTGTTCCCTTACTATTAATGGAACTCCCTTACGATCATGTATGACAACGGACAGCGTACCCTTTAAGATCTTTAGTGTTGATGTACCACAGTGCAGTCATTCAACTCTGCTCTTATTGAAGTCGTTGAATCGACACAACAAATTCTGCGCGTATATCACATCATCCCTCAATCACCCTCAAGCACCCTCAACCCCTTGAAGCTAAGGAACAAATGTCCAGCAGGCCTTGAACCGAACGGGTTCCGTGCCAAAGAAGTCGAACTCCTGTGGTATCGTCCCAAAGGCTCAGTCCGGTTGTTGCACTTCCAGCTAGGAAGCCCATAGACCAGCTCACATCATCACAGCACCACATCTTTCTAGACCATAGCTGATGGCTGATAGCTCTAGAAATCTGGCCAACCCCAGCTATGTACCTACCCTCCGTGGAAAGACGGGAAGTCCTGACAGGTTTTTTGAGGCAGTGAACCAATGACCCTTGAGGAAGCCTTACCACAATTTGCTCGCTTCGGCCGAAGGTAACCCCAACAAACAAGCCCCAGTTGCTGGTCCCTCCTTGATGGTGAGTTTACACATGGCAGCTACGGGTTCATGTGTAGCCCTGACCCCTGAACTAGTCTTTGACCCCTCTGAACATCTCCAAGCAGTTGTTAAGTTATCCATAGTTAACCATAGTTCACCATAGTTCACCATACTTATCCCATGCGAACCCCTGAGCCGCTCCTTATTGGCGGTTAAGACTGGTGAGGACCTCCCAACTTGCCATCAAACCACGGAACCATCCAGCTGCCCCTCCTAGAGGCCGTGCGGTTTGATCGGTGAATTCCTCTGCAGAGAGACGAGCCTTCATCACCTTCCGTGCGAATGTGGGTGATCAACGGATGCGCAGGGCTGGTTGGTGGTTGAACCCCAAGCATGGTTGATTGTAGTGGTCAAATTTGGTTCATAGTGGTTGATAATCATCATTGTCTGGTTGGTGGTTGAACCACCCCGTCATGAAAAAAATAGTCAACCAACCAACCATTTGGTCGCTCTCAGCGGTCGGAATCCGAAGACCAACCATTTGGTGATACTACGGAAAAGAAAAAATGTTTGAAACCACCAACCAGCTTCGAGATTCACAGGTCCAAAAAGTGGTGAGAATTGATCATGGTCAACTCAACAGTCAATGATAAACATCAGTCTGGATAACAGTGCTGAAGAATCAATGACTGGAATGGTTCGATTTTTGCATATATAAGGGCTCCATACCGAGGGATCCAAAAGTGGTGAGTGATCATTCGTAACGGTTCATAATGACAGTAGAATCAGTCAGAATGGTGGCTAACAATGATTCATTGTGGTGTGTGATTTTTTAGTCCAGGATCATCATGGATGTTTAGAATGATAAATCTTGGTCAATCATGGATAGCAATCCCTACCCTTCCAGTTACCTCTATAGTAGGTAACCAGCTGGTTTTTTTAGGGTTGGTTACCTACTATAGGGAATGATAGGTATGCCAACAATCAGTCCGGGACACAACGTCACTCAGACATTCAATTCATAGGCGAAAGATAGGCAAATACCAGCACTTAATTAAGATTTGGGGGTATACCTACAAAAAAAGGGAGATATATACCATTCAACATGACACCAATGGCCGACCATTTGTGGAGGTGCCATCGCACTGGCCATGATGGTAAGTATACCAGCAATTACGAGTGAACGTAATGGTTGTTTATCCGGATCCCCAGATCTACGACCATTACTCATTGCTTCTGTTTCACCGTTAGCTCTAAGATTTTTTTCGGAAAAAACATCATATGGCTATAGGGCAAAACCCCGCACCCCTGATTCCCCCATCATTAACCATTTACCTATTATTGTTGGTAATTATCCCCACAGGCGGACTGACAAGGTGCGCAGCTAGTCTCGACGAACTACGCTCCCAGTTGGAGCAGGCAAAAACCACTAAGAGGCAAACCACCAGGAAGACACTCCCACATCCGGTGAAATTTGCAAGCCAAACAGACGCGCCATAGCATCTGTCACAAGATCACCAAAAGCGGAAGGAGCCCCAGGCATAAGGCGCAGCATAGGATCAATTGCAGCTCCAATATCCCGCAGCCCAAACTGCAAGAGACAACTCTCCATGAAGAGAGCTGGATGAAATCCCAGATATCGAGCAGCCTGTCCTCGCGCTGAAGCCATCATCTTGCCCATCACCATGGACGGCGCAAGAAATTCAACCAAACCACCAGTATCTGAAAACATACTCAGCCCAGTGGTGACCACTTCAGCAGTAGCCTGCCGCTCAACCCGCAAAGACCAGTAGCTTTGGAAAGTCGAAATGCACTGTTGCATCCTGCAAAGATTTCTCAGACTCCACCAGGATGCTTCCAATGGGCTTTGAGGCATGTACATGGTGCCAAACTGCCCTGTTGGCAGCTGCGAGCAGACCAATGAGTCACCCTGAGGTGTTCCACTACCAACATCATCACCTGACAAATCCAAATTGCGCGAGGCCCGCAGCATGGCCAAAATCAGCCCGGACCCACATCCAATGGGGTCAGGTAGAGCGCCAGCCAGCAATGCCAATGCCTTTTTTAGATTGGCTAACAGCAGCTCCGGGCCCTTGGCCGGGCAATACTAGCTGCTGACCGGGAGCATTTCCGGCGAGCGGCCTGTCCCAGGGAACTGTGCCAGAGTCGGCGCGCCTTGTGTTCAGCAGCCTCACTTCCATAGGGCCACTGACACTGGCATCAAACACCAGAGAATAGTTGGGAAAAGCATTCCCAAGAGGAGCTTCAAATGCGATGTCCCCCACAAACCCGAAAGGCTGGGCTAAATCTGGTGATTAACAGATTATCCCCCGTTCGTTGGTTGATTAATATTGACCCATAGCCATATCCGCTGCGCAACCCTGGTTGACCCCACTGTGAACCACCGAATTCTTGGCCCGGAGTCCGCTGGTGCCTTCTGGTACGCCGTAAATGCCCCAATGAGTCCTGCGATGTGTTTCACGGATCTGGTTCACGCTGGTAAAGGTGTAGATGTCTGGTATATACCTATGTCTAGATGTGGATACCTGTGGATTGTGGTATATGTATATTCATATGGATATGTATTTGAGAAGGGTATCCTCCTCATCCGGGGCCCCGCGGACCCCGCGGACCAGGACCCGAACTATGCATTCATATATACATATGTATTCATATATACATATGTATTCATATATACATACGTATACATGTGATCATACGTATTGGTATTTGTATATGTGTGTAAATGTATAAGTATAAGTATACATTTACGGTATATACCTATATTGTAAAAAAACAGCATTTCACCCCAGCACAATAATCTACCATCAACATGGGCGGCTGTATCAAAATGTGAACGGTCAAAAATGTGTCGCAAAAAAAAACAACGGGTTGATGGGTGTTCCTTGTCCCCTTTGATTCAGCACGGGGTAACCGTCATGAACCATCATAACCACTCTCAACCATCATATCAAACCATCAACAAACATCAGGATTGACGATGACAACGTATCATGAACCATCACCAAAGTCTGACACCCCATCATAACAACTACTAAACGAATCACTCACCCCATCACTAAACCCATCATAACCATTACATGGACTATCCATATTGGTTTGGGGTCTAAGGTGATCTATGATCGGCCAAAATCACGCTGGACTAAAATTGGCCATCATTTTAAAAAAACTGGTAGCCATTTTTAGCCATCATCAACTATCATCAAGAAGCGTCATTACCAACCATCTTGGTTCACCAGCATAGTTACACCATGATGATTAACCATGACAGTTCACAACTATATCCATCCACTGCGGATCACCACCTAATGGCTAATAGTTGTGATTAACCACCATGATGATTAACCATCCTAGTGCTTAACCACCTGTGGTTCCCATCCTTCACCATCCACTGCAGATAACCACCTGATAGATCACCATCCCACCAACGATCCTCGATTCTGCACGCGAAAGGCAGCCAAGAGTTCAGTTCCTTTGCCGCCACGTTGCCTTGTGGCGCCCGTGAGACGGATGCAGTGGTGATGGTTCGAGATCTTTTCACAGGATCAAATGGATTTGAATCCTAGCTAGGATTCAATAGGTCTTGCAGCTTTTAATAGCTTGGTTTTTTTGCATTTGAAACCCTATTGAATAAGGGTTTTACATAGGATTTAGCGAGGTTTCAATATTGTTTTGGTACTTCTGTCGATAGAATTTAATAGGTCTTTGATTAATCAGGCTTGATCAGCTATGCGGCCATGGGTCAAGACCCTGTACCCCTGGTTCCCCCATCATTAACTGTTGTTTTGCCGAGTATTGTTGGCCGTTATCCCCCATTGATCCATTGGTCGGTTGATTGATATTGATCCATAGCCTTACCCCTGGCTGTTCACATCTCATTTTGATGGTTGGTTGTGATCCACCCCCACCTGCATGAATTAAGGATATATGGTATAGGGATTAATGATTGATCGCCCATGTTTCAATGTTGTTTTATGTTGTTTTACAGGGATTAGCAACGGTTGACAATCTGATTGGTGGTTTGAACCCGTATGAAAAATGTGAGTCAACCCACTAATTTGTCAATAATTGGTAGGGAAAGTACAAAATAATTAGAACCATCAACCTGTAACGGATTGAACATGATTGAGCGCAAGGATCGAACATGATTGAGCGCAAGGATCGACTGTAGCTTAGCTTCGGAAACCAGCCAACTTGGATGCTTGATAGTTCGATCCATACCCAAACATCACCATCCATACCAGAGGTTGGGGACATGTGCAAAAGGAAATCCAAGGACTTTTTTGTCTATGTTGAGTACATTGACTACATGCTTCATTAAGTGCAGTCAATGTACTGTACTATGATCTATCTGTATTATATGGGCGTTTCTCAAAATAGGGGTACCCCCGAATCATCCAATATTAATTAATCATTTCTAGCCGTAAACCAACCATTTTGGGGGTTCCATATTTTAAGAAATCACCATATATATTCCTGTAAGTACAGCATATGAAATCGGTGTATGATAAAACTGCCCAGCCTGACCAAAGCATGTGCTCGGCAGATTTTAGCAACCACCCAGCAGTGCAAAGATGTGAGGATGCAACCATGAGATCCTTTCTACAGAAATCGTTCGACGATCAGATCTGATTGTACTAGTAGCTCATTTTCTGGATATATGGGCCATAATAAAACAATTCATCTTGTAGACTCATTGGTGGCTGATAGATCCCTTGCTAAGACTTTAACTTTTAGCGGATATATGGTGAACTCCCCTCTAATCAAAGTTCGTGGCTATAAGCCACACAGATTCTCAGGTATTGGCAACATGTGGTCACGCAACGCGTTGCGTGTCGGATCTGGCTTGAGACATATTTACTTGACACACATGGTCATGTTTGAGTCACGTGGGATCTTTGGAGTTGACTGTAGCACAGTGATACGAATAGCGAGATCCCAGCAAGTTTTATTACGTAGCTGGGGGTTGCTCAAAATAGGGGACCGCAAAAATGGTTGGCTTGTCACTGAAGATGATTAATAAAGGATGATTTGGGGGCACCCATATTTTGAGAAAGACCCACATGGTTCATTACCAGCCATCACAAAGCTCTCTCTCCTCAAGAAAAGACCAACTCATGCTGTAATGAGGCTCGTGGCCGAAATTGTACGATTCGGTATACGTCCTTGAGTGGCTACTTTATCAAAGCTTCATTGTGCTGCTTGATGCTTCAAAATGGATAATGGCAAGCGACTGGCAATGCTCGATAGTGGTTGACTTTTAAATAGTGCTTGTTCTTACATTTTTTGAGTTGACAGTGGCTGTTGATGATTGACGACGGGTCATGACACTGGTGGACTGATGGATGATAATGCTTCATAGTTGCAACACATACCATATTGATGGTTGAACATTGCAGTTGCGGTGATGTCGTGGTTGAAAATGGTGGCGAAGTCAAATGGATCCAAACATTTTGTCTTGGCAAGGACATACAAGGCAGAGCCACCATGCCCAGAATCAAATGGATCCAAAAAAACTAGGTGAGAAGTGTTTCTAATGAGCGTGGACCACCGACAGACACTAGTGGTGGGTCATTCATTAGGCAGTGACATTGATGGCTTCTCATCAGTAATAGAATAGTTATAAGCCAGTCAGAAGGCTATAAGTCGCTTCAGGAACTACTTGATTGTTGAGGGTAAGACCTGACAATTGTCAAGAAATCGTTTATTAGCTTAATATTGTACTTTCCAGCAAAAAGTTCACCACTGATGGGTCCACCTTATTAATCAGCAATAATTTCCAGCTAACAGATGAATAAACATCAAAAATAAAGCGATAGTGATGCCTAAGCACTTCGTGTTTTCCTTCTGATTCGAACTTTGTCTTGATACAATCAGCGACTCCTATCAGCTACTCGACTGATGAATAAACAACATACTAGTATCTACTTTGCAGCTGCTTTTATCAGCTACTTCATGTATTTGTTAATGTGTTTTGTGTGTGTGTGTGTGGTTCTAAATGGCTATGGGTCAAAACCCTGTACCCCTGGTTCCCCCATCATCAACTATTATTTTCCCTACTATTGTTGGTTATTCTTCCCTACGAATCCCTAGTGTAAACCATTATTATGGATCAATATAGTAAATCGTAACCCCATTGCTAACCGTATCTAACCGTCACTACCCATCATTAACCATATGGTAATGGCATATCCCCTACTTTTGTTACTTTTGAAACCTTTTACTAGCCATTAACCAGCGAGCAAACCATTGTTGTTGGTTGGTTGGCTAAAACTAACCCGTAGCCGTATGGCAATGGTATACCCTGGATCTTTGGCTCCCAACCGCCAGCCACTCGCGAGCCGCTGGCCCTTCCAACGAGGCACCAAAGGTCTTTCAGCGTTGTCCACTCCTTTGCAGCGAGGCGCACGCGTGCCAGTCGCATGGCTGTCACTTCACGAAGCATGGCGGTTTCTACAAGGTGGGCCCACCCTAGTGATAAGTTGATTAATAAGCCATTTTACTATAGTTATATCTACCATAACTGGTAGTTACCCTAGTTATAACCCAAGTTAGCTAAGTAAGGGGGCCCACCTTGTATGTTCAAATGATTGGGTAAACACCCCATGATTACGGTTGTTTTTTTACTACCAATGATGACTATGGGATGATTTGAGGGTACCCACATTTTAGGAAACCAGCAAGTGATTACCGGGCCGGATGGTGAAATAATCACAGCCATGTTTCGATGCAAAGACGGAGTTATGTTCTAGTGGTTCATCACTTGCTATCAAGTCATCCGTTTGATTTTGCGGTTGGCTGCTAGTCCCCTATGTGGTGGTTGGCTATAGATCCCTTGGTTACATGGTAAATCCAATGCTACTCCCACAACGATGAGAATCTACGTTGGTGGCAGTAGCCCAGCCAGCCTATCAAAACCAACCAGCGATCATCAACCATCATCAACCATCATCAACCAAAAGCAACCATCATAAACCATCATCAAACAAAATCAGCCATCATCTTCCATCCTGAATAATTCTCGATGATCATTCTATCGGTTGGTTTCACCACTCCTTGTGGCCTCCAAATCGTTTCCCCTTCAAGGGGCCAGAATGGGATATCCCTGGATCCAAGCAGCCAAACCACCAGCCAGCGTTGGTTGAACCAGAACCACGTCATGGACTTCGTAACGTGACCCATAGCTGGCGACCACAGAATATCGACATCGGGCCACCATGATTGTCCACATATTAGGGCATGCGCCAAGCCATAGCGTAAGCGATAAGCCACCAAAGGCAATGATCATTTTTGTGCTTGAGTATACATGGGCATGTGCCGAACCAGTGGGTCCCACCAAAAAATGATCATTTCTACATGTGGAAACCATTGTTTTTGGGGGTCACACTATTTTGGCACATACCCACATCGCCACGTTACCAAGGATAAGAGAGGTACACTACCAAGGACATGATAAGTTCATGATAAGCCATTTGTGACAAACATTTAAAGCCGCTTGTTTGCACCATGATTGTTAGGAATCAATGATTAAAACCAAATCGAAGTAAAACCGATGATCACGGCCGAAAATATAGAAGTTAAACTGTTAAACCAATCAGAATTTGTTAAACTGTGAAGAGCCAATAAATCAAATTATTTTCAATCATCAACTTTTGAGTATATAATCATCAGTTTATGATTAATCATCAACTAGCTGGTGGTTTCAGATCTCAACCGTGTGAAAAACATGTTTGCTATGCAACCATTGCTAGTCATCACCAAAGAAAAATGTTCCAACCACCAACCAATCAACTGATTATTCAGAGTCAACTTACTAGTAACAATCAAGTGACTATGACCCATCAGCTCATGATTCATCATCAACTTGTTGGCTAGCAGTGATGATAACTATGCGTTTTTTGAAAATGGTAAATCACCATCCAATCCGGACGCCCGCCTGACCGAACGTAGTATCCTCAGCGCTGAGTATGCTACGTGCATCTTGTGAGATACATAGAGCAGGCAGCCGTGGTGTTTCAGTATGTTTCAATCATTCACAAAACCCAGGTAAATTTAAATGTAAATAATTTGCAAATAAAAATCGATATGTAATATGTATATATTGGTCTGTGTTTCAACTCGTTGCAAAGATTTACAAAAAAGAGACTGCGTCGCTTTACCACAAGGATGCGCAACGACATTTGAATCATTGAATGGAGTTGGTCCGGCCCCACGATAGCGACACAGCGGTCGCCCATGACATTGCAAACATTGCGAGGACAAATATGTTTGAAAACCTCGAAACCACAACTTTGTGACGCGCCATGACCACGTAGCCAAAAAAAAAGAAAGAACAAAAACAACAAAAAAGCCTCAACACAACCGACACGCAAACAAGTTCTTGGGTCTAGCCACAAACGGTTCACTCCCCGTTTGGTCCCTGGACCGCACTCCGTGTAGCGCAGGTCCTGGCGATCCAACCGCTTCTCCAAAGCCGCCGTTGCAGGCACCGAAGTACTGCAGGCCTTTCAAGCCATTGAGGTCAGCAAAAATTTTCTTCCTGAGGATGGCTTCAAAAACGGATCTCACGTTGTTTCGAATGATCCCCCGGATTCGAGATCCGAACTCTCGTCCGTTTGTATAGGAACATCGATGTTGATATCATTTGCCTGAACACCTTCCAAAGTAAAGATTTTTTTCAACTGTTGGGCCAGTAGCCGCAAATGGCCCGCAAACGGCCACAAAACATCTTGGCCGATTCATCCGTCGCTGGTACACACCTGGCTGGGCCACACCATTGAAACGCCTTGGAACGAAGGCGGTCGGCTCCAAGCCATCGTATTTCCGCAGCTCTCTGGACGTGGCTGTGAAAGAGCTTTGGGATTTTCCACCAGGACAATCACAGCTGGCCCAGCTGGTCACAGCTCGCTGCTTCTGCACAACTTCCATTGACAAAGTGAGCAGCTCGCTCTTGGCTTCGTAGTACGCAAATCTCATGCGTTGATAGAAAATATGTTGCCTTGCTTCTGTTGACAATCTTAGTGACCCTTGTCTCCTATTATTAACCAAATTGTTATCTTTGTCCCCATTGTCAACCATTATCCTGTACAACTATATATCTTCAAGATATATACTTTATCCTGTACAACTTGAAATATATTTTTAGAAAATGTATAAGTGAATGTACAATAAATACTATGTAATCATATCATATATATATTCATCTAAGCAAAAGCACATAATTAATGAAACATCATGAAACAATGATGTCAAATCTGTAAATATATCATCAACACCTTTAATCTACATAATACAATTTGTGTAAGCATGAAAACTGATTTTTTATAGATGAACACATGTAACTCATTTCAAGACCCAAACGAAATTCTGGCAGTCGTTCACGGACCGCATCTCCGCGTTTTCTTTGCTTACTCTTGGATCTCACTTGCTGGGAATCATGATTACACTCTTGCAAACCAACCTGGTGGCGCGGTAAACCAACCATGTGGGGGTTTCTCGGAATAGGGATCCCCTAAGAATTTCTCCGAATAGGGAATCCTTAAGAATAGCTGTTTTGACCATAAATGATTAATTAAACATTAATTTAGCTGATTTGGGAAATATCACAACAATAGCTGTTATAAATTAATCATTTATGGTCTGTTATATTGGTAAGTATTAACTTACCAATAGCTGTTATGACCTTAAGAATAGTTGATTTGGGAAGTACCCCTAATTTGAAAAACCACACCATCTATAGCGGTTTCGGCCAACAACAAGTGGTGATCTTTAGCTTCCAGATGAGTATGCCAACCATCACGCTATCTCCCGTCTCCCGTTGATTCCAGCGGCAAGAGCTTGCGCCCGCGGCGGTATACAAAGGACTTGGTCGAGATTCGCTATATGTGCTAGTTATATGATGGTTATATGGCCATATATAGCTATTTTCCATATACAAAGGGCTAGTTACAAGCAAATTTCTCAAAATGGAGGACCCAAAAAAAAAAGTTGGTATATGATATTGGTTGAAACGGTTGATAGACGGATGATTTGCAGGTACCCCATTTTAAGAAACGTCCAGAAAACACGATGATTGGATCTACCATAGCTCGTAGTTCCCATGGGTATAAATTGAAATCCAATGGTGATGACCAGAGGTATAAATCGAAATAGATCCTCATGTGCTCACTTCATGGGAGCACTTCTCAGCGAAAAGAGCTGGCAAACGATAATGGTGAGTCCAGTGCTCAAACTCCAACAACAGCACTGACGTCAGCGCAATGTTCAGCAACCAATTCCCATGTTCTCTAGTGAGATCCTCAGCTCAATCTTCAAAAAATCGAGATCCCAAAACCATAGACGTAAAGTGGTTGCGCGCCTCGCATTTCTACAAAATTCAGATGGCATATTTGATCACGGACGAATTAAGCACTAGTAAGAACCAAACCAATATTTACCATCATGAATCATTAACTATTCCTTTCTGCTATATACTAACCACTCCTCACCACTACTAACCACTCCTCACCACTACTAACCACTACTAACCACTACTAACCACTACTCACCACTACTAACCACTACCAACCACTACCAAGCACTACTAACCACTACTGAGCAAACCTTATTTCTTTGGGCAGCGGCACTGCCCGTCTCAATGTTGGTCTTCCCAGGCCACCGAGCGTCAGAGGGTAACCTGGGTAACGGCGCATCGCGAGAGCCCAGCACCAAGTACCAGGTTTTCATAAAACATTGGTGGTTAGTAGCAGGGTTTAGAGTGAGTTCAACAACTATTAATGGTGAGTCGTGGTTTAACCACTATTAATGGTTTAACCAGGGTTTAACCAGGGTGAGTCGTGGTTGAACAAACAATAGTGGTTAGTAGTAGGTGTTGTAGCTGGAATAATGGTGATTCACTAGTAGGTGTTCTTAGTGGTTAAACACCAACATCTTAACGGTGAGTCGTGGTTAAAAACCATTGCTAGCGGTAGTTTAAACCAGTTAAAACCAACATTCGCGACTCATATAAACATGGTTGGGTCAAAACTGAGGGTCGAAAATGAGGCATCATCAAATTTGCGATGAATATGTTTATGTGTGTTTTGTTTCTTTTTTGGGAATGATCGTGTGTTGAGCATGGTTTCTGTTCACCAACAAATCACATATTGAGACTTTGCTCTAACTGCACCATTCGATGCAGCGGCGAACAGAACAGAAGTATTGGGGGTTTCCTGGTTGTGAACATCAAAGAAGGAAAAATGTTCAAAAAATGGTCCGAAATTTGTTAGGTTCGTCCTGTCAAAATTGGTTGTTGGCAGTGACCAGGAAAGTGTTCATTTCAATTTTCAGTCCGTGGGGTGAAAGAACAACATTTTATTTGTTGGATTGGACAATTTGTGTGAACAACCTGTGGAACAACCTTGTCAAAAATGTTCAGAATCATTGCAGCAAAGCACATATGTGATCCCCTTCCGTTGGCTAGGAATATTCCACAGTGTTTTAGCCAGTGCATAGGAAAAAATTTTACACTACAAATTTGACAGGTGCGCCTAACCAACCCCCAGCCCCAACCACCGCACATCACTCCCCTCAGCCCAAAAGTGGATGTGAAAACGCATTGCGAAAAAAACCCGCCGTGGTTTGAACGCCAAAATCGACAATTTCACATGAGTACAAGAGCCTAAGACAGCATTGATCACACTTAACATGCTGCCAATCAGCCAACAGACCAATCACTCACCCCACCAATATAGGCACTCCTTCTTGCCCACTGCTCATGTCAAGAGAATTCTTCTTCATACATCATCACTTCCCACTCAGGGGCCCATGTTGTGAAATGGCCTAGCCGAACATCCCTCCTCCTCGTTCAAGTTTAGCAGCAACCGCTTCAACGCAAAATTGCATCGCTCACCCTGGGGATGTGCAGCTGAAAGAAGTGGGTCCTGAGCTCCGCTGCAATGATCATAAGACGTGGAAAATTCGTCCGCGGAAATGCTGGGAAAAGGCGCTGCCCCAAGCGGTGGCGCACACCGCTACGCGCGTTGTTTCCAAGCATCCAAGCGTGCACATGTCTGCATAGTTGTCCAAAAACCAAACTCCTCAAATGCGCAAAATGATTAAGTCAATGATGACATGGTGTTGGGAGGCTTTTGAACTCATCTGAAAGAATGGATCGGCGCCGCATCCGCCCATGGGTTTTAACAACGGTCGATTTTGACCGTCAAACTTTTCCTGCGTCGCAGGCTGGCGCATTGAAACATGGAACGCGTGCAAACAGCAAAGACGAATAAGTGGCATTCGTAGCGTCCTTCAAAAGATCAGTATGGTCTGCGCACCAGCAACTTGCTTAGTCTGACCAGTGATGGTAGCTTGTGCTACATGGTTTCTGGTTCCACTTCGGAAACTCCATGGAACTTGCTTGGGTTGAAAGCAAGAAAATCAATCATGGTTGGTGAATCATGGTTGATTGTGTTTGATGAATGGCCGACGCATGTGAATCATGGTTGAGCGCGGTAGATGACAAATTCAATCAATATCAACTGGGAAACTCAAACTGTATGACCTCCAGAAATCTTGTGACTGAGCTCGGCAGGGTTGCTGCTTAATCATGGTCAACCGATGGATAAAGTCTAGTGGAACAGGGCAGCGTACTGTTCAACCGCCCGGAGTGCCTGGAAACGGAGAGCCAAGCCCGGGGAGCTCAGGTTCCAGTGAGCGAAAACCGCCACCGCCACATCATGGTTAACCAATGATGAAAGAGGGCGCGGGCAATAGGGATGAAGTAACCATGGTGGTTAACTAGGTAAGGATGAAGTAACCATCATGGTTAACCAATGATGAAGTAATGCTTCTTCATGATCCATGATGGTGGACTAGGTAAAGGAATGATGAATGGATGGGAATGATATTTAATCATTCATTTTTCAGAATGCCTGACAATCTTGCACTTGTTAACCAATAACTAACAGGAGGGGCCAACAACAATCAACAAGCATGAAAATGAGAGATCCACCTATTGCTGTTCAGAACCCTAACGTTCGATGATAAATCAGCAGCTATTTGAAATGCTTCAATGGGGAAAATGGATTTCCCAATGAGCTTACCAATGCAACATGATCGCCTAAAAATGCAAAAACAAGACCAGTGCTGAGTTTTTTAAGAAGAGCCATGAATAATTCCAACCTTGAACAACGCCTGGTTGATTAATACAGGGTATAGCCCCCAAAAGCCTCGCCTTCCGCTTAAAATGGTAAGCCCCCAATCAATCAACCTAGGTTATTCATCCGTTGTTAAGATTATCCGACAAGTCAATGCGAGGCCCTCGCTTGCTACTCCCAAAACAGGGTTTACAAGGGTCAGTTGGAGATGGTGAATTATCGTGGAAGAACTCTGGATGTTACTGTCTTATGTGGTCAACAATGGCTAAGAATATGCTGTGAAATCATGGGGTTGGTAATGGTCGAAATTGGGATCATTCTTTTGATAGTTGATACTGGTGAATGTGGTGATCAATGAACAATGCTGCCGCAGAGTGTTGAAAAATGGCTGGTCCTAGGGCATGAAATTAAAGCAACCGACAATCTATTGAGCATTCTTTGACTATCTCTTCAGTCAGGATTTTCATCAATGAACCATACAAGACATTGGTGGATATCCACACCTACATGTATATGGCTATGGGTCAATATTAAGCATCAATAATGAGGGTCAATAACCAACAAAACTATAGGGAAAACAATGGTTAGTGACAGGGGAACCAGGGGTACGGGGTTTCGACCCACAGCCACATATTTTGATATGGTGGTAGAGTGATACAAAATGATCTCTGCGATGGTTTCCAATGAATTTCGAAAGAAAACAACGGAAACCGGTCCCCCATGGCTTTAGGAAACACGTTGCTTATCACCGATGATGCAGAAGCGGGGGAGGGCACTGCAAGTGGCAATGATTTGGAAGGCTGAGCCAAAAAATCGATGAAGAATCCGGGAAGGAAAGTGCGGATAAAATGGCTAAGGGTGATAAACTCTGAATGATTATGCCGCATGGCACGGCTAAGTCCACAGATCTTTCATAGTGGCTGATCATGGATCAAATGTGATCAATGATGGCTTACAAGTGTTTCGGTTCCACCAGAATGGAAGGGTTGGTTTTGCATCGGCCAACCATAGCAATCCTTCAACGTTTGAAGCCGCACCAAAAGAGCGACTCTTTCTTATTTCAGGCAAGGCCAGCTTCGTTACCAGTCATGTTGATGAGTCTCATGAATGGATAGTGCGTGCAAATAATGATTAGTGGCCCTTGTAGTCACAGCGGTTGTCCATAGAAGTATAGCATTTAATGCTAACACTGGCTGTTGCTGGCTCATAATAGCTGAGAATAGACAATGCTTGAATTCATGAGCTGGTTGGTGGTTGAACCGAAACTATGAAAAATATGAGTCAACCCAACCAACCATAGCTGGTACTACACTTGTGTCACTTGATCCAAAATGTAAGAAGTCCATAAACATAATATGTATGTCAGTTCACCCAGCCTCCCCAGAGTACTAAACTGCATAATAAAACATGTTTAATGTTTCAAACCACCATCCAGTGAGGGTCTCTCCTTTTGTGTCCTGCTTTCCGTCGATGTCCATGTTTAAACGAGTGGCTCACACCCAATTGTAAAACACACACACACACAACACATGTACAATTAAAAGCCGCAAACATGACATATACAAATACATGGTAGTTTCTCAAAATAGGGGACCACAAAATATGGATGGTTTACTGTACTACTAAAAATGATTGATATTGGATGATCTGGGAATACCCTATTCTGGGAAACCACCATATAGCAGTTGTCTAGCCCCGATTGTTGGTTCTTACATACTATCAGCAGTAATTAAGCATTCAAATGCTCTATGTAATAATATGACCTACATAACATATACATCCAAAAGATAAGAATTGATTTTTGATAAATATCCCATCTATATTCTTCAGTAGTCATAAATATCTCACGATGGTTTATATATGTAATATGATATGGCTGTGGGTCAAACCCCCGTACCCCTGGTTCCCCTCACTAACCATTGTTTTCCCTACTATTGTTGGTTGTTAACCCCCATCATTGGTTGGGGAATATTGACCCATAGCCATATCCCAAAATCTCTGGACGCATGGTGGATTACCCGGCTGAGAAGAACAGCCCCTGGACCGGACCAAATGACAGCTGGCACACGGCGAGTTCTCGGCAGGCTGAGGCGCTTGGGAAAATGAAGGCACTAGAGACCTTTATCAGCCAGTTGGGCGGTTCTCAAGCCATAGGGGACCCCCAAAAAATGGTTGGTTTAGTACTATGAATGCTTAATCTCTATCCAGTTTATTAACTATATAGCTGGTAAATAAGTTGGCAAATATTACTATGAATGCTTAATATTGGATGACTTAGGGGGTCCCCAATTTTGAGAAACACGCAGTTCTGGCTGTACGGATTCTGCATTTGTTCGACGAGTGCATTCAACGTTTCTGTGGTGAATGATTTTTGGGTTCCAAGTTACCTCATTTGGGTCTGTCGAGTCTATGAATTGTGGATAATTGTGGTACCCCCCAACCATTCCCAAATGGTCATAAATAGGAAAACTACCAGTTTTGGGGGTACGCCATTTTTGGACTAGCTAATCACGAATAGTGCAAGCTAATTCATGAATCAGCTTGTTCATGCTGCTCCAATTTGTGTTTCCATCAATGTGACCATCAGTCTTACCATCAGTGTTACCATTTGTGTCACCATTAGTGTGACCGTCCGTGTTACAATTAGTGTGACCGCCGCGTTACCATTGGTGTTAGCTTCTTCGTGGTCAATCACAGATCATTGGCTCACCGTGCAAAACCCCCAGCAAGCTGTTCTAAATCACCTGCTCAACCACCAATCAACAGCTTCTTTAGCTTATAGCGATCGAACTCATCATCTATTCGATAATGGATACTTATCTTAGCAGGCTCCGAACGCAGAACGCAAAACGCGCGTTCTGGAACGCAGGTTCTGAACGCTGTGGTGTCTAGGGGGTGGTTTTCAGCTCGCAATGCCCTGTTCAACTCTTCCCATTTACAGACCAATAGCCACAATCCTTTTTGCCCAGCTCCAAAAAAGGATCCGGGAAATATATACTACTATACTCTACTACAATAAATGTAGGGGGTGGTTTTCAGCTCGCAGTGCCCTGTTCAACTTTTCCCATTTACAGACCAATAGTCAATAGCCACAATCCTTTTTTCCCAGCTCCAAAAAAGGATCCGGGAAATATATACTACTATACTCTACTACAATAAATGTAGGGGGTGGTTTTCAGCTCGCAGTGCCCTGTTCAACTCTTCCCATTTACAGACCAATAGCCACAATCCTTTTTCCCCAGCTCCAAAAAAGGATCCGGGAAATATGTATATATATGTATATATATATATATATTTATTACTATACTTTACTACAATACATGCTCCGAATCCATTTTGCCCCTAAAAAAAGGTCCTGGAAAAACAACAAGACAAATGAACAGGCCAAGCATTGGAAACAAAGGCTTTCTCTGCGTCCCAACATCTGCAGAATATTGTCTACCTAGACATAATCTGGAATCGTGAACACTGAAAATCACACAAGTGAAAATCACACAAGTGAGCCTCATGCCAACGGACTTAAGAATCATACCCAACAACCAAAAAAAGGAAATGGACTGAACGCAGGGTTCCGAAACGCATGTTTTAAAAACGCAGGTTCTGAACGCCAAAACGCGCAGAACGAAACAGCTAAGATACTTATTGATGATGCTCAATGATCATGACAATGGTTGATGGTGTTTATTAGTGATGGAAAACACGGATAGATTGATGGTTCATATTGGTCAAAGCAATTACCATGGTCGATATTGCTTGTGAATATCATTTGTGATCAAAAACATGGATATGGATAGATGGTTGCAAATGGTTGTCAATGAGGGTTCGTATTGGTCGTAACAATGGTTGATATTGTGTATGATATATGATCAAAAACATAGATACATGGTCACAAATTGTTGTCAATGATGGTTTATAACTATCACACTGGTCATAGCAATGGTTGTTATCGCTTATTTATGCTAGGAAACATGGGTAACGATGGCTAACAATGGCTTACAATGGCTATAAATCATGTTACCAATAATGGTGAATATTGAAAATGCCTGTTTCGGATGGGATGCATGAGTAGCAATGGTTAACAGTGATTCTCAATCGTGGTTAGTGGTCAAAACACTGGTTGATCATGATTGTCAAAAAATGGGAAACATGGGAAATGATGGCTAATAGTGGTGTATTTACAATGGTCATATGGCAGTGGGTCAAAACCCTGTACCCCTGGTTCCCGTATCATTAACCATTGTTTCCCTATTATTGTTGGTGGAAATCCCCCATCAGTTGGTTGATCAATATTGACCCATGGTCATAAACGACGGCTAATAGTATTGGTCATGACAATCATGGCTGATGACCTGCTCTAGGGTGTCCGTGTTGGTCATCCTTGCTGCCGCCTTCTCCAAGCATCTGTGGGCCAGTTCCGAAGCAAAGTGGGCCAGAACGCGTCGTCCTTGAAGCAGCTCTCCAGTGTATACCTGGTCGAACCAGCGGTGGAATCAGCTGCCTCTCCCTGGGACTTCGCCGTTTACGGCTTCGGGTTGAAGCAGTTTCCAGTGATTTCCAGTGATTTATCACCAATGCAGAAGCAACAAATCGCCATTGAAGCATCAATGAAGTACAAAACCTGCTTCATTTGACTATCTGGTGGTTTCATTATCCTCTTGTTTCCTTCTTGACCATTGGTAAACCATCCATCACTTTGGGGTTCTCTAGTACAAGAACCCCTTGATGACCCATGATTATTAATATCCAATGTCATCATAAGCCACCAGTGATGATGCATTACCCATCAATGAACCATTAAACCATCTCTACCATTAATGAACCATCCATGTTTTCAGAAGCCTCCACATTTGCCCATTGATGCCCTATGATTCGCAATGATTAACCATTCTCAACCGGAGCAGCGCATCATTTGCATCACCCTCCTCTGCTGTTAGTAAGAGCGTGGGCCACGCTGGACTCCAAACACAAACGCAACCATGGTAAGATCGGCCATTTGTAAATGGTAAATCCCACTCGATCATGGCAGTTACTAAGTGGGATGATCCTCCACTAAAAAGGTATAAATATTATTGAAGGTGATAAAAATCAACTGCTAATGACCATCCATTATGAGAGGTAAATATCAAATGATCATGTGCATCCAACATTGTTGGTTATCATTATCTCTATCATTAAGCACTGTCAATGGTTCTAACTATGATATAACCCCTATATCAACCATTGGTGGTTTCTTAAAATGGGGGTACAGTACCCCCCAATCATCCTTTATATTGGTCATTTAATGTAATTAACCATTCATTTTGGGGGGTCCCCTGTGGCTTGAGAAGCCTCCGTAGAAAGCATTGATATCAACCATTGCTAGTTAAAATATTGATGGTTTTCCCCATTGTAATTGGTTTCCCTATTATGGTTATTAATACCGACCCATCTCGCCAGTAGTTGCTCAACCATCATTCATGGTGAGTACCCCTGCTTATCAACCATTGCTAATGGCTAGCTATTAGTTATAACCCCTATAAAACGCCTGGTTTTAACCGCTAAATCATCCACAACAAGTGCTTATCACCCCTATCTAACCCCCATCTAACCCTCTAACCCCCATCTAACCCCCAGCTCCCCCTCTATCACCCCAACATGACCCCTACATGGCCCCTACATAACCCCTGGTTGACCCGTGGTTGTTCCCTGTGCACGCCTTCGGCGCGCAGGCTGCTGGCACTGCGGCACGTCTGCAGGGTCCACGTCCAAAAGCCAGGTCCAGTCGGCGCCTGCGGCGACGCCAGGCGGCGTTGATGTGGCGATGAATGATGGCATGGCTGTTGATGATGGTAAATGATGGTTGGTAGTTGGTGGTCAATGGTGGTGAATGGTTGCTAATGATGGTGATATGATGTGGAAACCGGTCAAAATGGATAGGGAGGTGGTGAATGATGGTTGGTAGTAGGTGCTTAATTTGAGAATGGTTAATAATGGTGGTTCATGGTTGCTAATCATGGTGGTGCATGGTTCATACTGAAAGTGATGAATATGATTGCACGGGTGTAGTGATGAGGGTTGGTGGTTAAAGGTGGTTGTCAATGATGGTAAATAATACTTAGTGATGGTTAGTGACGGTTTATGATGGTTAATGATGGTTGGTCGCAGGTGGCTGATGGTGGTTCATGGTTGTTGATGATGGTGATATGATTGGGAACCCCCCAGGATAAAGTGCGGCTTGGACTTGGTTCAGCAACAGAAACCACACTCGAAGGTTCCAGAATTGGTGGCGAAGCAGAAACTAGCATCGCAGGTTCCAGACTGGGTTCCGAAGCCGAAGCATAAACAACTCTCGAAGGTTCCGCACTTGTTTCCGAAGCCAAAGCCGAAACAACTCTCGAAGATTCAAGCCATGCAGCCGCCATGGACATAAGAGGTGGCCCCAGGCAAACCACCGGGCAAGAAACCTCAAACTCATTAATTGCTTGAGGAGATTACGGATGATTTGGTCTGGAAAGGTAGGTGGGATGTTGGCATGGTGCTGCTGCGGCTGCTGCTGCTGATCCAGAGTGTGAAGGATCGCACGTTGGAGTCTGAGTCCACGTGAAGCAACGAGGTTGTTGGTTGGTGCCAAACGGCTGCATAAGGCATATCAATTCAACCACATGTAGCAAGTGGCAAGAAAGAACCACATGAACACATGAGGAAGCAAGATGGAGCAAGGCCATTGCTACAGAACAATGGCGCAGTACCCAAAAGGATAGATGAGCCTCTGAGCCCGAACTTCCACGAGCACTCCGTTAGGGTAGATGAGCCTGTGACCCACATCTTTGGCGAAGTTGGCCATATACATGGCCCCGCAAGTGACCAAATTGTGCCATCCTCGCTTCATTCACGTGAGGCGCAACCGCCCAGGAAACCGCAATCCAAGGCCAAGGCAAAAGCCAAATTTGCCTGCTGTCAAGAATCGAGGGAAAAGACGTCGCCAAGTGAACCAAGAGCTTTCAACTCAAGCGGTCATAGTGAGTTCCCATCCAGATCCAATCGATGATGCAGGTTCTCGCACAGGTCCAATTCCAGATGGCTCCATTGCATTCCTCCAGCGGCTTGAGGAAGGCTACCCAATGTTGCAGATAGATCCCGTTGCTAGTGCTTAAGAGTAGCTGATGATAGGAAGATAATGAGTAATGAGTGAATGAGTAACTACGGTGGCCAGTACTATTTACCAATGGTGACTAGCTGGTGGTTAATAATCACGATGATTAGGAACAAATTACGATTTTTGATTGATAGTAACAAAAGCAATCAATGTTTACGAACTTTTTTGAGATTAGCAATAGGGTCAAATCTTGATTAAGTACCGGGCCGTCCTTAACCATTATCAGCATCAACCACCGTTACCAATGATTGGACATCATGAACCACTGCCAGTGACCATTCATAACCAGCGATGAACCCTTCATTGACCACAGATTAAGCATGGATGAACCATGAATTAAGCATGTTTAGCGTTCTCTTAGCCACCATTAATTCACAACGATTTTGTTCAATCCCATCATTTCGCAGTTTTACAACCATCGTCAACAGTCATTTTAGCAATATCTTAAAAGACTGAGCACCATTACCGTTCTCATATCATTCGTCATTAAAACAGCATATTCATCCATCATTCTCAACCAATTGCTAGCCACCTTGATTGTTCTCAATCGCTACTTCAGCATCACTCATCAACCCAAAAAATGGTCTGCGATAAGTTCTGCGATAAGCTCTGCTATAAACCATGATCAAGACCATCAACAGCACCTGATGATTCACCTGCCTATAAACTATGATGTAAACTAAGAACAGTGATTCACTCAACTCACTAGTAGATGAATCACGATCACTTGCAGGTGAATCATTCACCATGATTACAAATTATCACCAAAAAAACTGATCATGGTGAGGTAACAAACTGATTGCATCATGAATGGTTTAAACTATCACTTCTCACCAGGAGGCTGTGGGTCAAAACCCCCATGATTGTTTCCGACTAGCATTATTGGTTAATATCCACAACTACCGATTGGTGGTTGAACCACCCCTATGAAAAGTATATGCTTGTCAACCAACCATTGCTTAATAATTACTAGGGAAAACAAGCAAAATGTCAATCAAACCACCAACTAGATTATTGGTTAATATCCCCCACCATTAAACCCATCATTCACCATTGTTTTCCCTCTTATTGTTGGTTAATGTCCCCCATTATTGTTGGCATATCCAGTACTATTGTTGGTTATCATTCCCTATTATTAACCATTAATCAGCCCTTATTGTTGGTTCATACAACCACTATCAGCCATGGTTAACCATAGAAAATTCCTTGGTTTCCCATTGATTAGCCCCGTTGATTGTTGGCTTACTGCTTGACCCAGTTCACCATGATTCACCAACAAATTTACCTGTTGGCCATGAACCACCGACTCCTCCCTGATGCCGCGACTAGGCTTCACACTGTACCAGGAACTCCAGCTCTGTTGAGCCTGGCGCGTTTCGTTGTGGAACTTGGGGATCAGGTACCCTGGGTGGCCTGAAAAATCGGGGATGGGGGTTGATGATGGGGGAGAATTTGTGGTTGACAGGTGGTTCATGAAGTTTAAATAGCTGATTAATGACGGTTAGAAGGTGGTTCATGGTGGTTGATGGTGATTCACAATGATGGTAAAGGATAGTTAATGATGGTTAATGGTGGATGGTTATTCATGATGGAAAAGGATGCTTAATGATGGTGAATGGTCGCTAATGTTGGTCAATGCTCACTAATAAGCTGCTATGGGTTGATGGTTAATCAGCTGGTTAATAAACTAGATGATGATCAACGACAGCATACAACAGCCAATGGTGATTCATGATGATGAACAACCGTTTTCGATGATGATGAACTCCAGTCATATTGTTTCATGGTGCAGAATTGATGGTCAATAAGACAATGATTACTGATGATGAAGAAGGATCACCAATGATGGTTGATGATGGCTTATCGTGATCAATAAGATGGTTCATGGTTAGTTGATGATTCATGTTGATTGATCCGTGGGATCCGTCGTTACCAGAGACTTCTGTTTCATAGTGGTTTAATAGTGGTTCTTGATAATTCATTTGTGGTTCATAGGGGATAATGTAGTGGTTAATAGTGGTCAGTAGTTGTTCATTTGTGGTTAGTTTCCTCACGGCAGTCGAGCCTTCCTTAGCTGATGATTCTTCGTTAACCACTTTAGGGAAGGCTCCTCACTAAGGCTTCCGTGAGGAAGTGTCCTTGATCCTTAAGGGATCCTGGAAGTCACTCGACTTACTGATCATGGAAGCCTTCCTATCATTGAACCACTGCAAACCACTATTAACCACCTTCAACCATTGATTTCCCTATGAAATTGTTGGGAAGTATCCCCATGTGTTGCTTGCTTAAAGCCTTGACCCACAGCCCTGGGTTGCCATCATTATCAACCATTCTAGTCAAAGTCATAGCCGTTCACCATTAACCAACCCTTGAGGCAAAGCTTTTCTATTTGTACCCAGTTGATTATTCTTTCTCAACTAAGGAAGTCTCCCCAATATCATTATTACCACTATGGTTATCTTTGTTTTCATTAGTTGGTGGGTTAGTTAACATATCCCCATTATCATGGTTATTAACCATCCTTTATTAACCGTTTATAGTAATAAACCAACCATCTTAGGGGTTCCCTATTTTGAGAAACACCCAGCTAGGTGGTTTCCCTATTTATGATTAACCATTGATGTCCCTCTGAAATTCTTGGGAAATATTCCCATTAGTTGGTTGGTTGACCCACAGCTATTAATTAACCATTATTAGTGGTCAGTTGATTTACTATTAACCATTATTAGTTAGTCATTATCAACCATTATTCACCATGGTTAGTATTAGTTGGTCATTTTTAACCATTACTCATCATTATTCATGAATTCCATCATCATTAGTTCCGTCCTTAGTAACCATTACCCATCAACCAACTTGCTATCATGGTTCGTCATTACTCATCATTATTCATTAATTGTCTATCATGGTAAATCATTACTCATTGGTAAACTCCTATAAACACTATATACCCATCATTGATGGTTACAACCCCTATCATGGTTAGTTTGCAACCATCATTATTCACTATTGTTGGCTATTAGCCATTATTACTCATTAATTTGCTATCCCATTAACCATCAACCAACTTGGCAGTGGGTCAAAACCCTTAGTCCCCCTGGTTCCCCTATCATTAACCATTGTTTTTCCTTATAGTTTTGTTGGTTATAATCCTCCATGAAATTGGTTGGTTAACTGCTTGAGCCTTAGCCACTTACTGTCATGGTGACAGTTGATTACTCATTAATTGGCTATCCCATTAACCATCAATTAAGCATTACTCATCAACTAACTGACTTGGTTGGTTATCATCCCCCACGATTGGTTGGTTAATATTAACCATCAACCAACTGTCATGGTTAGTTGTTAACCATTGTTTTCCCTATTATTGTTGGTGGAAATCCCCCATGAAACTTTATTGGTTAACTGCTTGACCCAGCTCGCCACTTACTGTCATTGTGAGTTGGGTTCCCCATCATTAACCATGTTTTCCCTATTATTGTTGCTTATTATTGGTGGTATATGCCCTACTATTGTTACTTATCATACCCTATCATTAACCATTAGCCAGCTAGTTAACCAATTATTGGTTGGTCAATATTGACCCAACTCGCCAGTTGATGCTCCCGAAAACGGCGACCGAAGACACGGCTGGACACCTTCTGCAGCTCCAGAGCTTCCCAGGCGCTTTTGGCCGCTTGCGACGGCCAGCGTCGGACGCGGCGCTTCACGTGCGTCTGCTGGTTCACCTGTTCACCAACGAACGCGGCGATTGGGCGACCGCCGGGTGGTTGGATTCATGGTGGTTCATGGTGATTGATAGGGGATGATATAGTGGTTAATAGGGGTCGGTATAGTGGCTAATAGTGGTTAATAGAACGGTTAATAGTGGTTTGATAGTCTTTATTCATGGTGATTGATAGTGGTTCAATGATGGTTTATTTGTGCTTCGTAGTGGTTTGGTCAAAGGAAGTTTGGAAGCATACTTCCGTGTTACGAACAACCACAATGACTACTGCAACTGATGGCTAATGCAACAGATGTCTAGAGCCAGAGAAGTCTAGAGCAAGAGATGTTTAGAGCAAGAGATGTCTAAAGGAACAGATGTCTAGAGCAAGAGATGTCTAGAGCAAGAGATGTCTGAACCAAGAGATGTCTAGAGCAAGAGATGTCTAGAGCAAGAGATGTCTAGAGCAAGAGATGTCTAGAGCAAGAGATGTCAAGAGCAAGAGATGTCT
>VSDK01004224.1:480370-503577 GCA_009767595.1 Symbiodinium kawagutii | reverse complement strand
GGTGGCTTTGTTGGTGGTTTTGTGTTGGTGGTTTTGTGTTGGTGGTTTTGTGTTGGTGGTTTTGCGCTGGTGGGGCTTTGTTGGTGGTTTTGCGTTGGTGGTTTTGCGTTGGTGGTTTTGTGTTGGTGGCTTTGTGTGGTGGTCTTGTTTTGCTGGTTTTGTGCTGGTGGTTTTGTGTGGTGGTTTTGTCGCGCAACAGGAAGCACAATTTTTTGAAAGCACCATTTCAACAAACTATAGGCACTTTTGCCTCTGAATTATAGGCCACCGTTTTCTTTGATCTTAAAGTGGTTGACCTTGGGAAACTTCCGCCCCCGGCTTGCCCGGGTACTACTGGTAATGTTTTACTTGTGGTTTATAGTGGTCAATAAATTGGTTATGATAGTGGTCGATGGTTGTTCATTTGTGGTTAATAATGGCTTGATAGTGGTTAATGGTGGTTGAGTAGTGCTTTGATAGCGGTTAATAAAGGCTTCTTAGTGGCTAATGGTGGTTGATAGTGGTTGAATGGCAATAAACAAAATGATTACATGGTTTAATGGTGTTTGTTTATGGCTGTGAATAGTGGTTTAATAGCAATAAACATGGTGATTCATGGTGATTAATGGTTGATTCATGGTTAAGTGTGGTTGCTAGACAAGTGGGGCATAAAGGCTTGTTAAAGGCTCAGAAAAGCTTCTTAGTGGTTGATAAACTAATGAACAAGTAGTGAACCAATGGTAATAAATGTTAATTCATGAACAATGCCTACTTGTTTTTTAGGTAATATTACTGCTAGTGGTCACTAGTTACCGTTCATGGTGGCTAACAAACCAGGAGTGGTTCATAGTAATGAAGGCTCATTAAGAATGACCGGGTTTATTAATACAGCTTTGTTACTAGTTCTTAATGGTTCATGAATAACAAAGGCGTATTGACAATCGTAGCAGTTGATAGTAGTGTTTCCTGATAATGACTGTCGACCATACTGTTTTTTTCGGAAGATCAGATGTTGACGAATGTTTCATTCATGGAATGAATGGTGGTTCATAGCAATGGCTTAGTACTATTGGCCGCATGAATTTATTGAACACATGATTTAGTTCTTGACAGTGGTTGTTGATGGTTTATTGATAATAAACCATTCCTGTTGGTGAACCCATGGTTTGCTTGAGTATTAAAATGTGTGCATAAACTAGTAGAGGTTGATAGCAATGGCCTACGGATGATGACAATTATTGACAATTGTGGTCTGTTCTAAAGTGTGCATTGATGATGACGATGATGATGACGATGATGATGATGATGATGACGATGACGCTTGATGAAGAATGGTGAATAACAATGGCGTGATCCGTTTGTTCATGGTTTATTCAGGGTTAGTAGTAATAGCTCTGATGGTTTGCAATGAAGTACTGACAATAAAGGGTGGCCAACACCAAGATTAAAGGTTTTAGCCATGTCTAATAGGTTTTTCATCAACTATGGTTAGGAACCGCTGCTTTAAACAATGCATTGTCGAAGGAAGTTTAGAAGTCTAACTTCCGACAATATGGACAACTCAGCTAGGGTAGATCGCTTATGCAGATGTGCGAAAGATGAGAGAGCGAGTGCGCAAAAAATGTTAGGAAAGTCGCAAAATGCTGTGTTTTGCGAGGGTTCGTGTATCATGAGGGTCCAGAAGGGTACCTCGCTAAAGCGGCGGGTGCGGAGCACTGCGGCGAAAGGTGTGTGCAAAAATCGTGGAAAAACCTAGGCGCGAAGCACATTTGGAAGTCAAAATCGTAAAAACATGTCAGCGCCGGAGCACTTTTGGAAGTTGCAACCTGCAAAATCGTGAAAAAACCTACGCGCGAAGCACATTTGGAAGTCAAAATCGTAAAAACATGTCAGCGCCGGAGCACTTTTGGAAGTTGCAACCTGCAAAATCGTGAAAAAACCTACGCGCGAAGCACATTTGGAAGTCAAAATCGTAAAAACATGTCAGCGCCGGAGCACTTTTGGAAGTTGCAACCTGCAAAATCGTGAAAAAACCTACGCGCGAAGCACATTTGGAAGTCAAAATCGTAAAAACATGTCAGCGCCGGAGCACTTTTGGAAGTTGCAACCTGCAAAATCGTGAAAAAACCTACGCGCGAAGCACATTTGGAAGTCAAAATCGTAAAAACACTACATGTTCGGAGCACTTTTGATGACTCATGATTCTGAAAACTGGCACGCTGCCTGCGCGCGAAGCAAATGTTTAACATAAAATCTTGCACCACAATAAAAACTGCAATTTTACTAGCGTTTCGGGCCACTTTTCGGAGATGTCATATGATCATGAAAATTGGCACGCCGCCTGCGCGCGAAGCACATTCTCACGTCCGAAGTCGCAAAAACTCGTGGTTTTTAACAAGTTTTGAAAGTTGCATGTCCGAAAAAGTGCACGCGGCCAGGGCGAGAAGCACATTTTGAAGCAAATGTGTCAAAACACAGCACGTTTTGACACTTTCGGAACACAGGAGACAAAAGTCGGAAAACACTTGCGTTTCGCGTCACTTTTCGTGATTTATGTGGCCAAAATGTGCACAACGCTTGCGCGCCAAGCACATTTGCAGGTCAAAAGTAGCAAAACACTTGATGATCGGAACACCTTTGCAAGGTCCAGTTATCAAACGTGGCCAAACACCTAGATGCAAAACACTTCATGATCGAAGCACATTTGGAAGGTAAATGTCTGGATAGACGAAAGATGGTTAGACAAAGAGGTGGCCAGATGGATCGACAAGTCGATAGTCAGATCGATGGGTGGCTAGATGGATAGTCAGATACATAGATGCATCGATGGATGAATAGATGGATCGATAGATGGATACATAGATAGATAGATAGATAGATAGATAGATAGATAGATAGATAGAATAGCTAGAATAGATAGATGGAATAGACAGACAATTGGATGGCCAGATTCAGATGGCTAGATGGGTCGATAGATAGACAGATAGGTAGACGAAACGAGAGTCAGATAGAAAAGTAGATAGATAGTCAGGTAGATAGACAGAAAGATAGACAGATGGACACATAGATGATCAGACAAATAATTCGGTAGATAGATAGACAAATAGATAGATAGGCAGATAGATAAATAGATAGATGGACAGGTCGATAGATAGATACATAGACAGAAAGATGACGAGATAGATAGTGAGGTAGATAGAAAGACAAGTACATAGGCAGATAGATAAACGAATAAATCATCAGGTAGATAGATAGACAGTCAGACAGACAGAAAGAAAACTGATCCACTGATAGAAAGATGGCTAGACAGATAGGCTGCCAGTCAAGTGGCCAGATCGATGCTCACATTGTCGCAACCACAACTGCACACTCCTATAGTGCTCCTATCTTGGAAACTTCCGCCACCGCCTTGTGCGGTACTACTGGTAACCATCAGAACTAGATATTCAACCCTTGAACCACGATATTAAGAATCAACTAGATTATTAAGTGCTCCTGGTGATAAAGGATGCTTATGAACTAGTCATTAAACCATCGTTATACCCTAGACCCAACCATTGTCATCTACTATCAATTCTTATCGATTATCAATCCATTACTAATCCTGAAAAACCATCATTGATTTATTCATCATTATCACTCATTATCATTTGTCAGTTCAATCATTTACCATTAGTAGTCATCAATTCACCAGGACTAACCCCCATCAAATTCAGTCATCCACCCAAACCATAGCCGGACGAGCCCATGGGGCGATCCTGTTCTTCGGTGCTGCGTGTCGTGGGATTCGCCGGACTTTTCGATGGTGAACTGCGGTTGATGTTATGCCAGTTGATTACAGTGGTTGTAGTGATTTACTACAGTGATTCACCTAGTGGTTATCACTAGTGGTTTTTAATGATAGGTGAATCACTATTGTGCTTATACTAGGTGAATCACTATTGTGTTTATTACTAATCATAGTCATTATAGTGGATTTTTATTGGTGGTTCACCTATTTTTGACCATTTATAGTGGTTTAGAGGGGTAACCACTGACAACGGTGAACTGTTTCAAGATCTTTCATCCTCTTCCGCTCCTGAACTTGTTCCTGTGAGGCTCTTCCTGTCAGTCTTTCCTCTTCATCCTGGGGGTCTTCTTCCTTCAAAGGTTTTCTTCTAATGGACTTCGCCCTCCAAGGGAGGGGCTGGGCAGGTGCATAGCAGAATCTTTGGTCTTTTTTGAAACGCTCAGCTGCTCAAATATAGCTGCTTTTTTGCTAGTGCCATAAACCATGAACCATGACGCGCATGTGTGATGTTTACATATCCACAAGTCGACTAGATGATGTTCAAGGGCTATGGAATTGTCGCGGATCCATCATGGTTGGACTGTTGGACCATCAGGGAGCATCGTAGCGACAACAAGAAATCTCCGGGTTTGAATCAGCGGGTATCACCCATCGTTTCAATGGCGAGTGACAGGGGTTGGCCATGAAACCGGCCAAACCACAGATCGGTACCATGATTCGCCAGCATGTGGGGGACCCATGCTTCGAAAAATCACTGTGCATTATTACCGCTAATGGTGCTGAATATCATGGTTACCAACAGGCTTAATCGTTGTTGGTGATTCCTGGCTATGATCCTTCGTAACCATCCGTTGTCAGCCAGCGTTCCTCACTATTCAATACCCATAAGTAGGTGTCAATCAATAGTTAGTATGGTCTGTTATCAACTGATAATTGCTGACCTCAAAACTCATAACCATTGTTTTGCTATTTTACCATTGGTAATGGTGCTAACATGAGCTAACTCACCAATGATTCGTGGTGCGCCAAACTGCTGTCGTTGGTTAATAGCCTAATCATAGGGATTAACCATGATTGATGGTAGCAATGGTGGGTTCTTAACGATTTACTATTAATTTTGATGGTAGTTTCAAACCATCCCCATTTTTGTCAATCAGTCAACATCCCAAATAATAGGGGCAATAAAAATGTCCATCAAACCATCAACTAGTAGTGGTTTAACATGGCTTAATCACTATTGTTGGTTACTATCCCCTACTATTAACCTATCAATATCAACCGTTATCCCGATTATTGTCCATCATTTACAACTATTAACCATAGAAAATCATAACATGCCAATCAAACCACCAACTAGTAGTGGTGTGACAATTATTGTTGGGTATTATCTCCTACTATTCACCACTATCATCCCTTGGTTTTCCCTATCATTACCCATTCCCCCCTACTATTCACCACTATAATCCTCAAAAAAATCATTATAACCCATCATTCACCATTAATAATCTATTGCTGGCCTGTTATTAACCTATTCAATACCCTACTATTAACCTATATGTTATGAACCATTCTAATCCCCCATGAAATCCTCCATGAATGGCTACCACCTGCACCCTCCCCCAGGTTTTCACCTGCTCGGCATCGCATGGTTGACCACTGCAAGCCTCCTCACGGCCCCCAACACGCCGGGTCCGGGGTCATGGTGAGGCTTCATCCGCGGCAGGGCCATGATTTGATGAAGAGATGGTGGCTAGAAATTTACAAATTATTAGTTGCTCATGGTGAACAGAATGGGTAATAATGGTGGTTTCTCAAAATAGGGGACCCAAAAAATGGTGGATTTACTATTAATGATTAATATAGGATGTTTTGGGGTCACCGGTATTTTGAGAAACCAGAATGGTTCATAGTTAGTACTGGTTCGTAATAGTGAACAGAATGGTGAACACAATGGCAAAAATTGCAAATGCGTGCGGGTCAAATGTTACTCTCGACAAACAAAAACAATTTTCATGGTATACTGCTGGCAATCTTTCCGATTTTGGTTCGCGGGCGTGGGCATTGTTCAAACGCATACCGCCTTGACCAAACACAAAAATAATTCAAATACCTAAAGTTGTTTGGGCACAGGTTCCCACCCAAAAAACTGACATAAGCCAAAAGAATTGTTCTACAATAATGTGTGCAAACTGTCACCAGTGGGTTTGCGGTTCCATCTTTGATTGGCAGTTTTTGGTTCTTTGTTTTGGAAATGTGCCCACTCTCTTTGTCTGATCTGGGCGTTGTTTTTGCGCGAGGCAAAATTGGCACAGCTCTATCAGCAGCCGGCGCATGCAAAAACATCTTGGGCCACCTGAAAGCAATAAAGCTGGTGGTTGCCTGGTCTATCCATAACTGGTTGGTGCCGTGCCATTCAGTTTCCAACGCGGGCCGTGCCATGAAATGTTCAATGCAAGGGCGCCCTCGCACTTGTCACATCAAAACCGAGAACCGCGAAAACAAGAGTGAAGACATGCATGCTCTGGTTTTTTGCTAAAACTGGGCTTGATGCCGTGTTTCTGCTGAATTTAACATAAATCCACATGTTTGCGGGCACAAGTCTCGACAACAATGTTTGGCAATTTGCATCTTAAAATGCCCATCGGCTTCATATATATGTAATCACGCAAAAAGATTTTCAACGAAAATGCATCCCTGCGCAGGACGGTCCGAAACCCTCACACAACAGCCAGCAACAAGCCAATGTATCTTTGTACACCGGTTTCTTGCACAATCCTTTTGCGATTCCTGTGTCCAACAATATCGATCAAAAAAACCATGGTTCTCAACACTCCCAGAACTAGTTCCTCACACTGGCGAGATTTCATGCCATCATCGATAACCATCATCATCCATTGATTTTGGGTGACTGCTGCGCAATTCTGGTCCCCCCAAGATTGGCGGACAAAGTGCCATTGTAGGATACCAGCCGAAACAAACAGCGACCAAAAAACAACAAACGTGAGCACGTGTAGCCAACAGCCACATTTGTGAATCCGCAAGCATACTTTCCTGTTCCCTGCTCTACTTGTTGCAGAGTTGATGCCGATCATTTCTACCACTGACAAGCTCACAATTCCTCCTAGCTGTAGCTGGCTGAAAGTCCACATGGTGCGATCTTCGGTTGAAGTCCATTGTAATCAATCAAACATGTTTGATCTGAATTGTGTTTCATTGATTGCAATGGAAAAAATGCGGTTGCCATTGCTATCAATCAAACATAGATCAAACACCAAGTGTGCCCTTGAGAAACCGGTTGAGGATCAGGTGATCAGCCAAAAAAAATACTTTCGCGACCGTTTCAAGGGCTACCGTCATCAATGGCCCTGCCAATAACAAAATGAGCTGGTTTAGCCTGCCAGATTTGTTCGGGATCTGTTCCAGATTTACTTTGGGGGAACACCAGACCCAGTTTGCCCTAGATTAGCCAAGATGAAGCGAGTCTTCTCAGGGCTAGCCACCACTTGGTCGATGTCATGAGCAATGTCTTGCAGTCCATGAAGGTTCAGGACCTGCGAGGTTGGCCCGCTGCGATCATCTACCGGTAACCTGTCAGCAGTTGGTCCACCCAGCAGTTGCAATCCCTGGAATGATGAAGTACAATGCTTCAGGATCTTTCAGGGGCTTTTGATGCTCCTCAAATGTAACAACAACCAACCAAAACGAACTAACCAACCAACACGAACCAACCAAACAACATGAACCAACCAACCAATAAGCAACAAACCACTACGAACCAACAAGCTAACACCAAGCAACAAACAAAGCAGCACCAACCGACCAAAAACCCAGCACCAACTCACCGACGAAGCAACCAACTAACCACAGGTCCTGCAAGCGACCGGGGCACTGCCCCAAGTTCACACGGTAGTCATGGCCATCTGCGGCATTCACCAGAGCGGCAGGGGGAAGTACATGAGTTGGTGATGGCTGCACGATGAACAATGGCTGATGGTGGATGATCAATACATGTTATGCATTGACTTTCATTGCAGTTTCCAGAAATACATGGTGGGTAATGTCTGACAATGGCTCATTAGCACTTCTTGTTGGTGAATGGTCATCATGGTCTCAAAAATGGCAAAAATAGTGGATAATACATGCCAAAAGTGGTCAAAAAACTCCCTGCTAGAAGGGGCCCCACTATGATCAATAGTGGCAAGAATAGTGGATACTGTTCAGAATCATGGTCGTGGGGCCACGAGACGATCAGAATATAATGGCTCATAGTCGATACGATCATGATTTGCTCAGAATCGTCTGCTCCGTGGGCCCCAGTTAGAATCGGGGCTCGCAGGGTTCGAACTTAGTTCACTCCGGCTCATCCAACTGGCCGTTTCATCGACCCCCCGCGAAGTTCGGCAAGCCACCCCGTAGCTGGTGAAATAGGCCCACCAAGAGCTGGATGAAACTGCGAATCATGTCATGCAATGGTAGATTCATTGAGCCTTACAAGCTAAGCTCCCTTAGTCACAAGCACGGTAAGAAGCCATTTAACTACTTTTTTTTCTACCACAACTGGTAGTTGCTTTCGTTATACACCCATTCAGCTAACTAGGACCCCCCTGGTAAGATAGTTGCGACTCATCATGCACTAGCGAGTCACCAAGCGAAGTTGTTTCCCTACCAGCTCACAGTCTTGACCTTGGACTTACGTGGAAGCAGGGCTGGTTCATGAATTACCTAAATGGATCTTGAAAAGTTGAATGTTATTTATTTTCACTCATGTTTATCCACTTATTTTTTTTCACTATTCAACCAATGATTATTCGCTAATGATTATTCAACATTTAAGTTAATGGATCTCATTATTCAGATATTTAGAGATAGATTCTGAGTAGATTCTGAAATCCACTGCTGCTCTAGATTCTGCAATCTGGTAAATTAAACTCGCTGCGATGAAAATCACCAGCTTTGGAGGGTAAACCATTACAAATGATGAATTTTCCGCTTGCAGATTGGTTTACCAGAGTGTAGGTTTTCAATAATCCTCAGAGTAAATGATGATAGCAGCCAACAGCCACCAAACTACCACTAGTCAGTCATTGTCAGTTTTGAAATATAATTGTTCATCACTGTGACCAAGCAATTGGGTTCCCGTTGCCGAAAAAATCTGACCCAGCCAGTGTTTCGTCAACTGTTCAAGCATGTAACAATTCTAGCCCAAAAACATCATTTACAGCACAGGTTTAGTGGTCAAGAATACTGAAAATACAAACCTACCAGTTTCATCAACTGTTCTACCATCTACAGAATTACATTTGACAAAAACGGTGCCGCAGAGTTTGCTTGGCCAATCGTGATCTTGTTTAGCAATGCAATCATAGATGGTGCTCATCATTGCCGGTTGGTGGTTTCAACCCCTCTGAAAAACAGTTGTCAAGCGACGGACCAACCCGAATATTCGGGAAAATAAAAAGAATGTGGCTCGTCAACAACACAGACTACACCACCGAAGTCTTGTAAGTTGTGCAAACAACCCTCCGGCAACATATCAACGGAAAAGTATCATTTCCTGCATTAACCACCATCAATCAGTATTAATCAGCCAATTAATGGTCCTTACCAGTTAATGAGCAATGCTTATGGCGGTGTAGTCACCAACACTATCATTACCTATCAGTGGTTTATTAGTTAATGGGTAAACCGCGGGTGGTTTCCATTATAAATCAGTATTCAGCATCATTTACCATTTTCATCCGTTATCATCAACTATTAATTAAATAAACTATTAATTAAATATCAATTATAAATCAACTATGAATTAACCATGATCATCATCATTAACCATCATCATCCACCAACCATTAACCATCCTTAGGTCCCTATCAACCAAGGGTGATCCCCACCGGTGATCCGCCCATGGGATGCTGCCGCCACACCCCCGGCGACCTCTTCGGAAGTCCACGAAGGCGTGGCCCGAGCAGAAGGCCTGGCCATGGATCCGCTGGGGGCGGTGGCACTACCAACACCGTAAGGTAAGGGATCTGGCTGGTCAAACGTTGATTATGATGGTGAATGAGGGTTGATAGTGGATGATGATAGTTGATGATGGTTGATGATGATGATGATGATGATGATGATGATGATGATGATGATGATGGTTAATAGTGGGTGATAATGGTGAATGATAGTTGATAGTGGTTTGTCATGATTAGTAGTGGTTCATGATGCTTGATAATGATGAATAGTGGGTTATAATGATGAATGATGGCCACTAGCGGTTTTTAATGATTAATGATGGTAAATTATGGTCAGTGGATGATGATGGTTAATGATGATGATGGTTCATAGTGGATGATAATGGTTAATACTTGTTAGTGATGGTTGATAGTGGTTTACAATGATCAATAATGATTGATAGTGGATCATGATCGGGAGAAAGCTGGTTTATACGATGCTTGCCCTCTGGGAATCTAACATGGCAATGGAAAATGTCCATTTTTGTGCAGGAAACACTTGGAAACCAGCTATAAATGGTAGATTGTCCATTGATATGTTGGATCACCGGAGTGTAAATCATGTTAACACGACAGTTGAGTGATGATGAAATGATTAGTACATGTATGAGACATTGAGCTACAAACATAACATATATCTACAAATCACAATGTCTTCAATGCTTAACAATGGTTAATAAGCCTATAAATGCTATGGAAATAGCAACAAACACCAAGAAACTACTTGGATGAGCGCTATATGACCTTATCTCGCTCGTGACTATGAGCCATCCCACACATATTAGTCAATCGACCCACCATCCCAAATTTAAAGTAAGAAACATCAATCAAACCACCAACCAGTTCTTGCCATGAAACATGATTGTTGGTATTCATCGCCTATTAACTGTCAACCATTTGCTTGGATGAACTTGGATGAACTGGGGATCCACCGGTTAGTCTTCATGACCACCACTTAACCCAGCCGCGTTCCCTGTCATCGCGCCACTGGCGAGCCGCAAACCTGGCTGCGCAATCAGGGCGCTGACCTCAGCCGGCCTGCTCTAAGAGGGCGGAGAAAGGCCATTTGAAATCGAACCAAATAACGTTTCCGCCGCTGCCAATGTCACCTGGTCGCGGCCGCGGCGCTGGGAATGGTTCATGAGATCTATAGATATAGAGATAGATAGATAGATAGATAGATATGGCCATAGAATAGGCTATAGATAGGGTCAGCCTATCATATATCCATATCTATAAAAAGCCGGTATGGATACAACTGTGGGATCCAAATAGATACAACGGCCATAGATAAATCCATGAGTATTCCTATGGTTGCATAAAGGCAGCTGTTTTGGATAGGGAAACCACAAGTTTGAAGGGTACAAGATTTATGGACACATAATGACACATATGTGACGTGAATGAATACATGAATAACAACGTGTATAAATATATACTCGTTTTATGAGTATACACATGTGGAGTCGTATGGAAAATGTCCCAGCTGCTGTGGAACTGTTCCGAATGCCAAGCAGGATTCGCAAAGACAATGACAGCAAGAACGAGCCGTGGGACTTCCATGAAGCACTTGATGAATCATGAAGCACTTCGATTGTCAGTTTCTATGATAGGATGTGCTGCTAATTCCTACTATTGTTAGCTATGGGATGATTTGGTAAATACTATTCATAGCAAATGTATCTTTTCAATGGTGTAGTTTACTGTTCGTTGCTGTCCTTGCTGGGTCATGAAATAAGTACAGTTTACAAGTGTTTATATCCTAATTAGTGCTGGTTTCAATCCCCTAGAACTGAATGCCGGCTATTATCTCCTAGAAGTACGAGTGCTTAGCTGATCATCCAAATGGGTGTTTCTCAAAATCGGGGACCCCTAAAAAAGATGCTTCATGACTATAAACGATTCATGTTTGATGATTTGGGAGTGGGTCAAGACCCTGTACCCCTGGTTCCCCTATCATCAACCACTGTTTTCCCTATGAAATTGTTGGGGAACTTATTCCCCATGAAATTGCTGGGTGAAAAAGCCTTGACCCGCCATTTGTAGGTATCTGCAACATGTCCAGCTTTGCATCACTTGACTGCCAGGTTCCTTCGTTCGCCGATGACTTTCGGCTTAGGCCTTGAGCCAGGTGCGATCGCGGCAAAACGATCCTGCGCCATCTGATGGCGTGTGCTGCCCAGCTCTGAGAGAGCTTCGAGTGCTGTTGGTTGAGACTACCTATCCCATTGTGATCATTGGTTGGGCACCGAGCTTCACTGCTGTTCATCCGTTGCCAGTGCAACCCCAGTTGCACTGGTAGCGGAGCGATCGAGCTCCGTGGCCTTGGGTGCTCCAATTCGCTGCCTATCTGCACTTTGCTTCGCTGTGGGGTATCTGGTGATGGCTTCTGATTCAGCATCGGTGCCCTCATGGGATGGTAGTGCTAAAGGTTGGCGACGCTACTGCCGTGAAGTGACATGGTTGGTTCAATCGACAAAGGTGGCCCAGCGGCGACATCTGGCCACCAGGTTGATAGCTAAGCTCACAGGCAGTGCGCGTCTTCTGGCAATGAGTTGGCCCCAATCAGAGTTTGATTCTGACCGTGGTGTGATTGATTTTCTTCAGAAGTTGGCGAAGTCACCTCTGGTTCGAAGATCTCTTCCCAATGCGGCTGCAATCATGACTCAGTATTTTTCATTCAGGCGACTCCCCAATGAAACCATGAGTTCCTTCTTGGTTCGTGAAGTACTAGCTTATGAAGAATTCCAAGAAGCACTCTTACGGTTGAAAGAAGAACGTGAAGGCTTTGATCCCTCAACCCATGATTTCGGTCTCACAGAGATCCTTCGTCGAGGTGAGGAAAGTGAATGGTGGTCTAACAATCGATGGAGGAATTGGCGTAACAATCCAGGTGCAGGTGTTGATGTTGGTACGGCCATGTCTCGAGGTGCTGGTTTAGAATCCCCTCAAGCTCACCAAGATGCTGGTACTGCTGATGGCCGTCCCAATGCTGCTGACTATGATGAATTGCCCCAACAGTCAGAACCAGATCCAGCGATGACTCCTGATCCCCAGAGTCCCACGCAACGTTCAGGAACTGGTGTTGCCTTGACCTTGCAGGACTCTTTCATTCTGGATGTTCTTCGTGGTTGGAGGTTGCTGGTTGCGGCATCTTTGTCACAGGATGAGTGGCGAGACATCCTTTCGTCAACCAACAACAGACTGGATTGGGATTCAGTGTCTAATGCCTTGCAAGTACTTTGGGATGACCAGATGATTCATGCTCGAGGTAATGTACCCCCTGGTTTTCCTGTTGCTGGTGGTCTTCATATGGTCGATGGTGGTGCTGGTTTTGGCATGGATTCTTTTGCAGCCCAATCCGATTGGAATGACTGGTCGGGTGAATGGTTCGAAGACCCAGCCTGGCTTGACGCTCAGGCATCGATGTGGTCCAACACCGCTTGGACGGATCCAGAGCCTAGCAGTGCTTTTGCTGCTGAATCCAGTGCTCCAGCTGACCCATCCCCTGGCGACCTCGAAGATGAGTCGATCAGGGAAGCTCTGCAGAGCGAGCGTGTTGCTGAAGCTTTGGCAGCAGAAGCCAGGATGACTTGGCAGAAAGCTCAAGAAACCACGGCTGCGTTGCGAAGGGATCGTGGTTTTGGCCAAGTCAAGGGTGCTTCTTCTTCCAAGGGAAAATCCGCCACTGGTTGTCATGTTTGTGGTAGTTTCCAACATTTTGCTAGAGATTGTCCTGACCGTCTTCACCCTGGGAAAGGAAAACGTCCCTTCAAGTTCGGTATGATGATGGATGACCATGACATGATGGCGTTCACCAAGGGCTACGGCAAACCATCCAAGGGTAAGAAGGGTTATGGCATGAACTTCATGGATGACATGTTCTGGGTCCAGAAGGGCAAGTCCAAAGGTAAACCTCGTGTTCCAGTTCCCAGTGTCAATGCGTATGGCATGGAAGTGTTGTATCCCCTTGAGATTGCCTCCACTACCTCATCACCATTGGATTCTTCATCACTATGGAGTATTTCATCTACATCCACCTCTAGCATGCGTCCCCAAGATGGTTTGTTGGATAGTGGTGCCACCGCATCTGCAGGTCCAGATGCCAGCGTGCGGCGGCTGCTGGTCGCACTTCGATGTGTGGACTCCCAGGCCGTCATTGAGACGGATGTGGAGAAGCGGCCACTCTTTCGCTTTGGCAGTGGCAAGTGGGGGAAAGCTCTTTGTCAAGTTCGCATCGTTTCTCATGCATCTGGCAGCCCAAGGACTTTCCACATCTATGTTCGTCCCAATCCTGAGGAGTTTTATGAAAGTTGGTTTACTCCTGATCAACTGGTTCCCATTTTGATCGGCATGGACTTCATTCGACCACAGGGTTTGGTGATGGATTTTTCGGATGGCATGGCACAGATCACTTCGGTCATGGGTTCACAACCTTTCTTCATGAAACAGAATGACAAGGGACACTTTGTTTTGGATATTGTGGCGTATCTCACTGGTTCTTTGGAGACATCATCCCCAACTTTGCCTTCGGTTCCATCCAACAAAGTTCGTTTTGCAGAAGATGGTGGTGCACCCCCTTTGGATGGCATGATGCTTGGTATGGCTGTGGTTGATGATGATGGTACTCGATCCCATGACAACACATCCACTCTGGCCACCCGTAGGCAAGCGTTTCAGCAGATGGTGTCCAGGCATTCGGCAACTTTGACTGGCCGACTACCGCAGCCTGCTAGTGCTCACATGGGTGGTGCTCAAGCCCCTAGTGCAATTCGACCTCGTGAACCAGATGACCTCGAAGGCCTCCTCCAAAGCCAAGGAACCAGCCCAGGCATTGGAATGGAAGCGTGCGATCCCCATGGACCCACGGGATCCTCGAGCCTCGCCAGACGCCTGGCCTTGTTTCAATCGTCACAACGAATCCGAGAAAGGCTCCAACAAGCATGGAATGTGGGTGTGCTGCAGTGTGTGCGGCATTCGGACCCAATATGTTCCTCGGGAGGGATCTCCGGCGACAAGCCAGCAGTCTGTGGACTTTGCCACGGTGACGGAAGCGTTGGAGATGCTCCACAAGGACTTCAAGGATCCCACTTTGAAGCCACATTCCAAGCTGGTGATGGCGGCGATGGATCTGGTTACTGCCCAGAACAAGTACAAGATGATGCTGGCCACGCCCCTCAAGGAGAAGATCAAGGGCTACCAGAATCCCGAACCGACGCCGAAATCGCTGTCACCTCCACCAAGGTCAACAGCCTCATGGATCCCGATCGGAACTCCGCCGGAGGAAGTCACCGAGACGGAGTTGGTGACCTACATGACCCCGGACGAGATTGCCGAGCTGCGACGTCGCATGGCCCAGCAGCATCCAGTCCCCATGGAGAATCCAAACCAGTTGGAAGCCCATCCTTGAGGAAGCCGACTTGTCTTCCCCATAGGGTGGCCAAGGCTGCAATGGCTATGTTGGCAGCTCTCTCGGGTAGTGCTGTGCATGACATGCAGGACTTCCTGGTGGAGCCCTCGGAGCACTTGGTGTGGGAGATTTGCTGTGCCCCCAACTCATGGTTGTCTGAGGCATGTGAAAAGCAGGATCTCCATCCCTTTCGAGTGAACTTGGCCAACAACTTTGACCTCAACAAGCCCAACACCTTCGATCGGATGTGGCAACTGTTCCTGGTCCACAAGCCTCGGAAGCTGTGGGTCAGTATGAGATGCACCGTGTGGTGCCCTTGGCAGTGCTTGAACTATCGCACTCCCGATGAGAAGGAGATCCTGGAAACCCGGCGACGTCGAGAACGCCGCTCCATCAAGATGCTCACCAAGTTCTTGATCCGTGTGTTGAAGCACTCCCCCAAGACACACTTGTACTGGGAGTGGCCCTTCAAATGCTATGGTTGGAATCAGACTGTGATGCTCGAGTTTGAAGAGGAGTTGTACAAGCTTCTTCAAGAGTGGCAGCGTTGCCGAGTGGACGGCTGCCGCTACAACATGAGAAGTGGGGAGCCCAATCACGAGCATGAATTCCTCAACAAGAAGTGGGAGATTCGCACCAATGATCTCGAATTTCATGCTCGATTCAAAGCCAAGGTGTGTACTCAGAACCATACACACAAGGCCATTGAAGGCCGTGACACCACCCGTTCTTCGTACTACCCTTGGCAGATGGTGACAGCAATTGCTCGCTTCTGGCGCGATCAACTTTTCCCAGAAGTATGGCTCAAAAAGCTGCATGTGGCTGAGGACCCCCTCGTTAATGATGAGGTCTTTGTCACACAGCTGCTCGACGCCCCGGTGTATGACATGGTCCCGGAGAATGACCTGATGCCCGTCGAGCCTTTGCATGAGACTCCAGAATTCAGTCGCACAGATGCTCCGAAATGGAGAAAACTCAGTCATGGCAGGTATGAACGTGATGGCCCTTTGCCTGCATCTTCAGCACCCTTGGACTCACCCAAACCTTTGGATGACTCCGAGATCTCCGAGAAGGAACGTGCTGATTGGCATGCTCGACTTTGCCATTATCACAAAGCTGCTGGACACCCAACGAACCGCAATCTTGCCAGAGTCTTGAAAGCCGCTGGCAAGGAACCATGGAAGATTCGGGCCTGCATGGACTTTCGTTGTTCGGCATGTGAGTCTGTTCGTCCCGGAGGCAGTTCTTCGAAACAGATTCCCCCGTCGTCACTGGCAAACCTTCCTCAGGCTTGGCAAGTGATGGTCATGGACGTGGGAGAATGGTCAGTGTGGTCGCATCGTGAAAAGTGCAAGTTTCTCTTGATGATGGATGCAGCCACAAAGTATAAGGTGGTGATCCCATTGGTGAGCTACGACCTGAACCAGCAGAAGAACGAGTCTACTGCCCAGATCGTGGAAGTTGTTGCTCTCCATTGGTTGGCTCAGAAACCGAAGCCAATCGCCATCATTCCTGACAATGCCAACACGATGACCTCTACGGCCTTCAGTGACTTTTGCAGCCAGAACAACATATGGTTGTGCCCCCCAGCTTCCAAGGAACCTTGGGCACATGGCCTTGCAGAGCGAGCAGTTCAAGAAGTGAAGCTGCTTGCCGAGAAGATCCACGTGGATGATGACACTTTGTCGTCTCGAACATGCCTTTCACTGGCAGCTGCAGGTTTGAATCAGGCTGAGAATGTTAAGGGCTTCACGCCTTTTCAATGGGCTTTTGGACAGCAGTTTCAGCTGTCTGATGAGGACACCCTGATTCATTCCCAACTGCAAGCTGAGCACCCCTTTGCGGAGTTCACCAAGCTGCTCTCGATGAGGATGCGTGCAGAAGAGTTGGCGCGCAAGACCAAGGCTGACAACACTTTGGTCCGACTCCAGAACTCATCAGTGCGGCAACCACTTCGTGAATTCAAACCTTCCCAGTTGGTGAAGGTGTGGCGTCGCATGTTGCCAGCTGAGGCACACCGTGGAAAACGTCAAGGTTTTCAAAAGTCCATCAAGAGCCATTGGATTGGACCAGGTCGAGTTCTTTTCCAAGAGTTGGCGCCCCATCAAACTGGTGGTGACCGTCACCCCATCGTCTGGGTGACTATTGGAGGCCGATGTCTTCGTTGCAGTGTGCATTCGGTTCGTCCTATGACAGAACAGGAACGTGTACTCCATGAAATTTGCTCCGATGAGCAACCCCACTCTTGGAAGTCTTTGGCCGACCTCCTTCCGAAGCGGGAGTTCTTGGACATTGTGGATGAGGAACCTCCCGAAGGAGAAGAAGAGTTGCCCGACCTACCAGCTCTTCCTGATGAATCCACCTGGATTCCTTTGGTTCGTGGTCGTGGAAAACGTGGACCACGCCCAGAAGAACTTCGGCCCATTCCGGAGGACCAAGCTGTCACTACCCCAGCTCCAGTGAATGCCTATGATGCAGGTGGTGATTTTCAACCTGCTCCTCCTGAGGATGATGACAATGCCATGGGCACTGATCTTGGTAGTGGCATTCCCTCCAGAAGAGAATCAACTTCCACGGCAAGACCCCTGTTGGAAACAACTCCAACAACTAAGAGAGCCTCCAGTTCAGCAGCCTCCTCGGCATCAAGTGCAGGTCCCCCTGCTGGTGAGATTCCATCAGAGGAACCCGACACCAAGAAGGTGAAGACTGGTGATGAAGATGCTGACCTTTTTCAAATTCTCCTTGAAGAAGATGCCTATGGCTACTTCCTGGAGTTTGACTTGGACATTGGCAGCAATCGAAAGCGCAAGGACTTCCTTCGTGCTCCAGCCGCCTTCCTTGTGTCCAAGCTGAGAGACTGTGAAGTTCGCTATGACAAGCTGTCTTCAGAACATCGCGCTTTGTTTGACCTCGCCAAGAACAAAGAGGTTTCCTCCTTTGTCAAGGCAGAGGCAGTTCGTCGATGCCTGAATGCAGCTGAGGAAAAGGAGGCCAAGAACAGCCAACGAATCCTTGGCTGTCGATGGGTCCTGACCTGGAAAGTCACACCCCCTGAAGATCTTGACAGTGCTCGTCAAGAAGCCAGAGAACAAGCCGGTTCCACCACCTACTGCCATGATGGCAGTCGAAAAGCCAAGGCACGGATCGTGCTCTTGGGCTATCAACACCCTGACTTGACTTCCCCAGAGTACCGGTCAAGTGCCCCAGTTCAATCCGGAGTTACCCGGCACCTGCTCTTCCAGATGACCGTTCAGGAACAGTGGTCCCTTGAGGGACTTGATTTGTCCACAGCTTTCCTTCAGACCCAGAAAAATCAAGAAGCCAACCGATTGTGGACCACTGGCACCAAAGAACTCCGTGAAGCCTTTGGTGTTGAAGAAGGGCATTTGCTTCGAATCCTGAAGGACTTCTATGGGAGCACTACGGCGCCAAGAGGACTCTGGAAAGACATCGATGACACCTTGAGTAAGTTGGGTGGTCGCAAGATCCTTGGCGATCCATGTGTGTGGATCTGGACCCAGGATGATGAACCTGGTTCCAAGGTGATTGGTTACATGGCCGGGCACGTTGATGATTTCAATCGTGCTGGCGATCTTCAGAATCCTCGGTGGTGTGAGATCCGAGAACGGATCAATGGTGCTTACAAGTGGGGCTCTGTGAAGTCTGGAAGCTATCGTCATGTCGGCACTGACATCACTGAACTCTCCAATGCCGAGGATGGTCGCTACATTGAGCTTTCCCAGGACTTTTATGTCAAAACTTTGGTTGATCTTGATATTGATCCCCAAAGATTCCACCAAAAGGATTTAAGGTTGGACCCCAAAGAAGTTGGTTTGTGCAGAGCCGCTCTTGGAGCTTTGTCGTGGCTGGCAATTCAAACTCAGCCTTTGCTTTGTGCTCGCACCAACCTGTTGCTATCGGACTTAGCACGGGAACCAACTATGACCACCGCGCAAGAGGTGCAGCAGTTGATCACAGAAGTTCGTCGTGCACCCACTCGTTTGCAGTTCAAGCGTTTGAAGACCGTCAAACACTGGAGAGATATGGTTGTGGTGACCCTTGGTGATCAGGCTCATCATAATCGTCCTGATGGCGGTTCCACCGGTGGTTTGGTCACTTTCCTTGGAGGTCCTGAACATCTTGGTGGTCAGCCAGGTCCGTTGACCCTGGTTTCATGGAAGACCTGGAAGCTTCGACGCGTTGCCATCTCCTCGAATGACGGCGAGATCCAGGCCATGGTTGAGTCTGAAGATGTGAACTTCAGAATCCGCCTCTTATGGGCAGAGCTGAACGGTGCTGGTGTTGGCCGTCCTCCCGGAGACTTGCTTGACCAAGCAGAAGCAGAAGTTCGCTTGGTTCGAGGCATCGTTGGAACAGATTCGAAAGGCGGATTTGATGCAGTCACTCTCCAAGAGGGACCCTACCTTGGGCTTTCAAACGCCCGCTCCGCTGTCCAAGCCTTTCAGCTGAAGCAATCCTTCAACAGTGTGGCAACCCGTTTGATTTGGATGTCCGGTGATTGGATGTTGGCTGATGCTTTGACCAAGCGTCATCCAGAATGTCGACGTGGCCTTCAGCAGTTTCTCAAGCAATGGGTGTGGATGCTTTCTTTCGATCCCAACTTCATCACCAGTGCCAAGAAAGCCAAGAAAGCAGGTCGAGACGCCACATCTGTCATGAGAAGTAATTCGTGCAAACGTACAGACTACAGAACCTGAACAGTCAACATAATCTTTTGAGCTGGTGCAACATGTCCAGCTTTGCATCACTTGACTGCCAGGTTCCTTCGTTCGCCGATGACTTTCGGCTTAGGCCTTGAGCCAGGTGCGATCGCGGCAAAACGATCCTGCGCCATCTGATGGCGTGTGCTGCCCAGCTCTGAGAGAGCTTCGAGTGCTGTTGGTTGAGACTACCTATCCCATTGTGATCATTGGTTGGGCACCGAGCTTCACTGCTGTTCATCCGTTGCCAGTGCAACCCCAGTTGCAGTATCCCTACTTGGACAAACCCTCAGATCCAGCCGTGGCCAGTTCCCCTCGAAGCAGACAGCCACTCAGTTAATCAGCGTTCAGTCATCCCCGAGGAGTTACCTCCGCAGCCAACAGAACCGCTGTGCCACATGGGGCTACACCCTTTGCGCAATGACCTACATGGAGCTACACCCGAAACATCTGCGTGATCTGCGTGAAGTGCTTCTGAAAGGTCGCCGGGTACGCTCAACTCCCACGAGTTTGATCAACCCATGGCAGCGAAGTTCACTCAAGCGATAAACCGCACGGTTGAACCATTACTGGTGGTTGGTTGAACCAAGCCGTAAAAAGATATGCATGTTACTCAACCAACTATCCCAAACACTGGGCAAATCAAAAAGTGTTCGAAACCACCCTATATTCGCCTGTATTTGATGGTGGGAAACGAAATGGTAGACATCAATCAATATCTATCAGTATTAATTAATCATAAACAAAACATATCGGTAGATAATCATGCACCAATCTTAGTAAACCACTCTTAATGAACCAATCTTAATCAAGACTAGGGGACTATGACCCCAGGAATAATATGGCTGTGGGTCAAAACCCTGTACCCCTGGTTCCCCTATCATCACCCATTGTTTTCCCTCATTTTTGTTGGTAAATCCTCCATTAGTTGGTTGGTTAATATTAACCCATAGCCATATATAGCTGGTATATCCCTTATATCCCTTAACATGGTTGGTTATCATCCCCTATTATTAACTATCACTAACTATAGCTATTACCCAGGAATCATATGCCATTCATCAATCCTGATAGCCCAGGATTGCCGCCATCAACTGCCCGTGGCCAAGACACACTGCCAGTAGCCCGTCTGCTTGGCGGTGGCAGGAATCAGCACCGGGGAACAGCACTGCATGGAGCTTCAAAGGTAAAGTCTTGAAGGGTGGTTAATGGTTGGTTATTGGTTGGTTGTTGGTTGGATATTGGTTGGTTAATGGTTGGTTAATGGTTGGTTAATGGTTGGTTAATGATCATGGGGAGGGCTTTGTGATGAAACATGGTCTGCACTATCTTTGATGCAAAGACTGCCGATTCAAACCTTCATCGTTAACCCATGATATTCTCCATTATTTTTGGGGATTGTCCCCTGTACAATCAATCCTGATTGATAAATCATTCTGAACTAATGTTCACCATTGCAATCTGTAGCAATCTGTAGCGCTATGGCTGCACCGAAAATGCGCCCGATTCAAAAGCTCTCCGTGGCATGATTGCCTCACAGTTTCCAACATGGCACTGTCTGGCCCTGCTTGGGTTTGTTGCAGAACCAGATCCATGGATTTCAGCGAATAGTGATGGAGTTACTATCTACTGCTTCCAGTAAGTAAGGAGTTCACTGCCCGTAGGGGCAGCAAACCACTCCAATGATGTTCGATCCACGCTAAGCAGGTGAGTTTGATTGGTTGGGTGGCTGGTTGGCGGGTTGATTGGCTGTTCGGTTGTTGGTTGGGTGGCTGGGTGGTTTCTAGCTCCAGTATTGATGGGTTGTTGCCAGGTGAATGTCATATCTATGCCTGTCTTGGGCCAAAGATTCCTCGTCAGAGGCATGAAGCATTGGAAATGACAGGCCGCGAAAAACCAAGCTTCAGCAATAGTATTGACCATCACCAGCTAGTCCAGCTGAACATCAAAGTAACCATCACCAGCCAACCAACCTAACCGACCATCACAAATATTGGGGAAAACATGTTTTTAAAGATGTTCGCCCGAGCCTTAGGGTTTGCCCCGCATGGGTCTGAGAACATTTCCCAACGCTCAAATTCCTGCACAGGGCCATTGTTTTTTGACTTCTGAGTTATCAAACCCTACACCTCAAACTCTAAAACCTTAAAACAAAAACCCTAAAACCAAAACCCTAAAACCCTAAAACCCTAAAACCCTAAAACCAAAACCCTAAAACCCTAAACCATAAATCACTGCGTATAGCCAGTGTTTTCGCATCTTGTCCAAGCCATCTCGACCTTGTACAACATGCTCCATTGCAGTGGCGCTTTATGTGGTGGGGCGAACGTTAAGGCTGGAGGGAAGATGTTTAAAATCACCAACGAGTTTTATCTAGTTTCGAATAAGCCTGTATCGGTTCAACAATATTGGCAACTGGATCTTTTTTATCATCAAGCCAGCGAAAGACCCTCTGCTGGTTGATCAGTCCATCATCTGACCACTACCATCTGACCACTACCCTAGCCCACAGGTCTGATGACGATTGTTATATGACCAGCCGGTCATCTCAGGAAAAACTACGAAGTATATCAGCCAGCTTCTTAACCAGCTGCACCATTAATTAACCCTGATTGTCTTGCCACTATCAACCATTATTAATCGGCTTACAAAAAACGCCGTTAGCCAACAGCAACTGTTGTCAAACGGATCATGATTTTTTCTAAGCATTAAGCAGGTTGTTCAGCCCATTTCCAAGCATTAATCAGGTGTAATTCTCAAGCCCTGGATTCCTGTTTGCATCGTTGGTATCGTGGTCAACTCCACTGATGCCAAAAATCGTGGCTCTCAATAAGGGATCATAACAACGACATACAAACTACAGTTGCTTGTGTCTAGGAGAATATTGGAATCATGCAGTGAATGCCTAATGCTACATGTGGTATTTCTCAAAATGGAAAATTCTCTAAATCATCCACTAATATTACCTCATGAGTAATAAACCATTGATTTTTGGGGTCCCCCATTTTGAGAAACCATCATGTGGTAAATTGTGGTAATCAATCACGAAGTATTACCGGATCAATGTACGAACTGACATGGACAGGTATAGTGGGACATACTTGGATCAACGTGGATGGTGCCGCTATACCCATTGCTTCCTGAATCCACGTACATCAAAGAAACTTACTGATAATGCAGTGTGAATATGGCTATGGGTCAAGGCTTTCAGCAATAATGATTGGCGATAAGTTCACCAACAATGGGAAAACAGCCTGGTCAATGAGGATATTGTTTGTCGCTGAAGGTTCGTAGCCACTATGTTCCAG
>VSDK01004224.1:455357-480340 GCA_009767595.1 Symbiodinium kawagutii | reverse complement strand
ATTCTTTTTGTTACCATTCAGAATTCAGAATCATTATTCCAACAGAATTCAGCAACATTAGGCACGATTGCACATGGTTTGATGGGTTATCATCCCTGATTAACCACTATAATCCCCTAAAATCAACCATTATGAACCATCATAATCAACTATTCGTCTCCTTATGTTTAGTGATGAGCCATTACAATCAACCATTATTCTCCCCTATAATCAACCTTATTAATCATTGACCATGGTGATTAATCAATATAATCATCCCTTATTGACCATTATCAGAATTATCCGCCTATAATCGACCATTAATCATTACCATTATCCACCATCATTACCCTATAATCAATAATTATCAACCATATTCTACACATCATTAACCATCATTAACCACTATTTACCATTATCATGATGGGTAAATGATATTACTATTAACCATCATTAACCACTATTAAGCACTATTAACCATTATATATGTTAACCACTATTAACAACTAGTTAACCACTAGTTAACCACCATTAACCACTATTAACCATCATTAACCACTATTAACCACCATTAACCATGGTCATCCCCCATAATCCTCACCCATTTCACCACCGCCGAGACCACGCCAGCCGGCGCTGTCCTCCCGCCGCAGGGGCAGGCGCAGGTGGCGCAAAGTCCCCCAACGTCTGCCGCCTCGGCCTCCCAAGAAGAACTTGGGCAGATGTTGGGAGTAAGTAAATATTAATAATGGTAAGTAAAGGTAAATAAATTATAAGGTTAATAAATGGTAAATTATAAGGTAAATAAATGGTAAATGGATATTATCAAACATTAATAATGGAAAGTAAATAACAAAAATAATGGTAAATGGTAAAGAGTTATATTTCTAAAATCATGGTAAATAATGGTAAGTAAATAAATTTTCTGTTCTTTCTTTCAAGCTGTCTGTGGGCAGAGCCCGCCAGCTATAAGTAAATAATAAAAATGATCGTAAATGGTAAATAGTTATATTTCTAAAATCATGGTAAATAATGTTAAGTATGGGTAAATCATGGTAAGCCTCTGATATTGGTGAATCATGGTAAATAATGGTAAGTAAAGAACTTGAATGGTAAATAGTTATGTTTCTGGTAGATAATAATTGATTAATGGTTGATTAATGGTTATGGTTATGAATGGTTCTGGTGGTGAATCGCTATGGTTGTGGTTATGCTTATGAATGGTAAATGACTATGGTTATGGATGTTTAGTTATGGTTATAGTTTCTGGTTATAGTAAATGGTAAATAATGGTACATAATGGTTAAATGGTAAATAATGGTTTATTGATGGTTATGTTATGAGTCTGAATGGTTATGTATACTTCTGCTTCTGGTCAATCATGGTCAATAACTGGTGAATTATGAGCAAATGAGCAGGTTATGATAGGAACGGTGAGCGGTAATATCTTGCAAAAATGCTAAGAATGATATGGAATGATTGTTGAATTACACAAAATTTGGTGTGAAATAATAGTGAGTGAAACAAGCTAATATGGTTGTGGTAGGAATGGTTGTGGTTGTGCTAGTGGTAAAAAAAATGATGGCTCGCAATGGATAATAGTGAATGATGCTTGTGGTCATGGTTGGTGAGTGCCAATGAATGACAATGGTTCTGAATGTTTGTAGTTGGTGAGTGCCAGTGAAGAACCATGAATCAACATTGCTATGGCTGAGTGAGGTTATTTTTTGGTCTTGAAAGGTTGTGAACTTATTGTATGCCATTGCTAGCACCAAGCTGATTGCTATGAATGGTGAGCTGAATCGATAGTGCTTAAGTATTGTGCGTCTATGATTACAATTGTGGCATAGTATCGTATGTCAATTATTCTTAGTGAGTAACATGTGGTTGAGGTTGACTATAAAGCTACGAATTAGCTCACGATACATGTGCCGAGCCTGCAATGATCATGCTGCCGTTTTGGCCGCCGCTTTTGCTCCTGAAGTCAGCGAAAGGGAGTAAGGATACCATTTGGCTGACACACAACTGGTACCCTGACTCCCTAGTAAAACCGTAGAAAAACTATGATACACCCATAGCAACACTGGAATCACCCTCTGATAAACTGACATGGCTGGCTCTCTGATAAACTGACATGGCTTGGCTGAAAAATCACCATTTCTTGACAGGACACACTAGGAAACCAGCTATTTCTATGGTGGATTCTCCATTGCCATGTTTACCAGAGGGCATCTCGGGCAGCGAACGCCGGGACAGCTGGTTCGCTGGTGAATCCCTGGAAAGGTGGGAAACCGGAATTCATTCCCTGGTCGTTGCTAACGGTCATTTGGGTGTTTCTCAAAATAGGGGACGCCCTAAATCATCCATAAATAATCATGTTTAGTAATAAACCAACCATTTTGGGGTAACCCTATTTTGAGAAACCACCATTTATACTGGTTGGTGGTTGAACCACCCCCATGAAAAATATGCGCAAGTCAACCAACCATTTGTTAACAATTAATTACAAGGGAAAATAGAAAATGTCAAGTAAAACATCAACCAGTGTAGTATGGCTGGCTCATGATAACCATTAAAGATTAATCTTGACAATCAGCAAATAATGACTGGTTAATGATAGCTATTCAGTGGTTAAACATTGACTATTGCGTTGTTGGTATGGCTGGCTAATGATAGCTATTCAGTGGTGACCTTGCTACAGGGATACTTGACTCTTGACCTGCAACCTCAGGTCGTTCATGTTGATGGTCATTGCCTGGCCATCCCATAGTGTGTGGCTGAAGCGGCTTAGGGATTCAAGCCGAGTACCCCAACAAGTAAGAATCAGTTGTTGCGACGGTTTACAGTGGCAGATCATCGATGATGGTTGATGACGACTGAATGGTGATTGATAATGGTTCAGTACTTGATGATACTCTAACGATCCAACAGCGAAGTTGTGATGTATTGTAATCAATGATTGTAAGGGAACCCTACACGCAAGTGATGCATATGACTGGGTCGGCGGATTGAGTGTCAGAGGTGGGGAGGTCTGCAGCAAACACAAGATCAATGTTATTTCCGGCAAAAAAAATGCCAGTGTTAGTGGGACCCACATAGGATTTGACCTGTCATCAAACCGAATTAATGATGCTACAAACCAGCTGCCATGAGAGAAATGACTTGAAAACAACAGGATCTGTTCCATTTTTGTCGCCTTGGAGGTCGTGCCCAAAGCAGCTACGATTTCAGCAGCAAAAAAAACAGCTGACTGATACGATCTTTGCTTGGGGAACCCTTCTGCTCAGTCATGACGTGACGCACAGAGTCATCAAGCCCCCTTTGGTAGGTTTATTCTCCAAACTATTCAGACCCATATCCACCATGACTCATACACTTACGTCAGCCGTCTTAGCTCGGTTAGGTGGAACAGGGCTTGATACATCCGTTGTATCAACTGTCATTCCCAACCAACTGTCGTTGAAGCATGATTTCATCATAAATAATTAATCATTGTCTTATCTAAATATCACTGGTTGGTGGTTTCAACCCCTATGAAAAATATTCGTCAACCAACCAATTGTCAATGAATACTAGGGAAAATAAAAAATGTTTGAAACCACCAGCAAGTTATCTAATTATCATTAATCATGATCAAGGCAAACACCAATGCTGAAGGTTTTGAACCAAAATTATACATTACCACCATTGTCCATGATGCACCTTCTCAGTCAATCTCTGGCCACTATGGACCGTTATTTAGATCTATTCGGGCAGTGATACCGAAAGTTGTCGCCAAATACTGGTTAAGCATCAGTATCACTACCAGGAATATACTCAGTAAAGCACTTCACTGAGTTTCTAATTCCCCTACCAATTAATATAACAACCAGTGGAATCTCAGAAAAACCACAATTTCAGTGTATTCTCTTTGAAACTTATAATTCCACTACATAATATACCAACTAATAGCACTGTATTAAGCATAATTATGGGGGTTCCTCAAAATAGGCACCTCCACGGCTTGAGAGACCCCCATATAGTCGTCCATTCCATACCCAGTAGTGACTACTACAAGGTGGGCCCCCGAATCCTTAGCTAACTTGGCTTATAACTAGGGTAACTACCAGGCAAATGGTAGATATAACTATAGTAAAATGGCTTATTAATCAACTTATAACGTTTGGGGGGCTCATCTTGTACTATACCACCACCTCTTCACCATCGCATCCATTGCTCCTTGGGTCTCAAATGCTGCAGCGCCTTCTTCGCACGGCGCCGCGCAACTTTGTTCAGCGACCTTCGGCCTGTGGAATGCCGATGTCACAAGCGTGGTGATCCTATCTGGGAGGATTAAGGGGTTAGGGTTTAGGGTACCTATTCTTAAGATAGGTACCTAGTAATAGGAGATATATCAATGAGAGGTTTCAGCTGTTCGTTTCCAGTCATGGTAGAGGAGATATTTACGTCATTTTACGTCCGTTACTGGAAACGAACAGCTTAACCATTGTGGATTCAGCCACCACTTCCCTACGTGAATGATAAATTATTATTAGCACAAACCATGACTAGACTCAGCTCTTCCCTCCAGTTGCTCCCCATGAAAGGCTGGTTGCTGGTGATGTACCATCATGAATCATAAGGGGTCTACGTGTTGGTGGTTTCAACCCCTGTGAAATGTGTTTTGTCAATCAGCCATGCGCAACATTGGGAAAATGATGTCAATCAAACCACCAACTAGTAGTTGTTTAACGGTTCTTGTTGGTGATTGGTGATTGGAGATTCTTCCCCATCATCAACCACTATAGTGCCCTTAAAAATCGATTGTTAAACCAACAACTAGTTACTATTGTTCCTCATGTTCAACCATAGACATTATTACTAGTTAATCATGACGTGTATTCCCTATCATTGCTAATTAATCTTAATGGTGAACCATGTTGAACCATAGCTTTATAACCTTAGACATTTTGTATCATCTATCATGATTACTGGTTGTTTACCCATGATAGGTTAATAGCCATAGAAAAAACAGGGTTAACCATAGTACAAACGATGATAAACCACAGAAAACACACCGTGTTTGTTTTGATGTGGTTGATTATTGTTTTGGCAACACTAATCATCGTAAACAAAGTAAAAACGATAGTAACCAGATTTAACCATTATCAACAGCTATACTTAATCATAGGAACTAGTTGCTTAACCATGATGGGTTAATAACCATAGAAAAACCAGAGTTAACCATAGTAAAAAATGATAAAAAAACGACAATCAACCATGAAAAAATCCTGCTTTGAAACGGGCGCCATGGTGATCCAAACGCGCTGCCCTTCCAAACGCGCCGCCGGACGCTGCTCCCGCGTCACCTGCACGACCGGGGTCGCGTTTCACACGGAAACATCGCAGCAGCCACAGCCTGTGATGGCGAAGTTTGCTGCTAAAATGGTGATAATAATGATTAATAATGTGGTAATAATGGTTAATGGTTATTAACTGTCAATAGTGGTTAATGATGCTTAATAATGGTTAATACTGATTAATAATATGTTGATAATAATTAATAATTAAGCGTTAATAGTGGTCAATAATAGTCAATAATGGTTTATGTTGATTGACAGAATGATTATAACGGTCAATAATGATCAGGGCTGTCTGGTGGTTGTGGGTCAAACTTGGGTACAGCCAAAAACCCGTGGTTTATGATAGATTTCCATTTTAAATGGCCATATTATTAGGGGCTAATAATTTTGACCCATACCCATGTAGCCATTTGATGGTTCATCACTTGATCGCTCTGATTAATGATGGGCAAATTACTAACAGAAGATGGATTTTTGATTAAGCATGGTTAAATGATGGTCAAATGATGGCTTCAAATCTTGCTTAATTAATCTTTAGTTGATTAAACCAATTTGGTCGTTAATCAATCAACCTCAAAGATGGTTGATAATCAATAATTGATAAGGTCAAATGATGGCCGACTGGTGCTTCGTTGATGATTAGTTCATGGTTAGTTAATGATAGTCACGGATGATTGTGACCCTACCCTTCCAGCTACCTTTAATATAACAACAATGGTAGAAACCAGTTGGCCCAGTTGGTTACCTACCATTTTAGAAGCGCAGGGCAAGGTTGATTCTTGGTTGATAAAGTTGATAAACTCAACCACCAGTCAATCATCCACCTTAATTCATGGTCAGAAACTGATATAAGGTAGATGACTGTAATTCATCTAGATAAACACCTCATTGATAATGGTTTACCACAAATGATAATTAACCATGGTTCCTATAGGTGATTGATCCATGGTTCCATTATGACCAGGAGCATTTGGTTTAGCCTTAGTACTATATATGAGCGGCTGCTTTTATTCGTACAAAATCCTTTTGCGGTACTTTGAAGGGCGGACCCGGTCTCGTTCAGTTTAAAAGCAATTAAGGCTGGATAACGTCATTTTAGGGCATCTCGTTCAATTATACATCAAATTGACAAGTAATTGACATCACATTGTGCATCAAACAGATCTCGTTCGAATGGGCGGAACCATCTCGTTCACCAGCTGACTATGGATGCGAAGAAAAAAATAGAGCAAGCCCTTTACTTGGAATGAATTGCGCAAATAAAAGTGGTTGCTCATATGCATTTGGTTTAGCCTGAATACTATAATTGTTACGCCATCATACTTCGATAGCTCATGTTTCCTACGATGGTTTATGGCTGCTGAGGGTTGATAATGGAGGGTAATGCTTTGTAATGATTCGTAGTGATACATGCTTAAGAATGGCGATTAGTAATTGTGCTAAACAAACAACTATTTCTGGAATCTTTTTTGTCACGCGTCAAAATCCGCGTTCACATCCAGCGACCGCCCACAATAACTACTAGTCAATAATGGTGGTTGATACTGATTAAGAATGATTTTCTACACCCAATGTTCACCAAATGGAATTATGGTGATCAATCATGGGGATAACAATCCGCCCACCCATTAGGATCCAAATATGCATCCCCATTAGGATCAAAAATATATCCTGAACCACCCATTAGGATCGGAAATAATACCTGGTACCTGTATCTATTCCAGTTTTTGGCAGGTAACAGCCTGGAAGAATGGTTTACCATAAATGTTTACAATTGGATGAATTGGGGTACTCCCAGTTGGAGGAACACCCATTTATATCGTAATTAATCACTATTGATTGGAGTTATAACCGTGTGATGATAATGATTAATGATCAGATAATGATTAATTCATGATCATAATGTACGAAAGTTTTGGAGAACACCTGATTCAGGCAACCCCAGGTTGATGAAACGCCAGTCGTTTGGTCGTTTGACATGTCACATGGTTTACCGGTGTCAAACCTTTACTATCTGGCTGGTGGTTGCAAACCATCCCAAAACTATGCTTGTGCACTAGATAAGGATTAGATGTAAAATCCTGCCAGATGTGATCGAGAGCAAGTAATGTTTCGGAAATCCCCAACCCACTACAGTCCTGCCGACAACTGTTTTCACCATTCATAACCAGTACTGACCATTATCAACCAGTCTGGATCATTCTCAGTTGGCTATAATCACTATCAATTGGCTATTAACCATCATTCTTAGCTATTAAGCATAATCAGTTGGCTAATAAAGACCAACAGTATAATATAATCACTAATTATGGTTAACCATTTCCAACCGTCACAATCACCATCAGAGCTGGATCACTGAAACCATGGTGAAACCCTGCCAGCCACCGCGGCCAGTTGCCTAGCAGTGAAGCGGGGATGCCATGACAGGCGCCATAAGTCCCTCGTCATTCGTGGACGCACTCGTTGCACAAGATGCCGCCTGATACCATGGAACTTTGCCGTGGAAGTGTTGACCCTGGTGACCGACCCATACCTATGCGTGGACTTCCACCCAAACAAATAGTATTGGTAGTGCAACTTTGAAAAAATTGAAAATATGGTGGTTTCTCAAAATGGGGGTGCCCAAAAATATGGCTAGTTATTACTGTAAATGACTATTAATGGATGATTTAGGGGTACCCCCATTTTGAGAAACCACCATATAGCTACTTTGTGGTGAGATCTTAATCTGCATCTCCCAGTAGTAGCATGTCCACGGCCTGCCGTTGATGGTAAAAGAAAGGGAAGCAGGCTTGCAATCATTGAGCCCTTGCACTTTCGTGCTCGTGTTTTCTACTTTCAACAAGGTCGGTATATTGTTTCGGCCAACTCTTGAATGAGAAAACACTAGACATACTCAACTAAAACAACAATAAAAACAGAGCAATATGCAACTAGATCACTTTTTTGAAACAACACCCTGCCACTCCTGATAATGAACTGTAGTTGGCAGCAGAAGTACACCCTTAAGAAAGAGAAAGCTACTGTAATAGGTATCATCTATGTAAAAATGGCTGTAGACAAAGCACCACATGGCCATGGATCAAAACCATCATACTTTGAGTGTTTTCTTTATTATTGTTTGTTGCTATCCCTCATTTTTTCCATCAATATTGACTTTTGGCCAAATGGCTGATTACCATTATAAACCATCATTAATCATTAGTCATTGGCAGTTCTTGATAATTGATGTTGACCCAGCTCGCCACAACCAGTCAATTCACTCGCACCATGTTGGAAATTGGAGCTCGCACCAACTGATGCTCTCGGAATCTACCCAGGAACAGGGTGAGATACAGCAATAATCACTAGCAACAGCTTCTGTTGGTTTATCACAAATAAACCGGTCGGAAACGCAACGGGTATCTAAAAATAGCTTTGTCATCAGCAGTGATTGTGGAGCCATATTCATCCATTGCCAACAGCCTTCGATCATCAACCAATACATGAACCGGTCCCAACCCAATCATGATTCACGGAGCAATCTTCACCACAAACCAAAAACGTCTTTGTAAATGCGGTGGAGTCCGTGGCCCTCCACCTGCATGAAACCTTGAGGACACCACTGGTTGTTCACTGCATTCAGGCGGTCCTCGCTGAAGGCTGTAGGGGAGACACTCCTGCGCTTCTGGTATTGGGTGTCATACACCACCATGGGGTTCTCCTTCATGCTCCCCTACTCCTGCTGCTGCTGTCCGAGGCGCAGCTCTGGCAAGGAACTGGGTCATGGCCGACCCACCGGTGATTCTCTCGTTGGAGGCGAGAGTGTGCCTGCTCTCGGTACCTGGTTCCATTGTGGCCCAGGCGGGTTTTGGGCTTCCTCCGGTTGAATGTTCCGTGGGGAAGGCCCAAGAAAGCAGAAAAACTTGCCCGTGAGCAATGGTGATTGCCGCAAGTTTGATGCCGTGGTGGCCTCTGCAAGGATTCCTCGGAATCCAGCTCGATGGCTGCACTTTCTGCTGATGCTTGCTGGTGACATCGAGCCGAAGCCTGGTCCGAAGCGAGGTGTCTTGGACAGTTGGCTTCACAGCTGTCACTTCGAGTCGCATGGCAAAGTGCTTGGATGCTTTCAGGGCTTGGGTCGAAACTGAAGCCTGTGTTCAATGGAGTGTTTTGGAAGATACCCCCTAAGCTTTGGCTCTTGCTTTGCGGGGTTATGGGCTTTATTGTTTCGAACAGGGATACCCTCGCTACCTGTTTGTTTATGCTATCACTGCTGTTCGGGACCGGTATCCATTGGCAAGAGCTTACTTCAGCATGGCCTGGCAGATTGACAAGAAGTGGCAGGTTTTCGAGCCCGGCTGTTGCAGAGCAGTTCTGCCTGCAATGATCCTCAGAGCTGCTGTTACGGTGGGTTTCCTATGGGGCTGGCCAACTTCCAAGAACCATGGTCACCCTCCAAAATCTTAGCCATCGTGAACCATCATGAACCATCATTGGCCAGCATTAAACATCATAAGCATCGCAACCAGCATTAGCCATCATTAACCACGATCATCCATGGCTATTATTATTGTGATTAAACTGGCTTCACCATCAATCACCATCACTAAGCAACCTTGTAGCCATCATGAACCATCATGAATCATTCTGAATCAATATCAGAATATCAAACCAGCATTAGTCAACCAATTAACCACAACTATCATCATATCAATCATCAACCAATGATTATGCCATCATTTACCAATATTAACTAATTCTGACCAGCACCAACCATCACCATTACCCCCACAGCATCGACTCCTGGTGGGCCGCCCCACCTGGCCGCATGGCTCGCGGAGCAAAGCCCCGTTGCTGCCGCCGCCCGCGGCAAGGACTCGGCGGTGGCGCTGATGAAGGTTTCCGGCTATCCGTTTAAGGAACAACCAGGTGTAATAACCAGTTAATGGTGATTTCTAGCTGGTTAATGGTAAATAAGAGGGGATAACAACCAACAATAGTAGGGTATAAGCATCATTAATGGGGTTAATAACCAGCAATAGTAGGGGATATAAGGGATATACCTGCTATATATGGCGAGCTGGGTCAAGCAGTTCATCAACCAACGTTCATGGGGGATGAGTTCACCAACAATTTCATAGGGAAAACGTGCTGGTTAATGATAGGGGAACCAGGGGTACGGGGTGAACTGACCCACTGCCATATGCCAGAAATAACCAAGAGATATACCGTTAACATCAGGATATAAGCCTTTATCATCCGTTAATGGTTGATCATGGTTTTCCGTTTCCTTAACATTCATGGTTCATCCGTGGTTGATAAGGAAAACCTCGTACTGGTTCATGGAATAACGCCATAACCATGATAGATTATCATTATTGAAGATCTAAAAATAAATATGGTATTTCTTGTCGTGAATATTGACCGTTGAAAATACACCAGTTCATAATTAGGGAGCAGGCGTTGGGGTTGGTGATCTTGGGTGCATTCTAAGTAATTCTTTTAGAAACCAAAACCTTGCAATTTCCTTCTTAGAGGGCCTTAGAAGGAGGAACCTTTCTAGAAACCCTCTAGCCGCCATCAAAATTTGCAAGCACGATTCCATGGGTGACGGGACATGGCCAACAATAAGTTGCTGATAATTGGTTTGCAGCAAACATGGCGGTGTTAGAATTGCTTCCGGCTGGTGGTTACTGATCCTACTCCAAGATTCTGCTTCTGCTCAATCAGCCAACCCTCCCTAGGCCAAGACAGAAATTTCAGAACAAAAAGTGGTGGTTCAGCATGGTTTCCACAGAACAAGCTAGGCTTATTAGTTATAGGACTCTCATAGCTGGTATCACTTTCCGCGTGTGCTCACCAACAAATGCTGGTGTGGGGATTGCACAGCGCGCACGCCAGTCGACTTGCTGCGGGGTCCAGCTGCAAAGCCACGCATCAATGAATGAAGTAGCGGCTACTTGTCACACCATCATCCACGCCGATCATTACTGATAACTTTGGCTTAGCCGTCATTGATCAATATGCAAGTCTTAGTAACCATATGTGGATCAAATATCTGCACATCATTTGCCTATAGCCTCGTTTACTCATCCATGAACCATCAAAAACCATGGCTGAACAGGTTTTGAACCAGTCGAGAAGCTTCATTCAAACCTCAAGTGTCCAGCAAGAATCGTCAATCCAACCAGCCATACCATCCCTAATAGTTCATTGAATCAACTTCCAGCCATACCATCCCTAACCACGAACGGTTTCCAAAGCATCTGGGGCCACCTGACGTGTGTAACGAAGCGGTTCGTCTTGTTTTTACCGTTGCCAGGAGTATCGTCGCCAGGTCCCCAAGTGATCCGATTTGCCACGCTCCGTGACCAACAGCGTGGTGGCAACAACGCTAAGCCACAGGTCTTGGGCCCGAAGTCCTAATCCACAAGCACATCAGGCTGCCCAGTTGTCGGCCACGAGGGCGCTTCGGCTTTGCTCAACGCCTGTGGCACTTCTAAGAGCTGCACCATTTGAAGCTGGCGGCGCGGAGGCTTTGACCGTCTTCTCCGGAGTCACAAACATGGGAGAAGCGGCGCTTTCACCGTTTCATCCCAATCCTGATGCTGCCAGCAGTGATGTCATCATACCATGCTTACTGCACCAATTTCCGGATGCTGGGTGTTGCGTTTGTTTTCACCGGCTGTGCTGGACGTATCCGCATGGAAGGTGTTTGCGGGTTTCTTCTACTTCCTCATCCCTACTAAAAATCCCTTTGAAAAAAAGCCTTGAAATTCCGGATTTGTCTGGCTTGTTTGATTTTGATTGTGGCAAATGAAAGCCGATGAAACCACATTCATTGCGCGAGGGTTTTTACCCTTTGAATCCTTTGAGAACAATAAACAAAGCCTGATTCTAAAATCTATGATCTGGGCCCTCTTGGACATCAAAACCATCTATTCTTACCCGGTTTTAATTGATCATTAGCTGTAAGCTTGAAAATCCCTTTTTTAGCAAACAAATACAAATAGAATTTGATAAGGAGTTTAATATTGTTTTAAAAAAAACAATTATCAAGCCATTTTACCTTATTGTTGTTAAGCATTTTTTACTGATTATTAGGGGTAAACTTGGAAATCCCATGTAGCGAGCATTGTTTACGAAGCTCCTGTGTTGTTTGCGAAACTGGAGATAAAAAGAACAATCCTGTAAGCAAATGATAGTACATGAAAATGCCTTTATCCTGCCATCTTGGCAAAACATGAAAACACACATCCGTGTAGCGTCACTTTCTGCACATTTCACCTTCCAACTGGTCACCATCAGCAAATCCATCAGAAGCAAACATTCTAATGACTATCAACCATCAATATCATCATCAACCATGTTGACCATGATTTAACCATCAACCACTATAATCATCATGAATCACTATAATCTTTACCACCACTATTAACCACTCTAATCATCGTGAAGAATGTCTGCAAACAATTTCTTTAACCATGTTCAAGCGACATGGTTCAGCACTATCATTGATGAACCATCCTCCTCCGCACCCCCAGCCGTGATCCCTGCGCCTCGCCCCGCTGGGGCTCCCAACACGGACGACGAACCCAGGCTGTGGAATGTCCAAGCTCAACGGCACCTGGAGCGAGATGAGTCCAGCGAACCTGGTGGCTCCTTCTGCAAAGGTGGGGTTCAGTTTCACTTGGTGTTCCACCATCATCAACCATCATAGGTGTTCCACCATCATAAATACTACTGATGAAGGTGAGGCTAGCCATGACCATCAGTTAAGCTGGCTAACCATCAATCAACCATCATAAACCAGGTTTAAGCTGGCCAACCATTATCAACCATCATAAACCATGAAACTACTGATAAAAGTGAGGCCTATGAATGGTCTAAGCTGGTTGGTGATGGTTGATTGAATGGTTGATAGGGTTGATGATTAGATGGTTATGATGGTGATGGTTGATTGATGATGGTTAATACTGGTTGGTTGATGATGGTGAAATGATGGCTAGATGATGGCTAGGTGATGGTAAAATGATGGTCAAAAGGAGCTGACAAGGATGGGAAATAATGGCAGCGAGGGTGAATGATGCTTGATCAAATGATTGTCCTAATGATGATCATGGCAATCTTTGATGGCTAAGGATGATCATTATCGCTAATGGTGAAGAGCACGATGGCTGGCGATGGTGATTGCTACTGGTTAAATGGCCAATCAGCTGGTGAAATGGTTGATCATAGCCAACAACAGAAGATCGCGGTTATCAATCACTGATCATGGTTGTCAATGATTGATCATGTTTGACAATAATTATGTTTTAGATGAAGGATTGTCGCTCACCCCATTGAATGAGAAATGGATCATGTTTGCATTAATTTTGGAATATTACTTTGGTAGTGATCACATACTTGGAATCAGATTCATGACCTCAGTTATACCATCAACCATCAACCCAAGGATGGTACAAGATCATCCCCCCCAATGGTACCTAGTGATGGGGAAGCTTGGCTGTGATGCTTTTTGTGGCTGAACATCGTGAATCATATGTGGATTCACAAAACAATAAGAGACTAACAAGAACAGCAACAAAACCCAACCCAACAATGAGTTGTTTGGGGATTTTTGGGTTGGTTCCTCATCAAAACTGATGATCATCACAAACAGTAGTAGGGATGTGACATCAAGAGTAACCAACAATCATCAACACTAGGGCATTCTGGGCCTTAACCACGGGATTTCACCGACAACAATCCATTCGATTGTGGAAAGCAATGATTTCGAATGGTCCATCCGTGATGATACCAACACCAACCAACCATATCCCTTAGTCACCCCTGTATGTTCATCCTTCTAGCGTACTGCAGGCGTCATAGTCAACAATAACCTGGCTGGTGGTTGAACCACCCCTATGAAAAATATGTTAGTCAACTAACCATTTGTCAATAACCCCTAGGAAACAAATGGTCAAAACTACCACCCAGTTAGCTGTTTAACCACTATTGTTGGAGTTTTCATCCCCTGTTATTGACAAATTCTCAACCACTATAAAGCCACCAACTAGTAGTTGTTCAACCATCATTGTTGCTTATTATCCCTTATTATTAACCACTATTAATGGTGATGATCCCTAGGAAACCACCAACCAGTAACCAACTGCACCACCAAAGTTACGCTGAACGAAGCTGTTGCTCAAGGCACATTGGCCACGGCAGCGATGTAGTCCGGCACAAAGACCTTCAACTCCTGTCCGCAACGCTCAGACCCGGGGAGGCGATGGACATCCAGCTGTGAAGCCCTGGGAGCTGCCGCTTCGTCAAGGTCATGGCCTGTGGTGCGAAGGAAAACCATGGGATTCTGCGAAAACAAGTTAGCGGCTTATCATTTATCAAGTAGCTCATTAGTTCGTGTTGTGGTGAAATGCTATGGTTCTGCTGACAGAGTTGCGGATGAAGTTCATTTGAATCGTGCTTGATGCTTCCGAAAGCTATGGTTTTGCTGACAAATTTGCTGGTTGTATTATAATGGTTAAGCGTGATAAATTAGCTCATTACTCATTACTGACAAATTCACCATAGTTTCATAGTTGACCATGGGTCAATGGTGGAAAATCACCGGCTACAATCCACCAACAAGTTCCGTGTATTCTACGAACTGGCCTTGCAATTCACTTGGATAATGTGAAGCTTTTGAGTACTTGAGGCTTCCCAAAGTGGCTTGAGAAACTGACAGATAATAGTTGTTCACCCATTATTGTTCACGTGCAACTCGGACAGATCACTTGCGTCCAAGGATCGTACCCTTTGCTTCACAGCAGGCACACGGCCCCAAACCGTACAACTGCAGCGCATCTTGAATCTAATTGAACTTGCAAGGTGTCCCTTTAATCTCTTTTCTAGTTCTGCCTTCTACGTCTCACACGGCATTATATCGATCTCTCGGCACAAGATCCGGAATGCAAGGACACGGAACCACGGGAGTCTGGTAAGGAACTTATTTTTAGAGGTTTATCGAGACTTTTCTAATCATGGCGAACAGGTGGAACGTTTCGAAACGTCGTATCGCGAAAGCAACGTGAGCGGTTGATTCCACACCATCGCTTGGAGCACCTTTCCGACACGTTGGTTGAAAATGATGCACAACGGTTTTCTGTCCGTTGGAGCGTTCGCGAAAACTTTTTGTTGACAGCTGCAAGACAATTCACGGACAAGCCAGATATGTCGAACATAGTCGCTTTGCGCAAAACAGATTCGAACAAACTCCATTGTAATCTTGCAATCATCTGAGACTTCGTCGGCTGACTTTTCAACGCAAGTCGTGATACATTTTCCGAACCAGTTGTCTCAATTTGTGCGTGAAAATTCTCGAGAGCAAAGTTGATCAGCACTTGGATCTCAAGCATTGTGCGATAGTTCATCATGAATTCATACCTTCGATCGATGTCAAGGATGTCTTTTTCATATCTAGATGCGTCAACTGCTTCTCGAATTGCCTGCTGAATGAATGAAAGACCTGGATTGTTGACTCCTATCACAACAACCCAAGCTGCTCATCGCTTCCTTGTATTGTAAGCGCCGTGGTCGGCAAAATTAATCTCTTTTCCTGACATCACTCAAAGTTTTCCGCTCTTTCTCGGAGTTGAGCGCCAAAGTGACATTTTGCCAAACTGATTTATGACTGTACACGGAGCGCCCGACTTCGCAACAAGCACATCAAATGCTGAAGCAGTTGCTACATCATGCACAATGTGAATCTCGTAGGGTTTTCCTGGCGAATCACATTGGACGTAGTCGTTTCCATAGCAATGTCCTTTGTGAAAATCCCTTGAAACCGCACTGATTCTTGAGTCGGCGACAACATGTTGATGGCTCATCTGACAAAAATCCTGAGAATTTCTTCACCATGTCACTAGGAATTTTGCCCTTGTCCCATGAAGAGTCATTATCAACCAGTATTGTTGATGATTATCCACTACTATCAACCATCAACCCTGGTTTCTCATGATGATTCAGCCTCCTCCAACACCTGCCCCTGCCACTTCCGCCCATGTTTCGAGCACCGCACCGTGTGGAGGGAGATCTGCCGCGGCATGAAGTTTCGGGTGCAGCTCAGGAGTTGCAAAATCTCCGAGGCATCACTCGCCAACTCCTGGGAGGGAGCTGGGCGAAACGGTGGGAATGTGCCATGTGACATCCATAGATCTAGAGATTTTCTATAGTGATGGTGAATCATGGGAGATCCATAATCAAGTGGATTTTCTATACTTGGTCAATGATCCGTTGACGATTTCGATGATTAATCAATTTTGATCGTGGGAGATTCGCTTGATTCATAAACCTTCAATGACCGCAGTTTGCTTCAAGGTAAGATTCATACATGACACTTGTGGCCTACCCTTTTCCGATCATCTACCATGATGCGCAATGGTTCAATGCAAGCGTTTTAATGCAAGGGATACCCCGAAATTGGGCGGTTTCATGACGCAACAAATCATCATTTGCAGGATAGTCGGTAGGTACAAATACCCTTTCCCACATCAACTTGACGGCACATCCCATCCTGCGAACATGCCAACCCCAGAATGCTAGTTATCCCGATGATTGGTTCTGCTAGTTGTTCTCATACACTGCCAGGCAGAATCCCCTATTGACCTTATCAAGCCATACAATCAAGCCCTTTTTCAATCCCATAAAACAAGGACTTCACAGGGCCAAAATCTCCTATTGATAAGTTATCAAGCCATACAAAATACCATATATTCATAGATAACTCTGCATGGGTTGCCAAAACTTGTTCGTCCAATCTCCTATTGACAACCCAGAGGTCTTCGAGGTGGGCTGGGTCTTCCCCAGCACCTCCTTCACATCGCTGCCACCATTCGAGCTTTGACCTCAGGATGCCAGTCGCCGACAGGGGGAGATGTGAAGCTGACGCTTGACAACGAAGGGTGGTTAAACATGGACAATGGTGGCGAACATAGTCGCTAATGATGGTTAATAGTGGCGCATAATCGCTAACAACTGCCAATAATCAAAACTTGAAAATGGCTGATGGTGGCTTATAATGGCTAGAAACACTGGCTAGAAGTGATGGTTGACAAAGGTTAATGGTGGCCGATTGGGGTTAGTACGATGTGTCATCATGTTTCATGGTTGTTACTAAGAGGGTATTAACATAAGAACTTATTCTGGTTGGCAGTTTCAACCCCTATGAAAAATATCAGTCAACCAACCAATTGTTAATCATCAATTAGTGAAAATAAAAATGTATGAAACCACCAACCAGTTATCAATGTTCCAAATGTTCCGTGTCTATTACTATCTCTCAGTGACCCCCAAATCAATGGCCAATCACGAGGTTATGGGCAGTGTCGCGATGCATCGCGCAGTGAGTTCCATCTTACAGTCAGTGGAGGTTGATTGGGAGCCATTCCCCAAGAAACCAAATGGTGGTTTCTCAAAATAGGGGTCCCCCCAATGCCCCAAATCATCCTGTAGTTGATAGACCAACCACAACTTCGCCATTTCTGCTAACAAACCAACCATAACTTGGCCATCTATGGTAATAAACCAACCATATGATTATATTAGCCATTTGTGGTAATGAACCAACCACAACCTTGGGGGTTCCCAAACTGGCTTGACACCCAAATGATGGGCGTCTTGAACCAGCCTCAATTGGCACCCATTTTGAGTGGGTAATAATGGGTCAATCAGGGTGGTTGAGCAGCTAACGGTGAATCAGGTCGTTCAGAATCGTGCGTTTAGTCCGACCACTTTGAAAATGTAGCTTTTGTTGGGTGGTCTTCCCGTGAATGATGAGTGTCTTCAATCATTCTGATTCAAGGGTGTTCCCAAGTCTTTGATGATATGCCCCAAAATCATTGGTAGTTTCCGAAGCCAAAGTTGCATGGTTGACCAACAAATAACATGCCAATAGAGCACAAACATGCTCAAACATCAATGTTTGGTAAACCGTCAATCATGCTGAAAATGACAGACCCTCACAGAGACAAGCCTGAGAGAGTCAGTGGTATCAATTGTTGACTGAACGAGGCATAATGAGGCGGCCCTCCTGAAAAAGTGGAAACAACAACAGGCTCAGTCAAGGTCCAAAAACGATGCCTGAAGGGCCGACATGTTGAATTTTGTTTGTCCGAGAATGGTACTTCGGATGGCTCTTATCATTCCTGTGGGAGTCAAATCTTGTCGATGACTTCAGGAAACCCTAGCCATTACCAATGACAGCCACGAACGTCAATGCTATCAACCACCTTTGAAGCGCAACAGCGGAGAACTTGCGAAAGCCAATGACTCCAAGCGCCTTGCGAATGCCATCTGTGAACGCATGGTGTCATTCATAGAAATGAGCTGTCCCATGCTGTCCGATGCTGTCCCTACTGCATCCTAAGGGGCCCCCCATGAACCAATTGCCTCAGCTCAGCAGCCACGTGGCACGGCTGAAATCACTTCCCACCCTGTTCTGCAACCCCCAGCCCTTGTTGGCTGCTGCGCTTATGATGAACAGCGGCCACTTGATATTTCTAATTCACCACTAATGACCAGGGTTGATAATGGCTATCAACGGCTGTTGATGGTAGGCATCAACCAAGACGGCTGTATTATCCACGATGAGCCTGCATTGATCACGGTTAACCCGCTGCAAATGACAGCCAGTCACAACCATCCACCATCGGAACTCGCAGTTTCTCACCCCGAGTTCCCCGACCTCTGCCGTCTGCCTTGCCCTGGGCGAGACAAAATTACAAAGGTCGGATAGGGAGGGTTGATGAATATTGGGGTAGGTACCATGTTCATGGAAAACCAGTTAGTTTCTTGGGGAACCCCCCTACCAATCCGACTTTAGCTTCATCCAGGCTTGGCATTAGGCAAGAATGCCTCATGAACTGTCACAAACTGTGCATGGTTTACCACGGTGTGCCAAAGTGTGATTTTTTCGGGCAACAATTGATGTGGATGTTCGTTTAGGTGCATTTCAATTGGACGAGACTGATGTCTCTGGGAATAGTTTTTGCTCTGTGTTCAGAAGCCACCTAGCTGAATCAACATGATTGGTAGACGTTCACCAACTTGGCCTAGCTGGAAAAAACCCGCTCTGTAGGTAACTGGGGTCATTAGTGGCTCCTGATAGACATATCTTTGGTCCACTGGATTTTGTCGTGTTATCCAGCCACTGTTGCAAGGCCCTTTCACCAAACAGTCGATCCAATGACCCAAGATTGTTCTGCTCCACTTGCTAGTTAATGGCTAGCTTGGTGACCTACTGCTGGTTTTTGTCACTTCTTATCAAACACTATCAACCAGCCAAATATAACCAGCTAATTCACCCGTATGGCATTGGTAAAATTCACCAACTATTAAGCACTGTTATCCCACCATTGTTGTTGGTTGTTATACCATATCTGGCCTCTTAGTAGTACCAAGAGGGGATTGCTCGCATGTAGTCCCCTCTCAGTGGCCTGTCAAAGCACACATCGCTTGTTGCCACTGCGTGTGCTCTCACCTTATCGCCATGGGGCCCTGACCTTGGATACCTTCAGCAACCAATCACTCGAGGGCCAAGCCATGGCCCATTCCCTCCACAGCTTCTCGCCACGAGCGACTCGGTGAAATCGCTGGCCACTGCCCATGCGTCCTGTCCTGAAGCTTCTTCAACAAGCGTCGCGAAGGACAAGCTCTCCATACTGCGCTGGCACCAGCAATGCCTTTTGGCTTAGGCAAGACCTAAGCCTTGGACTTCTTCACCCCGTGATCATGCGATCCGCATTCCCAAGAGCATGTCTTGCGGCAGCTGTAGTTTCGTCTGCCCAATAACTGCACTGGCTACTGCATTGACAAGCTTCTGAATCGATTCAGCTCATCCTGATCTACATCGTTGTTTGGAGCCATTCCCACATTTTTCACATTTCCACAGATTGACAAGTACAGCCTGATCAGTTGGTTGTGATCCCTTCTCATTGACCACTATTAGCCAGCCTATGAAAAATATGCTTGTCAACCAACCCACCATTCGTTACCAAGGGCGATGAGAAAAATTGTCAATGAAAGCACTAACCAGTAGTTATTTAACCGTTATTGTTGGTTTATCATTATCATCATGAATCATCATATAAACCAATTACATACCTAGCATTAACAAGCTACTTCACCAGCTAATCAACCCAAATAAAGCCTTGGTAAACTTCACCACCGATTAACCACTATAACCCAACTATTATACACTAACTTGTCTTCTACTAGCCATTATGATAAACCAATCAACCACTGTAGCTGGATAGGGCCCTTGGGGATGCAACACACTAGGTTTGCAACGGATCAGCAGCAAGTGCAGCACACGAAGTCTGCCTTTTCCATAGCACGTGGCGGTGTCGTTGACCCTCCCTGCTGGAAATGGGGATTGAGACAAAAGGTGCAGGTGGATACAGATACCATGGTTCCATGGTGGCTTCAGGTGAAAAACTGACACGGGCCGTTATTGACCTCAGTCAGGTCAGCCAAAATGGCTAAAGCAACTGCACCGCATTGTCGCCATGCTGCTCGAGAACAGCTTCAAGATGTTCAGCAACTGACTCCACGCTTGTCGGAGTAGGTCCTCCGAAGCAGTGTTGGCAGCATTCGAGTTCTCGATAGTTACGGCTATTCCGTACGATTGGGCAGTCATGCTTGCAGTGAAACAAAAGGCCATCCTCCTCGACCATGATGTCTTCCTGTGCGATGTTGGGATCTGCAGTCACCATCGCCACCAAATCTCCGCGTGACCAACAATGTTGCATGTGTTGGCGGAGAAAAGTGACACAGGCATCAGTTGCCTGTACAAACACACTCAGATCACGATGAAGTTGATCCCGGGTGTCTCTGATCTGGTTCATGGTCTGGTGAGTGCGGTCGAGGTATGCGTGAAGGGTTCGACTTCCTTCCTCGGTTTCTCGAAGTTGGCGAGTGACCTGGTCCAACTCATAGGCCAGCTCACCTGATCCGACAAGGTGTCGGTCTCGTTGAAGTAGTGCTCGTCGCTCTGCGGCTTCAGCACGTTCAACTTCTTCTTGACCACGGGCTTGACCATGTCTTCGTCCAAGGAGATATGCAGCAGTGACCATCAGCACTGCGAGGAGTCCCATCAGGAGCCAGTGTAGCCCTGTCGACTCTTGGTTGGCATCATCCTCGGGTCGAGCCATGGTGGCCTTGATCTGTGAGAAGAAGGTCAGGAAACCCACAAAAGCGGTGTTCTTGTTCCCCGAGCACATGCTAGAACCTGCGCGAGCGTAGGTCTCTGCTGTGGTGGCCTCATCTTCCGGGACCACGTCATTCTGTTCCATGGTCACATCGACGTCCATGTTCTCATCGACAGTGACCTCTTCATCCTCAGGGATGCTGTTGGTGGTAGTGGTGTTAAGTTTGTGGTTGTTGTGGTGTTGTGTGTTGGTTGTACGAACCTTCTTCTTCGAGGTGAACTCGTTGCGGCTCTGTTGTCGAGCAGCAGCGTCTTTCTTCTTTGCACTGACATAGGTGGGATCCCAAACAAACTTGATCCTGTGGTATCGCAGTCGTTCTGCCAGCAAGCTCCTGGTAGACAGCTTTGTGAGTCCATCGGCAAATTGCCGTTCTGAGGACATCCATCGCAGCTGTCCTCCCAAAGACTGGGTTTGTTCCTTCACAACCCTGATCTCCAAACTGGTGCGCCTGTCGACCTTTGAGTCGGAGGCACCTTCTTTGTGGTAGCTGTCGTAGAGTGCCTTTGCATCTGTGATCAAACAGGGCTGCAACGTTGAGGGTTCCTCAAGGCATTCTCGGAGTTGAATCGAAGGTTGCAGCAAAAACTTCCAGAAGCGACATATGTAGTCTGCCATGTCGGATGCCTGTCCGGCAGCTTGTGCTTCGGCACTCAAACTGCTTCTGGCAACTCTGGGAAGCTTGAAGCTTCTCCAGTCAATCAAGTGGTAGCTGGTCTCCTCTTGAAAGGCGTTCTTGGGAACAAGAACGGCAAAGTAACCGCCCTGTGAAGTGTTGTCATCACGCACTCCATGGGCAGCATCAAACATGATGACCAGTCGAAGGTCATCCAGGGATTCGATGTCAAAGGGCTCATAGCGCAGCTTGATGTCAGCATTGTTCTTTGCGAACTGGAGGAGCTGATTGCACTCAGTGATGCATCTGAGCTTTCCAGTTTTCTGTTGACCACTGATCAAGCTGGTGCTTGCTTGAAGGTGTGGAGCTGACTGGACAGCTGGCCATTGTAGTGAGCCTAAAAGGGCTCGTAGTTGAGACCTGTCGTGCTCATTCATCTCATCTTCGGGGCCTCGACCTCGATGAATGGTGATGGGCTTGATCTTCTTGATGAAGTTGAGCTGGTTCACCAGCCAGGTGTTGTTCTCCCTCTCAAGGTGTACTCCACAGTATTCCAAGGTCTTGGTGTCTTCATCCCAGGTTCGAAAGTCGAAGGTTTTCCGTAGAGCTTTCTCGGCAGCTTGATACTTGGGGCTGTTGGGATCACCTGCTCCAAGTAGATCGTCTACATGAAGACAAAGCATTCCGCAAAGTTGTGGGGGTCGATCCTTGGTGGTGTCCTCGTAGAGCGTGAACACGCATGGATCCAGTTTGTGTTGAACCCATCCAAGGCTCCTCAATCTTCGGCATGCTTCAAGGTACCACCTGCGTGGTGCATCGAGTTGTCCGTAGACTGGTTTCCGCAGCAGCATCCTGGTGTCTGCAGTAGCGCCAAGGATCTCCAAGGCATCTGCAGGGAGCTTCAACCACAACTGTCTCTGTTGAGGTAGTCCTTGGAGAAATGCTGTCTGCACATCTGCTGACCAGCCTTTCCATTTGAGGTTGGCACTGATGGAGAGCAGAAGTGATCTTCCAAGTCGAGAGGTGGTTGGGCTAGCTGTCTCCAGCTGTCCGTTCAAGGCATCCACGTCGTTGTAGCCACGAACAACAAGGCGAGCTTTCGCCCTTGGGGTTCCATCGGTGTTACGTGACCACTTCAACAGCATTCGACTGGTAAGTGTCCTGGAGGCCTCAGCTTCATGGACCGTGGAGAATTCCCACACTCCATTCTCGAAGAAGGATTGGAGCTCCTTGATCTTGGCAAGGTAAAAGAGGTGCTTCTCCTCAGGTGTGAGACGTTTCTCACTGAGGTCGTTCTTGCTCTTGTCCTTCTTGTACTGCCGCTGTTGCTTGACCTTGATGTCTTTGGCAACCTGTCGGGCAGTTCGAGGAATGGATGTTGTGTCCGAAGCTGTGGCTACCATACCCAGCTCACGACGGGCGTCTGCCTTGATCTGAAAGACAGTTTTGCCAAACCACTTTGTTGGTAGAGGATGATGCTGTCGCACTGCAGGGTTGGTTCCCTTGAAGTCATCAGTGGAGGAACGGTACTCGCCCTCCTTGGTCTGGTAGACGGTGACTCGGACATCATCGAGTTGGCTCACCGGTAGGGGTAGATTCTGAAGTCCAGTTGGATCAAAACGTCCTCTCCGTTGGTGAGTATGATGTCGAATCAAACATCCAGCCTTCACTTCCCAGAAGTCACGGAGGCGGCTGCCCTGCTTCATCTCCAAGTACTGGGATTGTGCATTGAAACACCAGTCATCAGGAAGATCTGTTGTGTCGATGTCGTCGACGTGAAAGGCAAACTCTGCGAGCTCCTCGGTTTGGATCTTCTCCTTCTGCTTGTTCTTGTCGTAGGGGTTGGATCCACCATGGTTCCTTCCAGGTCGTAGTGGTCCGAAGGAGAGAGTCTCTTGGAGATCAACTCGGCGACGTCGTTGTTCGAAGGTCTCATCAGGTGGTCCTGGTGCAAATCGCTCTGCTGTGGTTTCATCCATAGCTGGTGGTTCAGGTTCCTCCGAAGGTTCATCTGACATGTGTGATGGAGCTACATCTGGTGATGTGACGTCAGTAGTAATGGTTGTAGGCAGTGGTGGTGGTGCCTCTGGCATGTCCAAGTTCTCAGAGGGTGGTGTGTCCGTAAGTCCAGGGACAAAATCCAAATCACCCTGACCATTGCCTTCTGCTCCATCAGCAAAAGATGGTGAGTAGTCAGTGTCACCATCATGCTCCTCAAGTCGACGTCGCTTGGACTCATGTTGAGCATCATCGTCAGAGAAGATCTCCTCGTCTTCCTCGATGTCATCGATGTTGTGCTTGTTGAGCTGTCGCAAGTCGAGACAGCGAGTCACTCCACGTGATCTCAAGGTGGACAAAATCTTCTTTGCCTTATTCAGGTTGTCCAGGGAATTGGCAGAGAGTTGATGGAAGTCCGGTCGAACATGGTGCGGGGCACATCGAAGAAGTTGTGTCTTGTGGCAAATCCAGTAAGTCGATGGCTTGCCGGACTCATCACTTTCAACCATCAGGACCTTGGCTGGTCCTTTCCATCTGATCTTCACAAGATCTGCCTGCTGAGCATCTCGCCAGTAGTAGCAGACTTGTCCAACGGCCAATGGTTGATTCGTCCCAGCATATCGTCGAAGGAGTGCTCTTCGCAGCTTGCGATCAGTCTCTGCCTTCATGATGGCGACCTTGGCAGCGTTCCTCATCTGGAGTGTTTCCTCAAAGTTGTGACCACCTCCAAGGTGAACCGGTGTGATCTCGTCTGAGGTCAACAAACCTGGAGTTGACGGCTGGGACCCAACCACCCACTGAGTGGGGGGGGAGGCAGCTACT
>VSDK01004224.1:443652-455347 GCA_009767595.1 Symbiodinium kawagutii | reverse complement strand
AGCCAGCAACTGTGGCTTGATTGTTGAGTTGTGGAAATACGTACACTAGGGCTTGTCGAAGTCCATCGGGCCCTGCAAGTCCAAGATCATCCATGTACACTTCCAATGATTTGCGAAGGATGGAGTGCCGTCTCTCTACCAGACTCAATCTGGTGTGAGCCTCGCCTGGCGAGACGTGGTGCTTGATGGACAGGTTGTCGGTCCATGCAGTCATGGTGTCAGAGAGCCATCCTCGTCCTTCATCGGTCAACAACTCTGGAGGAACACCAAAGTGTGCAATCCAGGCTCGTTCGAGTCCTGCAATCAATGACTCAGTCCGCTCATCTTTGAGCAGGGTTGCCACCTGGTACTTGGTGAAGGCACAGACAATGGATAGCACCGGGTGCTTGTCCTCTGCCAGAGAAGGGCGGGAGACTCCTTGTTGGGTTTCTTGTAGCGCTGACACGCAGCACATATGTAGGAGCCTGCCACTTGAAGCACTGCATCGCTTGCTCCTCTGCTGTTGAGCAATTCCACCAAGGACTGGGTTGATGGATGCCCTAAGTTGCGATGCAGCTTCTGAACCACACGTAGTGCTTCAGCCTTGCCCTCGACGGTGAGGTCGATGAGCTTGCCTGAGTACTCCTTTATCTCCTGAACTGCATAGCCACATTCCCAAGGATGTGGATGTTCTGGAGTGCTCAAAGCTGTTGCCAGCGAAGTTGCCAAAGCCGGCTGGTAGTTCTCCATGAAGGATGTACGTGAGCATCCATAGCCTGGCATGTTGCTCTCCAGGCGGCAGTGTTGGTGTTGTCCTTCGCAACGCAAGGACATAGCTTGAGCAACACTCTGCTTCGTGGTGAGGATGGTGGTGTCCTTCCGGACTGGCAGCCATACTCCTTGAGGATCTGGACACACAGCTCCATAGCGACATTGGTCGAAACGAGCTCGGTGTCCTGGTAGTACTCGAAGGGCAGCTGTTTTCCAGGATAAGGCTGAAGTTGGTTGTTCGATGTGAGCATGTCGACCTTCTCGAAGCTGGAGTTGATACACTCGACTGCAGAAGCGTAAATGCACTCGGTGATGCCAAGTGCGAAGCTCACATAGTCGCTCTTGTCGTTCAGGGCTGGTGGCCGAGATGTTTTGCATCCGGCTCCAAGGTCCGCAGGATGGAGACATGTAGATCTCATCTGGCATCTCCTCCTCGACCAGTCGCATGAATGCTTCTTGATGGGACTTCAGGGAGAAGTTCCATCCTTCATCAAGACTGAACACTCTCACGTCCATGCCCATGGTCTCTGCCAGCTGCGAAGTTCGCCCACTACCCACGTAGACCTCCCATAGAACTCGTTGTCGGGGTTTGTCCAAGGTCTGTAAGGTCTGAGTGATGTAGGCCTGGAGGGCGTTGATCTCGGTGAGGACCGAGTTGTGAAGGGACTTCATCTTCTTGTTCTTCACAATGATGCCATCGTCCACGTTGAAGTCGTTGGCTGTGAAGACACCCTCAGTCATCTTGAAGTCCTCCAGGTTGTAGTTGGGTCCATCTTCGGATTCCAAGATCAAGTCGAAGCTGGGTCCATCAGAGATAAGTGCTGGGTCGTAGTGTTGAGTCAAGGGTATCAGGTACTCCTCATGTCGGCCCATGGTGGCTGGCTGCCACTCTCCGTCCTGATACTTGATGCGTTCCAAGGAGAAGTCCACGGTCATACCGAGGGCCTTCGAGATGGGCCTTCCAAGCAACATCGGGGTCTCACCCTTCAGCAGAAAGGCTTGGATCCAACCATAGTCGTGGTTCACAAAGACGGGCAAGTGAACCGTCCAATGGCTGATGGCCTTGTGGTCTCCTCCAAAGTGGAAAGTGCGATCAGCCTTCTTGAAGACGATCTCCGAAGTAGGAAATCCAAGCTTGTCCAGGTGGTCCACATAGCGAAGGAATGGTCCAAAACCCATGAGAAACGAGGAGGCTCCTGGGTCCATCATGGCACAATCAACTCGTTGTGCACCGGTGGAGTCCTCGAAAATGACCATGCCCTCCTCGAGGAAGTTGGCTTTGGAGGCAACGCCTTCAACGGCCTGCTTCTTGTTCGGGTTGGCGAGTGACGTCTTCGATGTCGGTTGTCCTTGGGTGCATTGGGCAGTGCGGTGATTCGAAGAGCCACATCGCATGCAAGAAGGTGCCAATGCTGCACGAGCTCGGCCATGTGGGTCAGCTTGCTTGGGAGGAGGTTTGGTGTACTTGTAGAGGTTCTTGCCATTGCCCTTACCTTTTCCTCTCTTCCCCTTGCCTTTTCCGGGTCCCTTCTGACTTGGGTTGATGGGCGGTTGTCCATGAGAGGTGCTGGGGTCCAAGGCCACAACTGGTAGAAAACCTCGAGCCATCTTCAGGTCATTGAACCGGCGACGAGCATCTACGTAGGTGGCATAGCATTCATCGTACTCGTCGACGTCGAACTCGGGGTCCTCCAGCTCCTCCTCATCTGCCCACTCATTCTGATAGTAGGCAGCATTGTCATCAAAGTCGTTCTCAGTCCAATCTTCCCACTGCTCTTCCTCGTACTGATAGAAGGCAGCATCGTCTTCGAAGGGCTCGGGATCGTCCTCAGGTTGGGGATCGTAGTGTGAGTAGCCACGACCCTTGCCAGTGGAGCGGTTCTGCCATCGGCTAGCAGCAGCGGCAGCACTGGAACCAGCCTTGAAGTCCTGTCCGAGGATGGAGTACAGCGCTTGTTGTACCTTGGTGCGCTCCAAGGAGTTGGCTTGTGTCATGACCATCTGCTTCTGCTCCTTGGTGATGTTGGCCTTCGCAAGGAGATACCATCCCTGCACTTCCTTTGGCAACGTGACACTGTGTCGAGCTAGGTTCCGGAGGCGTTCATCATGGTCCGTGACGAACTGCAGCAAAGTCTGTCCAGGTCGTCGCCCAGGGGATTCAAAGTAGGCGGAGAAGTCCGCAGGTAGCTCCACCTTGGAGTCATACTGAAAGGCCTTGTCCAAGGTGTCCAGAATCTTGTTCATGGCATCGGGCTTCTCGGCCTCGTTGATGTCATAGTCTTCGAGCAGCTTCCATGCCACGCCTTGGAGACTTCCAAGGACGTTCAGAACTGCTTCTCCTGAGCGCTTTGCGATCTCCATCTTCTTGGCATAGATGGAAATGCGTTTGCGCCACTCTTTGTAGTTGCTCTGGTTGCCGTCGAACACAGGGATCAAGTTGTCTCTGGTGGACTGCTGGTAGTCCGTGGCGGCCGTGCTAGATGCAGACGCCATGGTCGAGGTAGTCCTCCACAAGGAGCACTGCTATCGAAGTAGAAGTCCACAAGGAGCACTGCTCAAAGTGCGAGGTAGAGCTCCTCAAAGAGAACTGCTCAGGTTCGTGGTGGTGGTGATGTGAAGGTGAAGGTGATGTAGATTGCCTGGTGGGTGCGCAGTGGTGGAACGGTGACCCGCTCCGCTACCAATGTAGCTGGATAGGGCCCTTGGGGATGCAACACACTAGGTTTGCAACGGATCAGCAGCAAGTGCAGCACACGAAGTCTGCCTTTTCCATAGCACGTGGCGGTGTCGTTGACCCTCCCTGCTGGAAATGGGGATTGAGACAAAAGGTGCAGGTGGATACAGATACCATGGTTCCATGGTGGCTTCAGGTGAAAAACTGACAACCACTATTAACCACTATGAATCAGTTAATTCCCTTGTCATTAAACCAATATTAACCACTATTAACTAACCACTATTAATTCACCAATATTAATTCACCAATATTAACCACCACTAACCACCACTAACCACTATTAATCACTAGTTAACCAGCTAATTAACACGTCCAATCCCACTACTGCTTGTGGTTTGGCCATGATCGGCTGCGCCTGGAGCATGTGTCGCCACCAGCAGACTTCCAAGTCGACCATGGGCGGATGCAGATCTTCGTTGCACCTGGGTGCGGCCCGGGTGAAGTCATCGGCGGACGCGTGGTTGATGCTTGGTTGATGCGTGGTGGATGCGTGGTGGATGTTGAGTAATGTTTGGTTGATGTTGGTTGATGGTTGACTAAAGATGATGTTACTGATGGTTGAAAATGATCAATAGTGATGCTTTGTGATGGTAATGGGAAATAATGGTTGCAAGTATGCTAAGTTAGCACCTCATGATGCTTTTGTAATGGTTCAACAATAGTGGTTTTGCATGCTTACTGACTGCTACAAACGCCTCAAAACGGTTGATTCATGTTGATTTTGCTTCATACCGTTTGTGGCTTTCAACATCTTATAGCTATAACTAGCTTACAACCATAAGCGAATGAAGCGATAACTACCAGTCTGAAGCTTACGACCTGTTACAAGGTTCATGCCTGTTATGGTCACTAAGGTGTTTCTCAAAATAGGGGACCGCCAAAATCATTCATTGATAAGCCTTTTTTTGTAATAAACCAACCATTTTAGGTTACCCCTAGTTTTGAGAAACCACCACTACCAGATATAGCTTATAAGCTACTTAAGCCTGGTTGTGGTTTTATAAAATACCTAGGCTCTAGCTGTGGTTAAGCACTGGTTTCTCAAAATGGCAGTACCCCCAAGTTGTGGTTGCTTTTTCTTGCTCACAACGCCCAAGCTTGCGTGAAGTTAGAAACACCACCGGGCTTCTGTTCGTTCGTCAGGGTCCTGTAGTGGCTGGTTTTTGGCCGATGGACTACTGCGCCAGTGGATCAAAACGCTTTCAAAGCTATCCACCCCTACCAAAAATATTTGTCAACCAATCGTTTGATAACAATTCCTACAGAAAATAGAAAAAATCAATCAAACCACCAGCCAGTTCATGGTTAATAGGCCAGTTAACATCTGGCTCCCACTCCCTCCCAACAGCCCAACAGCCAACCACCGAAACCGTGGCGCCAAGCTACGACACGTCGACAGCAGCGCTTTGGCAGCATGGCTCCCCTGCAAGCGGACCGCAGGGGGTGGAAAGGGCTGGGATGGTGGGACCTGATGGGGTTAGTTATAGATACCCCTGGGAAACGATAGCAAAAACCATACAAAAACCATAGTAACACTGGAATTACCCTCTGGCAAACTGACTGGAAGCTCAAAATCACTCGTTTGAATATGCAAACAAGCTATACATGATGGATTTTCCAGTTCCAGGTGACTTTATAAATGGTGGATGTAGATCCATATTAACGAACCACCCTCCAGTTTATCTTAAATAGCCTAGCTGGTGATATATCTCGCATATGGGTGGTTTGTGAGCACGAATCTAAGGTAAGATCTACATGGTGCCTCAATTACACTATCTGGATTGTATGATGAATAGTAATGTTTGATTTCGCGGTTTATGGCGATTAATAGGCAACAAGTCGTTGGTAAATAAGCAGTAGCACTGGGCGAACGACTGCACACGACTGCCGGTCTGAAGATAACCTGCGCGAGCTGGTGGTTGATGGAAGCCATCATTTTTTCAACGCCTATAATCTACTTAAAGAAATCATCTACAAAAATGTTTATGATTTATTTCACATCTATTTTCTATCTAAAAAATATCGATTTCAAAAAAATCAGATTTTAAACAAACTAATCAGAGCAACACTAAAAAGCTGCTATTTGTTCATAAAGGTCTGGTACATTCTGGTGCTATTCGAGTTCCTTGCTCCCAGCCATGGCTCAGGCACCACCCGCCTGGCGAATACCTTGGGCGAAGGATGGGGAAGTCCTGGCGCGGCCGCTGGGGATGGCCCAGCTTGGCTGAACTAAGCCCTATGAAGGTGGCTGAACTACGAGGTGGGCCCCCTTAGTTAGCTCACTTGGCTTATAACTAGGGTAATTACCAGTTGTGGTAGTTATAGCTATGGTGAAATGGCTTATTAATCAACTTATAACTAGGGGGGGCCACCTATGTATATATATATATATATAACCATTACTAGGAAGTACCGTTGGGGATATTTCGCCATGATTACCACCCCTAGAATTGAACTAAGCATTGCAGTTGCACCTTATTTTTGGTGGCTGAACTATCCGCGAAGTAACCATGGGGAATGTTGTCGCTTTGAAACCATGGGGATGCACTTCGAAGTGCGGCAGCTATTGATGGTACTTGTGCACTTAACAAGGTGTAATAGCCATCATCATTTTTACCGTCATTCATTGCATCGTTGTTCAAACCAGCATTCTCTACCATGCTCCTAGTGATGAATCACTATCGTCTATAGTGGCCATTATCAAGTATCAGTGGTGGTTTTTGGATAATCAAACGGTGAGCGAATTGCTGGTGAAAGAACAAGGTTCGGGTCCGGCAGTGCCTACTGGCATCTTGTGATCTGGAGCGGTAATCACATCATGGAGCTGCAAGTAGGAGAAGAAGACAACTCGGATAAAATCTAACAACCCTCCCCTGGCAAAGGAGGAAAAACACATCTTTTGAACAGGCAACTAAACTAGCGATTTTCCATGCTACCAGGTCATTTACCAGAATAACAGCAAAGCTAGGAGCCGCCGTTGCCTGTTGTTGAGGATATCCTCATGTAGGAGTGCGCATAGGTTGTGAGCATCCCGAAGAAATGACGCATGGCTGTAAGTCGCTGAGACCCAGGGTGAACATCCCATAGACCTAGTCATCCAACTGTTGGGATGCTCACGTGCGACCCATAGCTTTGATGAGATACACTTGCCATTGAACCCGCCAACAAACCAACCAACCAACCAACCAACCAACAAGCAAGCAAACAAACAAACAAACAAACAAACAAACAAACAAACAAACAAGCAAGCAAGCAAGCAAGCAAACAAGCAAGCAAGCAAGCAAGCAAGCAAGCAAGCAAGCAAGCAAGCAAGCAAACAAACAAACAAACAAACAAACAAACAAACAAACAAACAAACAAACAAACAAACAAAACGCAACAACAACCACAGCAACCACCAAGATGACAGCGACGACGGCCAGAAAGCACGTCTGCCGGCGCTCTCCGACAAGCCGAGGCGCGGTGGATTCCATGCCCGGTGGTTTTTGGATGTCCAAGTGGTCAGCGGCTCAGGCGAAGAAGCGACAACCGCTCAGACATGACATGGAACAGGAAAACAGGCGTGGTCACGTTAGCTTGAATCCATCTTGTCTATGAAGAACGTCTAACCCTGATTTTGATCAATTGTAATTAACTTGAAACCACCTTTTCGGTCAAAGCATCTATGCTATGTGTCCCTAGGGCGAGGTCCTACATAAAGAACGTGTGTGAACTATGGCCAAGTAACGAAGTTTGGCCAGGTCGCAGGGATCACAATTTGCCTGCATTTGCCTACCCCAGCGGTGCTGTGCGTTCCATGGCAGGGCTTACTTTCAAGCGCCTCCGGCGATCATCAAGGGTAAAGGTAAATGGAAATACTGTCAGGGCAACCCAATCGGGGTTTCTCCAAACAGGGGAGCCCCCAAGTCATGATTTATTAATCATTGATAGTGATAAACCATCCAATTTGGGGGTTCCCTGTTTCCAGAAACCACCAAATGTATGAACCAGTTGGAACCAGTCACAGGCCCAAAAACCCAACTCTTTGTTTCGCTTGGATTCAAACCTCCCGGGACAGCGGTCCGCTTGCAGGTGAGTCAGAAAAATAACGGACGGCTGAGTTGCTTTTATACTTGACTAAACCCAGGGCCAGACCAGTAACCATCATTTCACCAACCATTATGGCTAACCATTGTTTATCATTTACCATCATTAACCTTGGTGGCTTTTGGATCCATTGCTAAAGTCTAACTTTTAGTGGCTATGTGGTAGATGAATCATATCCCAAAAAGCCTAAAAGCTCAGGTAGCAGCTAGGATCCACCCAGTTACATTGAGAAATTCGCTCTTTGCTTCCGAGAGCTTCGGCCTGCTAAGGCCTGATGGGCAACTCATGGCAAAAGGACAGTTTGTTGCAAATTGCTGATCGTTTCAATATTGCTATCGTTCAATTTGCTTATCGTTCAAATTGGCGTAAGAAGAACTCATGGCAAATTGCTTATCGTTTCGATATTGCTATCGTTCTTTTTATCGTTCTAAACACCTTGACGCTTAGGATTTTCCTGGACAAATCTTGCGAGGAGTTAATCTCCGAACCACAAACAACAAAGAAGCGCGTAGGTTTGAATTGTTATATGGCTGCAGATGGTGACGATTGACACCACAACATTCGACTTCTCGGGTCATAGAAGTGTTTTTTCGTTTTTGGGAGTGCAGCAGTGCACTATATGACTATATCTTTTGAATTCCTGCCGAATACTAAGTAAATAGGGACAGTTTAGCCTATTGCTCGCGTCTCACGATGGTCCACACCTAGCTCACGTTCCCTATTGAAGGGCAAACAATCCCACACTTTGGGATTTCTGTGTCTCAAAGATAGGAAGAGAAGACATCGAAGGATCAAATAGCAATGTCGCAGTGAACGCTTGGCTGCGAAAAGCGCTTCGCTGTCCCTGTGGTAACTTTTCTGGCACCTCTAACTGAACATTTCCCAAATACTCACGAATCCTAAAGGATCATCCTACAGGATGCTAAAGGATCCTAAAGGATCGATAGGTCATGTTTTCACAGCTTGTATTCGTACGGTTCACTGGCTCAAGGCGACAGTTATCAATAGTCTGGATCATTGTCCATCCCCTCTCGGAATTGTCTATTCCTGACCATGCAAGGGCTTTCCATGACCCCCAAAGCTATTTAGCAAGATCAACCTCTGTCAAACACAGTAAGTCTCAATCAGTGTCGTGTGATTGTCAGTCCTTCCCAGGTTCGAACGAAAACAACCAGCATAAATCATGTCTACCTGTGATCACTCATAATTCCTGAGCCCATTAGCTATTATCATTGACTATTGCCGGCAAAATCATGTCTAAGCAAATGACCTGTTGTCAATTATTCCAAATTCTGACCACATATGACATATTCTATTGTCATTGTCATCATTATTCCCTGTCACTAGCCAATATCAACCATTATCAAGCAGTATCTACTATTGTTTATCAGCAGTTACCAACCATTCTTAAGTACTATTAGCCATTCTTAACCATTTAGAATTGTTAGGGACCATTAAGAACTCTTAACCCTTTTGATTAACTTAACTACTATTCTACTATTAACCATTGTGATAAAGTTAATTGTAGTTAAGTTAACTACTATCACAAGGGTTAACTATTAACCAAGGGTGATTCTAGTATTCTACTGTCATTAAGTTAACCCTTGTGATTGTAGGGGACCCCCATCGCTACCCCCATACCACCCACCCACGTCACGTTGGTCGCCTCCCACGCCACGACTTTCTCCGCACCTCCAATTGGGCGAAGCGTTTTGGAGCGTCACAAGCGGTGCCTCCACGGTGGTGGAACTGATGGAACTGGTGATAGGGGGTTCATAGGGGAATCATAGGGGGTTTATAAGGGGTTTATAAGGGGTTTATAAGGGGGATATAAGGGGGTTATAAGGGGTTAATGATGGTTTATGGTTAACAATGATGGTTTATGGTTGATGAATGCTGGTTTATTGGTGGTTGATAATGGAAAATCATGGCTAACAGATGGTGATCGTATACTGATGGTCAAAGATGTTTGATCATTAATGCTGTTTGTTGATGTTTAATGATGGGGGATTCTGACAGTAAATGATGATGGTTGATAATGGCGGGTTGATGATGATTCATGAACGTTGCTGGTGGTCAATGATACTCGGTAAGGCTGGATGATGACGGTCAGTGACGGTTTGTTGAAGGGTAGCGTTGCTTTCCTCAAGTTGCCGAACCAAACAAAATCATTTGTGATGGTTTTGAGAAAGGTCAATTTCATATTTTATGAGGGTTGATAATGGTTGATCACGTTCATGGACGGCACTATTTGGAATGATCATCAACTGGTGGTTTCTTAAAATGGGGGAGGTACCCCCAAGAATTGATCATTAGTTTATTTCTACGAATGGTTTGTAAACTTGATAATTTCAGGGGGTTCCGATTTTGAGAAACCACCACCTGTGCTTGCAATTAATGGCGAATGATACTTCATAGTGGTCAATGATGGTTACAATAGCATGAGCGCTCAATTGTGGTCGCGACCAATGCTGAAACTTCCAAACACTGAAGATTACATTCCGGTGATATAGCGGTGGAAAATCACCATATGTTGTGGAGAACCACTGGAGAACCATCAATAATTGGTGGATTTTCCATTGCTATGTTAGAATACAGAGGGTGTTGATCATATTAGCTATGGATGGTCACCAATGGTCCAGTGATTGGGATTTGTCCAGATATGGTGTAGCCCTCTATCGCTGGGTTCCCTACATTTGGAGATGGTTGGGGGTACCACCACCTATGGACAACCCCATTAGTCACTAGCTGCTACCCGCCACTGCTAAGTGCGCTACGCAAAAGGCGTTGGCTGCTCCCATCTTAACCAGACCATGGTTTATGAGAGCGTAGTTGATTGTTATCTACTATTTACTACAGTTATATATATATATATGTATGTATGTATTTATTTATCAGTTTATTCATTTATTTATGTATTTATTTATAGATAGATGTGATAAACAATCTAACCATTGTTATTTATGATTCCGGGTTTGATTGTTATCTATTATCTACTATAGCCTGTTATACAACATTGTTATCTTCATTGTTCATCGCTAGCATCACATCAACGATCAGGCACCTGAATCAGTGTAAAAAAAAACGGATTTCCCAACTGCCCAAACCATGCCAAATGTTCCAAGCATGTCTGGCATCAATTTTCGTTGCACCACTCTACTATCCTCTGACACCAAAAATATGACCCTCTGGTGATCTAACATAGCAATGGAAAATCGACCAGTTGTTGGTGGTTTCCCAGGGTTTCTCTATAAAATGTGGTGATTCTCCATTGCTATGTTAGATCACCAGAGGGTATTCTTCTGAAAGCATATGAAAGCATGGCTGGATAAAGCTGCTTAGAAGGATGCGCTTGGTTCTGGCTTAGAATCCACTAATCTAACACCCCTACTAAAATCACTCCTTTAAATAAACCTAGCAAATGAGCCCACTGGACTAAGATCCGACAAAATGGTGGTTTCTCAAGTCAGACCCCCAGTTATCATCCAGTAACAATTTGTGGTAATATACAATCGGGCTCCGTGTTTTTTGCGACGGTAATCAGTGTTTTTTGCGACGGTAGGTTGCTCGGGTGTTTTTTGCGTCGGTGCCGAGAGGGTGTTTTTTACGTCAGTAAGGTGGTGTTTTTTGCGTCGGGTGAGACGGTGTTTTTTGCGTCGGTGGTGTTTTTTGCGCAGGTGAGTCAGTGTTGTTTGCATCGGTGGTGTTTCCTGCGACGGTGAGACGGTGTTTTTTGCATCACAAAGCAGTGTTGTTTGCATCGGTAATGGGTGTTTTTTGCATCGGCGGTGTTTTTTGCGACTGTAAGAAGGGTTTTTTGCGTCAGTAGCAGTGTTTTTTGCGACGGTCAGATAGGAGGTAGAGGAAAGGAGGGACGGGAGAGAAACAACAATGAATGCAAAATGGACAGAAGCAGAGAAATAACAAGAAGAAAAGGAGCGGAGGAAGAAAGCGAGCAGAATGAAAATAAGGATCAAGAGGGTAAGAGCTGGACAGTGGTTGTTGGAACTTGAAAGCGTTGTACACGAGCCTACGACGACAACACGGAAACCGAAGTCGAGGACAACAACCGACCATGACGAGAACAACAACGACGACGACGAAGACAACAACGACGACGAC
>VSDK01004224.1:384307-439162 GCA_009767595.1 Symbiodinium kawagutii | reverse complement strand
ATACCCCATGAAATGCCCCCCAGATGCTTTACATACCAGCTCATAAACATGTACCAGTTTATGAAGTCCAAAACCAGCAGGCTCAGACTTATAAAATGAAAAACCAACATGATTCGGACTATAAAATGTAAAGCCAACTGTTTTATAATGTCTGATGTCCAACATTGGGCCACCTAATTTAATGGTTCTTGAATGGAAAGAAACCTATTATAAATTGGTGGTACCAGGTTCCGGCATGGTACCAACATAGCCCTTCCTGCGCCTAAGAGCTCATCTTTTTTTGCCAGGGCTTCCCAACATAAAAAACCAATCATAACCCCAACATGTTCCCAACTTTTCTTCCTAAAAAGGTTTTTAGGAACAACTAAAAAAGCCGTCAGGGAGGAGGTCAGAGAAGGCCACGGAGCTGGGGAGGACAGGAGGGGGATCAGGGTTGGCAAAATGAAGTGCGCCCCCCCCACGAGGCGGGGCCCCCGAGGTCCGGGAGGCACAGGTGGATCGCCTGCGGCCGTGCGGACCTCCGCCAGATCCGACGCCGTAGGGCAAAGGGAAGGGAAAGGAGGACAGGTGTTCCAGGCCTTCGGTCGCCAGGAGGCTTCAAGAGAGGACAGGAGTGGAGGACAAGGGGAAAAGGAGGAAGTTTAAATACATCTTAATTTGATTTAATTTGTTTAAAATCATTATTATTTATTATCGTCTTGCCCTGGCAGTCCGAGGGTCCAACACGCAAATTTTGTTATCCATTTTTACATCTCTTCATGTGTATGTGTTTATGGAATGCACCTACCAACAAACCCAACCAATTGATATTTAGAGCGTTTAAGGCTATAAAATGGAAAACCACTGTTTTTATAGAATGCAAGTACCAGCAAATCCATGCCATTCATGGTCTAATTTGTGCATGTTTTTGCTTACTGCAACCAGCTCTCCTTTATGCAGTGACCCTGGAAATGCATTTTATACGGAGTAAAGGTTCCCCATTTCATAAGAGACCATTTCATGGGGTATATTTTTTGGGTTAGCCAATTTGTGCCGGATTCCGCGGCCGATTGGTGGTCTTGGGCCCCGGGGAACAGCGAATTGCCAACGAAAAAGCAAGAGGAACCGTGGCGGCGCCGCCTACCCATCAAGGACACTGCTAGTTTTGGGGCCGCAAAACTTTTGGACAAAATTGCGTCAACCAAAGGGCTGAAAAACCATGAAGAAAATAAATGGGAACACGAAGCGAACTACTCATGGCCACGCAACCACATGTTGCGCCGAAGGGAATTGTGGAAACCATGCCTTTCCACGAAGAAGTCGCCGGTCCGTCGGGCGCTGCGCCTCTAAATTGATCAGAAGCGAAAACCGTACAAAAACGACATGAAAAAAAACAAAAAAGCTTTTTGCTCCAAGTGCCATTGCGAGAGTCGCCGGTCACAAAAAAACAAATGCGGCACAATCGAATGCACACGGGTGCTGGTATTGCAGGCTGTAGAAATACAATCACCCACCAATCAGCCATCAACTGCTGCACAATCCACAATGTGGGCACGCCTCACAATCACACTGGTTTTATTGCTACCTGCCGAGAGAAGTGCCCCATTCTTACCCAAAGATAAAATTGAAGCTGAACCGTTTTTGATGCTGGTGGCTATTGACCAGGGACGCTTCCTCGCTTGCCCATGAGACGCCATGCTGTCTCCCAATGCTCAAAAAAGCTTTGCGCAGGCTAGCCAAGAAAAAAGATGACGGACGATGAGACACGACAGCCGGCAATGCATTGGTCATGGGGTGTTTCAGAGCAATTGGAAACAACAACGACAACAACAACAACAACAACAACAACAACAACAACAACAACAACAACAACAACGCCAGCAGCGGCCCGCGCGCGGCAGCACCAGCAGCAGCAGCAACGAGAAAGCGCGCCAGTCAGCTGTTAACTTTTGGATTAGCCAATTTGTGCCGGATTCCGCGGCCGATTGGTGGTCTTGGGCCCCGGGGAACAGCGAATTGCCAACGAAAAAGCAAATTAGCAAAGCACTTTGTTTTTTTCCAGGGCCATGGCGGCACCACCTACCCGGTAGGGACGCTGCCAGCTCTGGGACTGCAATTTTTGGGGGCAAACTTGCCTCAAGCAAAGGGCTGGAAGGGCACAAGGAATTCAATGGACAGAAAATTTACCGCTGGTCCCTGGCCGCTCTGTAGCTTGGCCTCTCAAATCATCAGAAGCGAAAATCGCACGAACAGTTTTTGAAACAAACACAAAAAAATAAGCGCCCGTAGCCTAAGTGGGCTAGGTAAACGGCTGCGGATATGGCTACAGTGTTGTGTTGTTTCTGTCGGGGCGGGAGGGAAAAGGACCGGCGGGAGTGTGTCAAGGGGCGAGCACGACAGAGTTGAGAACCTCACCGGGACCGAATCAACTAAAGCGACCAATACAAACGGTAAAATATTCTCGACCATGGTCAGCATAACTAGAGTTCGTCGAATTGTTTATTGGCCAACCAATTCAACTGACAATGAGTGTTGTATTGTTTGGCGGTCAAAATCCATCCGAAGAATATGAGTCAATTACACCATCTTCACCAGGTGCATTTAAAAATAAAAAATGTTTGAAACCACCGCCCTGTGTTTATTGCTGTTGACAAAAATTATACAATTAACCGTTGCAGCTTGTTGACCGGTCATTGTCGCAACACTCCGGAAATTCTGGGTTGGCTCTACCTGTTGGAAATATATGAATAATGGCCTGCCCGCTGGAAGTAAACCAGTAATATTGGCATACATTGACCACACACCAATGCTGTGAACTGCTGGTCGAGAATTAGAAAGGAAGGTGTGTAAGGGTTTTGATGTGCAAATTGAAATATTCAAATATTCATGCATATGTGACACGCTGTGACACATGATCATTAGTGATGGCTGATATTGGACAATTCCCGAAAATTGATGAACAAATGATACATCACAATTTTCTCATGGCCGTTGCAATAAGCTCCAACCCGCCACAAGCCCCCGGCTTCGTAAGACGCCTGCGAGAGAAAAATACGTGTGCAAGAATGTAGACTTACCTATACACATGTTATCACTATAAAACTATACTATACATATATATTATATATTATGTATATATGTATCTTTCCATCCTGAATCATCCTGGATACATTTCAGATCAAACATCTTGCTTGGCATTCTATCCAAAATGGATCCACATTGGCTCCGCTGTTCCCTCGTTTCACTAGTCGCGGATCCGCCTGGCTGGAGCAGCTCAATCAGCACTATGGGTGGCTGCATCGATGATTCTTTGAATGACTGACTGACTGATGGATGGAGTGATGGATGGATGGATGGAGTGATATACATGGGTTCCATCTTCCCAAGATTTCGCCAGAGTTTATGCCCAGTGTTACCCTCACCCAAAAGCTATTGTTCAATAGCCAAAGTTTTTTTTGGTTGGTGCACATGTTCATTCAACGTGTTGTGCCCAGCTGTGGTTCCGGAGTGTTGCATCAATTTACCAACAACTGGGTGGCACCATACAATCATGGGTGGTTGTTGGTTGCGATCTGCTACAATCAAGAAATATGGGCAAGTAATAGACATTATATACCACTGTCAACTTTTACTAAACCATTCTAATTCTGATTCAACTAAAGGTATGTGTATATATATATAGATTCATGGGAATGACAACTTACTTGCCTATCACCAAACTTTGACCACGCTTTATGACGAATCATTCTGTAAGGATTATCACTATCACTCAAGATCAACTAGTATAAACCGTTGATATTTTTCATTATTGAATCATGATGAATCACTAACAACGATAGTCGTCTGTGACAAACGTTTAGTGACTAGCTACCATCATCAGCCAGCATTTCCCGCAAAATGTTCATCCTGGATTGTCTCAACCACTATTCACTAGAAAGAAAAACATCATACCTTTTTAAGCATGAACCACAACGAGCCACTATCAATCGCAGCACTCTCTACCCTGGTTCACATCCGGATTGCTCAATTGGCATCACTACAGTACAAGTATTATCGCTAACCCGTTAATCAACCTGCATGATAAACCACGATTGATAGGTTCAACTATTGACCAACTCTTTTGGTTCAGCAAAATCATTGTCCACCCCATGGTAAACAAAAATAAGCCAGGATAGTTTGAGAATCAAACCATAATTAAACTATGATCAAACAATTAGTATGATTGAAAATTTGATTATCAATTCTAAACTAAGCTGTGATCAAACAACGCTCTGAAGACCGGTCCGTTCTCAGCAATCGGCTGGTAGAAGTGTAACTTTTAGCGGTTTTAAGTTTTAAGCATTATCATTCCCAAAAAGGCTGAAATCCATGCTGGTCATTGCTGCGTTCTCAGCCACGAAGAAGTAGTTGAATCCATCGTCATTTCACCTTCGTCCTTAACCAACCATGTACTTGGATGATCATCCAGGTTTTAGAAACCCTGTTGAGTAAGAGTACGCGCAAACACCCCAGTTCGCCCACAGGGCGAACGGGGGGTTTGTGCGTAATAGTTTATGGTTCATAGTTTTAGGGTTTGAGGGTTCACGGTTTTGGGGTTTTAGGGTTTATGGTTTCAAGGTTTTATCGTTTTTCTCAAATATGTTTAGGTTTTTGGCTTCACGGTTTAGCTTTTTAGGGTTTATGGTTTAGGGTTTTAGGGTTTATGGTCTTAGGGTTTTAGGGTTTTAGGGTTGTATGTCTCCAGAATGCAAGCAAAACACAGGTCAAGGACCTGCGCGCTCCGTCAAGATACACTTGATGTCACACATGTGTATTTTGTCCCGTACAAACCAATGTTTTTTGACGTTCCAAGACGCTGACGACAGAGGCGCGGGCAAACTGGGGTGTTTGCCCGTAAGAGTACCATTTTTGTGGCACCGTTGATGAATGGCTGAGTCGTGACCATGCAGAAACCTTCACCACTTCCGGGACCCGGGATGATCATCCAACCTTTGACCACCGATGTTCACCTGGATCCGATGTTCACCAACCCGCTGCGAGACAGACCTCTCCATCCTCATCCTCTCCATCCGTGTGATTTGTCTCATTCGCCTTGCCAGCCATGGGCTTGCCACCATGGCAGCAACGGTGGGAAATTTCTACGGTCAATGCAGAGCCGTGAGAATGATGGTCAATAGAGGATAGTGATGATTGCTATGGGTTATCATCGTACATGGTTGAATGGTAGTATTACAATGATGTTTATGATGATGATCATTATGAATGGTTTAAAAAAAGTATTTTGATGATGATGATGATGATGATGATGATGATGATGATGATGAGGATGAGGATGATGATGATGATGATGATGATGATGATGAGGAGGAGGATGAGGATGATGATGATGATGATGATGATGATGATGATGATGATGATGATGATGATGATGTTGGCATCATTAATGATGATATATTTACATTACTATTAGTCAATAGTGTTGGTTGGAAATGGTCAATGACCTCATGGTTTACGGTCACTAGTGGACAATGATAATGGCTGATCATGATTAATTTCGGTGGTCAGTTACCAATTACCATGGTTCATTACCATGGTCAACCGATCAATAGTGGATCAACCAACTAATGCTCAATGATGTTGGTTGGAAATGGTAAATTTCACGGTTGATGGTTGATAGTGGATAGTTATGATCATTTTGGATGATCATAGTTGTTATAAGGATAATTGATCATGGTTGATGGTGGTTAACAGTGTTTGATAATGCTGAATAATGCTTCAAAATGTTGGGAATGGCTCAAGGTGGAGGATGATGGTCTTTTTAATGTGCAGGACGAGCAATAAACTAACACTGGTTATGAATCATAGTGAAAAATATGAAATCATAGTTTAATACTGGTAATAAATCATAGTTAAACTAACTATGAATCATAGTGAAATGGATCATAGTTGGGGGCATACTGGATCATCGTTGAACGTTTTTGCTCTATAATGCTAGAATCTGCTAAATAGTGAACGTTCCTTCTTCGATCCAACATGTTCCATAATGCATGAATAACGATGGTTGATTCGTATTAACTACTGGTTGATACAAAGGACTTCACAATGGTTAATCCATAATGATTAATCAATTGTTTGTTGATTGATAATGGACGGTTAGTACTGGCTACTAATCAAGTATGATGGTTGGCATGCATTGATTAGTCAAATGATTAGTCTGCTGCAAGAGTGATCGTTGATAGCGACCTGATAAGCTGAGGGAGCCATGATGGAAATGTTTCAGGACCAAACGGTTGATTACATCTGGGGACATGAACAAAAGCGATACTCTCTGGCAAGTCAACCTGATTGTGTGAAAAATCAACCATGTATAGCTGGCTTACCTATCAAGACTTGCGATTCTTAGTTTCCCAGAGGGTAGTTACAACTTTCTGGCTGCAAAAAGCTCCCGAAGCTGTTGCACCTGTGCAATTTGGGGTAGTTTTGAATAAACATGTTGCATTTCTGGACCTATGCGCTCTCGGATTGCCGATTTCAAACGCCACAGCAATGCTGCTGTTGAACTCATATTGCGTTGAGAATCATGCACAGGGGTTGATAATGGTGAATTAGCTAGTTAATTCGTTGGTTACTAGTGGTCATCAACAGGGGATAATAACCAACAATAGGGGAGTTAACCAACAATTAACCCCTGGTGAATTGGATAATAACACATAATAACCAACAATGGTGTTCAATTAACCAACTACTAGTCGTGGGTCGGTAGCCATGGTGCCACCTACTAGTCATCCAGCTGTTCCTAGCGAGGGAAACCACCAGTGACGTGGGGTGACAGTGTGGTTGTGCACAGCCACCCATTGGTTAGTAACGGCAGCACTATGTTGGTGAAATCAACTGGTAGCCTCTGGTAACAAACTGTATAAGGAAATAACCTGCTGGTGGATTATCTGGCGGTTTCTCAAGCTATAGGGAGACCCAAAATGATTGGTTTACTACTATAAATGGCTTAAAAAGGATGATTTGGGGGTCCCCTATTTTGAGAAACCATCATTTCCCTGCTCAAAAGGTTGTATCTGTCATTGCCGTGGCAAATATCCAAAGCTTATATCAAATTATCAGGAATTTCAGCGGGGAATCTGGCCACGACTTGAAAGGGAACCAGCCATTTTCAGCAAGCCATCATCGTAAAGTAGCCATGTTCAGAGCGTTCATAGCCTATGAAACGAACAGAAACGTGGGTTGGACCCACCCCACCCGTTCTTCTTCACGTATATTGCGCCCATTGCCTGGTTCTGCCAAGAATTCTTCAGTGAACAACAATGGCTTATAATGATTAGCAGTTGACAATCCAACAAGTCTCACAATTTGATTTCCAAGTGAAGCCATAGTTGATCATGATTAACTTACTATGACTACTATGTAACCATCATTGACTACTATTTAATTTCTGATAATCATAGTTGATGGTTATCAAAAATGGTAGTGAATATGGTTCAACTGCTTTATTTTCAACTGCTGCTTAGTCAAATGAATATAACTACCATACTGGTTGGTGGCTTGAACCCCTTTGAAAAATATTAGTCAACCAACCGGCGGTCAACCAACCAATTGTTAATGATTCCTAGTGAAAATATAAAAATTGAAACCACCAACCAGCATACTTAACTACTATCTATGGTTCATAGCTATCATTTGCCACCAGAAATCAGCGTCCGCTGGGCCTTGAATCGCAAACAGCAGCGCCACAGCCGCGCTGCTCCGCTCATCGAAAATGCTTTGAGCGGCGGAACCCGCCATTTCGCACGGTGCGACCCGAGATGTGGTGGTGAAATGTGATGAAGCATGAGTTGATAGTGAGAACAATGTTGGTTCATAAAATGATCATTACATGATGGTTCAGTCATTCTTAAGTCATCGCTAAATGATGGTTAAATGATCCTTGAATGATGTTTAAATGGTGCTTTAAACATCTTTTCATTAAATGATGATGGCTAAATGAGGTTGAAATGATGGTCAAATCATGGTTGAATGATGGTCAAATGATGGTTCATCATGGGTCAATTAAGTGGTGGAATCAAGTATAAACTCGTTAACTATCTAGGGAAAACGACAAATAAGCTGGTTGATAAGCTAGTTCACTGTGACTACATCTACCAGAAGTGGCAGCTACACCAAGTTGGCTAACGAGGGGCGTCTACCTTGTTGTTGTGATTTCTTGACAGTTGGGGGCAATGAGATGATGGATCAGCTCTGGAACCATTAGGGGAAATGGTTCACTTTAGGCTGTACGAGGTTGGATTAGCTTGTGTTAAATAAGCTGTGATGATAGTTGATCCAAGCAAACGGCTTTCCTGCCGTCTAGTCGTAAATAATATATTGCTTAAATAAGCTGTGATGATGAATGAACACGGCAGAATGGCGATTGAACAAAATCTACTATCGAATTACCGATGCACAAATTGCCATAACTTCACCTCATAGGTACCTATCAAGCATCATAGTGGTTCTCCAACTTAACAAGTCACATCTGCAACAATAAAAAATAAATTGTGTGATTCACAAGTGAAAACTAGACAATTGGTTGTCTAAATCTCAGCGCTACTGCTGTTGCTGGTTGTGAATTGACATAGCATATCCACCATGTTTATTGACGATGACAACTAGCCACCAGCAACCATCATTAGCCATTGTCAAACATTTTTTGCCATCATTCTACCGTAAACAAACCAACTGATTCAACATTACAGTAATTTGGCTGCGGGTCAAAACCCCGTACCCCTGGTTCACCTATCATTAACCATTGTTTGCCCTATGATTTGGTTGGTCATTACAAGCCATTATTGATGGTTGAGAGCTTGACCCATAGCCATTTGATGATCCATTAACCAATGCCATTGGCCTCGGCAATGAGCCTCCAGGCGGGACCGCGGCGGGTTCAACACCATTTCAACCAGTGGCAACAAGAACACAATTTGGAACTCTGAATCTATGGAAATGATTGATGGTGATGATGATTGAGATAGGAACTGAGGCTTTGACACTCTGATTATCAATCAAAGGGGAGTGTTAGGTGATGGTTGATTGATGATGATTATGGAATGAGTTCATGATTATGAATATATCTTGGAGAATGATAAGCGAATGATGATTATGTAGTGATGACATACTAGTGAAGATTAATCATTGTTCAAGTTGGTTGATGGTGGATAATCATGGCTGATGATGGCTCCTGGCGTCGCTCCCTCGCAACCACCAGCCATTCTAGCTTTCTATGTTGCGATTGGTACATCCCTTGAATTCGGATGGTAATGGGGGATAGGAACCAGATTCGCCGCTATGTCTGATTGCTGGAATTTGGGGTGGCACGTTCGGACAACAAACATTGGTGGACATGTCTTCGGCTGTACCAGAAAACGCCAGAAACTGCCATTGGAGAAATTCAGGAGGAGCAATCTTCCAGCCCATTTTTACCCTTTTTTGTGGGCACTGAATGCTGAAATGGTTGTCCGCTGAAGGGAATTCCAGATTTCAGACAACCAATAATGACGATGGTTAATAAGCTGGTTTATGGATGGTTAATGGTTCACAAGCTCGTTGATCGATGGTTCCTGACCATCATGAGCTGGTGAATGGTGGTCAATTGATGGTTCATAAGCTGGTTAAGCAGCCAGTTGAAGATGGTTAAATGATGGTTCAATGATGGTTAAATGATGCTTCAATGATGGTTGTGAAGCCATCTTAAGGTTCAACGATGGTTCAATGATGGTTCAATGACGGTTCATTGATGGCTAATGTGGTTGGTAATGATGGTTGGTGAGTTTCAGAGCCAACTTTTTTCTACAACTCTCAAGGGCCATCCCGACGACTGCGGTGCTAGCCATTGGTGACAAGGACTGTTCTTCGGAATCTTTGACGATGATAAGGAGAGGTGAAACTAATTCAAAGCAAATGTGAATGAACCCAAGTCATGGTTTAAGTCTTACTGTAAGTTGTGAAACGCAACTTTCACAAAAAGATACTGTAACGGTTTCATGACCGACATTGCAGCTGAGTTCATAGTTCACTCCTATGCTGGTGTGAAAATTCGGATTTGCCATCGCGGAAATGGCTCCCCAGTCATCCCCAAAATAGGTTGCAACGATCCCTTCTTTGCAGCAGTTTTGGCTTTACAAATAGGTGTTTCTCAAAATAGGGCCACCCCCCAAATCATCCCTACATAAACCATTTATATTAATTAACCAACCATTTTTGGGAAACCGCCATATGATCAGATGGGTGTCCCTAGTAGTCTCAGCAATGGTTGTATTGCAGAGTTGAACGGGCACAGCCAGGTGTCGATGATGTTAGCCATGCAGCCAGCTCCGCGCTCTATCGAGCGAAGAGCTGCGTTGATTGCATTGGTGTGGGTCAGTTCACCCGGCGGCCCGTCCCCCTGGTTCCCATATCATTCACCAGCATGTTTTCCCTGTTGTTGGTGATTATTCCCCACTAGTTGGTTGGCTAATATTGACCCATAGCCAGATTGTTGTGGCTCCAACTGCCACATTTGTTGCCGCTTAGTGCCTGGAAAACCGCCATCCCTGGCTGCTGTTGAATGATTTGCAACTAGTGATGCGCGTTTTCAACGGTTGCTTGCAAGGCAAAGAACCAGGTGGGTTCTTGAACAAACCATGGCATACCACCTGATTGACCATCGCATATTCATCAACAAATCAAAGTGGGGTACGACTCTGTAGCAGGTTTCCCTCTAAACTTTCGTAAGCTAGGCATGATGATTCCCTTTTGTTGGCCCTCATTGTTAACATTCGATATTAGTCACTTTCGCTTATATAGGTTCATATCTTAACCAACACTTCACCACCATAATCTTCCCAGGATAGCCTGATGCAATCACGTATACATTTATGTCAAACAAAAATATGAATGTCAATCAACCACATATCAGCCGCATATCACAACATACTAAGAATTCATAAGGCATACATTGACCATGTAATATTGGCTTTATACTCTAATGATCATATATCTCAATCATAGATCAAGCACATGTTAGATTCAATTCTCCATACAGTAGATATATGTTCAACCACAGATCAACCATTACTAGCCATACATAGATCACTCGCGTATGTTAACCGCTATTGTATACCTTAAACCATATTACATCATTAACCATTGCATACCCTAGTGTTGGTTAGGATCCCTCACAGCCAACCATTGATAAACCATCAATCTTGTTTTTACCATGGACTCTCCAACATTAATGAAGCAAGTAACATTGGCCATGTAGTAATCATATGTCAACCAAAGATTTTTCCATTCCCTCTTGTTTACTGATTATCCACTATCAGTCTATATATGTAGTTGACCATAGAATCTCCTCTTGATCAACTATGAACTACACCTGAACCATTCACCAACCCGAAAAAGTTCAATCAACCTTCACATTACTTGATTAACCAAACCATAATAACCATATTTGTCAACCAACTACACTTTGGTAAACTAATCTAGAAGTGGAAAATCCACCACTTGTGGTTGGTTTGCCTATCAAAAGTGGTGATGTTCAGCTATGATCTAATAATCACCTGACTCTGACAGTACTATGACATGTCAATGTGGTTGATTATGACTTTAATTGTGTCAATGAGAATCGACTGACTATGACTGCGCGTCAATCATACAACCTATAGTCAATATCATTTTAAAAAACGAACAAATCTGTGCTCCTCATAACTATGATAATCATGATAACTGTTCACCATTACTAAATATGGCCTAAGTATCAATGTAGCTATCTGTGATTAACTAAGCTATGTTAATGACATACAGAGAAATTTCCCTCTGGTACACTAGCCTGGCAATGGAAAATCCACCATTTATAGCTGCTTTCCAAGCGGCTTTCCCCTAAAACTCGGTGATTTTCCAGCCAGCCATGTTAGTTCACCAGAAGGAAAGCATCGTATAAACCAGCCTTTTTCACGATCATGATCCACTATTAATCATTCTTGATCATTATAAATCATTACTAACCATCATCAACCATTATCATCCACTCAGCTCTGTTCATCACAGATTCTCCCAGCCCAACCAGCTGCCATCTCAGGTGGTACCGGGGCTCTGGACCCGCAGAGACGGCCGCGCGGGGACCGGCGGCCCAAGGGTCACCTGGCCGGCAACGGCGCTTTGGGGGTCACGGCTGGGACTCCCTTAGGAATCGCATGAGGCCCTGGCGGTTCAGAATGGTTAGGATGGTTAGGATGGTTAGTAGTCAGAATCCTAACATGGTTAGTCAGAATGGTTAGGATGGTCTGTTGGTAATCAGAATGATGGATGAAGATGTTTCTTGTTGAACAGTAGGATGATTAGGATGGGATGGTTCGGTTGGGATGCTTAGAATGTTTTTTTTGTACTATGGGATGGTGAATTAGAGATTACGTCCGACTGTATATTCATATTCATCGTTGAGTTCCAGGATTGAGAAATTGTGACAAAGCTGAATATGATACGGGAGGATAATTGCGGGCCTCACCGATTGACATGAACAAGCGGATCTCAAGCTGTCAATATCTGTGAATCATCTTTCATATGTTCTCATGGCGAATGATGAGAAGAGCCGCACTGAATAAGCTAAAACTCAGTGCTTCCAATGTATTCAGCATGTATTTATCTTGTCATATTGATGAACAGTATTGGTCTATAGATATTCATTGTCGCTACTGGTTTAGTGATGTTTTTTCCCCTGACAGGGGGCTAGTAATGCTTGAACCATCAGGAATTCATGGCTGTCTGGTGGACGCTGGGTTTTCAAGCTGGTTGATAGTGGTGAAAGTATATGCTAATTAGATAGTGGTGCAAGTATACGGTAAGTTCATATATGGGTGCTTCTCAAGCCATGGGGGACCCCCCCAATCATCCTTTATATCAACCATTTGTAGTAATAGACCATTCATTTGTTTGCGGTCCCGTATTTTGAGAAACAACGATATGTAATTGATGTGTTGAAATATACATATAATGGTGATGGTTTTACTGTGGTTGCATATGGCTGCTAAGCTAGTTAGCCATGGTTGATACTAGCTTCTCACGGAGGGTTACTTCCAACAGCAGCTGTCTTGGATAAGTTGTCATCCATCATCCCTATCAGGAAACAATGATGCGGTACGCGCGGGTCTTGCTGAGCTGATATCGAAGAAGAGGCCAGGCCTTGCATGAAAAACAACGTGGCGGTCATATACAAATCATCTCTGGAGTTCTGATCAAACAGTGCCCTTCGGGTGATCCCTGACATGAATTCTGCTGACTGGTCAATGAGAATGATGAATCCACAAATCTTGCATGATCGCTACTCTGAAAATCTGTGGCTTCCAAACGTCTTCGGAAAATATCGTGTTTCAGCTGACCATGCGCAAGCTGAAGCGGCGGAACGGTGTGCTGGCCGCCATGGCAAGGCAAGTGATCCACCAAGCCGCCCAAAGTTTGTCGAGCCGGAACTCATGTGGAGCCTCCCATCCTCCTTGGTAGGCCATGATTCTCCAGGCTGATTTGGCATTGATTTTGGCTGGATGATCAAGTGCAGGCCATTGATCTGGTTGATTTTGGCTGCGCACTAGTGGTTCCAACTTGGATGATCTGCTGCTTACTGCTTAGTTGTGGTTCAAAACTGCTGACAAAAAAAAAAAAAAGCCATATATATATATATATGTATTTAAGATATATATATATATATGTACATATATATATGGGTATAATCTATATATGTATATATACATATATATATTAATTATCTATGTTTTGTTTTAATTTGTTTTGCCATATGTTTCATCTGAATAGTCTTTAACCCTATCCATTTATTCTATGGCGTCAAAGCGTCGGATCTTTTCGCCACGGAATTGACACTGCGCAAAACGCACGCTGCGCTTCCGAGAGATCTCATCTGTTCCCAACGGACGAGGAGTCGCTGGTGAGCAAAAATGGCCGACCGGCTTCCGTTACATCCAGGTTTTTTACACAACTAAAAAACTTACTATTATTCAATAATGGGTGAAAAAAACTGATGAGTCAATAATGATTATCATTCAATAAAGGGGTTAATTCATGCGAATTGTGATGATCAATGCATAATCAAACAATTATCAATTGTCATGGTGTGACTCTTTTTACGAACAACCCCAGTTAGTCATTGTTGATTATTGCGAATCCCAAGTTTAATCAATAGTCATTCATGATGATCAACATGGCATTCATGGCATTGATTAATCAATAATTAAGTATGATTATTCATTATTGATGAATCATTGCTGATGGTTAACAAATGGTTCATTCAATGGCAAAGTCACTATGACTTCCTCGTGGCCAATGGTGGCCTGACATACGCTCACCGTTAGTGATCATGCGCTTCAGTAATGATTCATGACCGTTCAGGACGGTTAGAAATGCTTCCATTAATGGTTGGTTAATGGTTGATTAGTGGTTCCTGTTTGTTGCTGATGGTCAAGGACGAGGCTTGATAACGGTTGATACTGACGGAGAATGACGGGGAATGATGCCTGAAAATGGTTTATGCTGGTGGTTGGTTGGTTGGTTGGTTGGTTGGTTGGTTGGTTGGTTGGTTGGTTGGCTGGTTGGTTGGCTGGTTGGTTGGAATGAATGGTCAAGAATTGTCAATGATGATGGTTCATACTGCTTATAACCATATCACACTTGTGGAACAGCATGACGATATCACGGACATACCACTCAAGCGATTGGATGAGTCTATGCTTTTAAGTAATACCAATGTTAATCAAGATTGCTCGTGACACCATAATCAATATCGTTATCCCAGTATGAGAGCCAGTAGTGATCATTTTACATCCATCATTGATTATACTGCTTGGTGGATTCAACCCTACAAAAAAAAATCGTCGACCAATGAGCTGGTAACACTAGGGGAAATAGAAAATGTGTGAAACCGCAAACCAATTATACCATGACAATTTGATTCATGTATGTATGAATTTAGATATATATGTCCATGTATGTATATACAACCTCATATCACTGCTTGATTTTTTCATTACACCTATCGGTGATGGTGCCATAAGATGTCATTGTGCTTGTACCATTCAACCATCTACTATTATATACATGATATTCAAATATGTAAGCCAATTCAACCATCACTGCTGTCTATCCTATAACACCATTGTTGCTTGTATGCTTACCATGTCGTCTATATCTATACTAATATGTATATATGGTATATGTATGCGGACATATCTTCTGGTTCTAGTGACTATTGCTGTACCATTCCTAGCGGATCTGAAAACCAGGTTGAGTTTCCCTGAGCCTTAGCGCCCGCTGTTTCAGCGAGCTGAAGTCTTATCAACTACACGGTTGCTACTGTGAGCTATGCCGTTGGCAGTCGCCAGGGATGAGCCCACAATCAACCAACCAAGTAGTAAACACCACCATATTAAACAGCATTAGCCACAATCAACCATGACAGTATTTACCAATACTGACCAATCTTCATCAATCAAGGTGTCTAGGCTTTCTTCAATGGCAACACTCGAATCATTGCCTCACGTCCCACCGCCGCCCTTTCTGCCCTGTTCGCGGTGGCAGTGGCGCTGCGCTCAGAAATATTCGATCGCATCTTCTTCTGCCTACGGCACCCCAAGCATCAGCAAGTGGGACGAAAGCTGAAGCTTGCTTGGTTGGCTGTTGATGATTAGCTTGGGGTATCATCCAAGCATGGCTTAGTTCACGCACACATCATCCAGTAGCCACGTAATCTGCCGCTTCCCAAGGATTAGCTAAACTCCCTCCCCCACTGATCATTCCGGCCACCGTACATCGCTACATGTTCCATAGAAGATCATCCGCTGGAAACGGATGTCAACCAAGCGGTCGAATCAGGAGTGGGGTGAATGATACCTACCTAATTGGTGGTTTCTTAAGCCATAGGGTACCCGAAAGTTATGGTTGGTTCAATACTATAGACAATCAATGTAAAGGATGATTGAATAGGGTACACCCTATTTTGAGAAACCACCAATTGAATGTGTATGCGAGTACATGTCATATGTAATCATCTGGGCCTTTCTCAAAACAGGGGAGCCCCAAATCGTCCAATATTAGCCGGTTATAGCACTAAACCAACCATAACTTTGGGGTCCCCCATGGCTTGAGAAATCTCGATATACATGTAGAACAACTGAAAATTGATAGGTCGATCAACATCCTCTCCGAAACGAACATCCTCTAGATGGCATGAGGCAACAACCAAAGCATCTATGTGCGTGTGTGTGTGTGTGTACACCATGGTGCGGCCATATATCACACTTGATCTGATGTACAAAGTGCTATCTCACATATTCATCATTTATTCCAGGGTTCTCTCAAGCATCAGTTTGACTAGAGGATACCACGGTACATCTCGATAACAACGAAGGTCCGTGCCAGCAACTGGCAGCAATCTGCAGCTTTCACAGAAAAAAATCCAGAGGAAATCACAATTTGTGTGGTGGCCTTAATTCGGTACTTGGTTTATATCATTTTCCAAGCACAACTGACAACAATCTGGCAAAATAGCTATCTTTAGCTACTAATATTCACAGCCATAATTGTACCATCATGACACTCTAGCTATTGATCATCAATGGTAAAACCAATGATGATACTCCAGCATACTCCAGCTATTCATCATTACTGCTTGAACCACCCCTATGCAAAAGATGCTTGTCAAGCAACAAACCAACCATTTGCCAATACCAGTAAAAACAAAAGTGCCAACCAAACCACAAACTAGTAGTGGTTTGACCCTTATTGTTGGTTCTTATTCCTTACGATCAACCATTCCTAGTATGAACAAACCATTTTGGTGGTTCCCCATTTTAGAATAAATAGCATGTTTGGTGGTCATGGTGATCCCCCATTCTTCACCACTATTAAGCACAATTAAACATGGAAAAACCACCAGTGGTGATGATGATGATGATGATGATGATGATGATGACCCGCCTTGTCCATCTGCAGGCTGTGGACTGCCGGGGGTTGACCCGTGTGTGGCAAAGGCTGGTGGATGCCTCGGACGTCGTGAAGTCCGATGGTCCGATCAACGGCTCGGAGGGGCAGAGGTCATCTTGGTTGATGATGGGTGACACAACCATGGTTAGTAGTGCTTAGTAGTGGAGAATGATGATCAATGATGCTTAATGATGATTAATGATGCTTAATGATGGTTAATGCTGATTAATGATGGTTAGTTGCTGGTTGATGATGGTTCATCAGGGTTGGTAAATCTTACATGACAGCTAATTCTGGCTAGTGCACAGGTAATCATGGTGCTTTTGATGGTGGCTATCTAAAAGTCGTAGTTATTATGTGTGGTGGTTAATCATGGTTAAATGTGGCTAGTCACGGTGGCTATAATTGATTCAATCACCCATGGTGGCAGACCTTGGTTACATCATGGTGGCTAATGATGAAAAATGCGATGCTTAATGATGGCCAATTCTGCTTGATGTTGGTTTGTAATAGCGGTGTATAACTGTATAACCGACAACAACCGTGGTATATGCAGATATACTTGCCAATGATGGGGTTATATCTGGTTTATGTTTATGTGATGCCAATGGTTCAGAAGAGCTATGCATGGCTAATGATCGGGGATAACAACCAGCAAATAATACCCATCTATGAAGACGTGTTAGTAGTGGTTGGTTCACGGTGTTTCCTATCACGGCTTATCCCCCAAACGGCCACGAGCTGGTAGAAGTTTTGGCAACTGCTGGTGGCGCTTGATGGTGCATCGGCAAGGTACAGGTACATCAAAAGGACCCAACACCCTGTCTAGGTCAACAGACAGTTTGCACTTCAACAATGGATGGCTACTATGGTGGCATAGCAACAACGCCAAATCTTCTGGAAAATCCTGCTGCAGCCACCTGTTCAAAAGAGTTGTAAAACTTGATCTGAACAATGAAATTGACAGCCAGTCCTAACAACAGACTTGTTCAATCTGGGGTTGAAAACTCGATGCCACAAACTACCACTCAACTGGTTGGGCCAAGGCATGGTAATTCTGCAACTGGTACACTGTACACGCCTAAACTGCGCGCAAAAAATATCATGAAAGTGGTGCTGGAGAAAAGAAAAAAACATGGCAAGCTGGAAGAGACAATGTAAATGCATCACATGACGGATCACTTCAGGATTTTACATGGTGAAGCACCAAAGGAAAGCAGCAGCTGTGGCTTCTAAGTTCTTTGTCCATTCCGGTAGCAAATTGTGATATATCAAACACAAATACTCATTTGAGACTAGCAGTTAGCCATGATGTATATACAAATACGTTTGATTCATTTCTGCATGTATTCTTGACTACTATTGATGATCATTAACCAGTTGTAACCACTATCACCGACATTAACATACATTAACCACCAATGAACCACTGGTCATAACCAGTTGGTTGATGCTGATGACGAATGATGATCATGATGGTCATGGCCGAGAACCTGTGGCTGTGCCAGTCATATGGCTCTCCGGCGCGCGACAAATGGTGGGTGATGGTCTATCTTAGTCCATGGTGGTTGATGATTGATCATGGATGGTCCACCTGGTGGTTCATGAAGGTCAATCAGGGCTGAAGATTGATGAGGTGATAAACCATGGCCATGATCCATGGTTCAATCTTCGTTATCTTGTCATGATTGATGATAAACTGATCATGCTTTGCCAAGCATGGGCGAATTCCACCACCCGTAATTCATGATGACGAGAATTGATTCAGCGGCTGGTTGACCATGACGCCCTGACGCCCGGTACCGGTCACGAACCGCAGTGTTTTCACCGCCACGGAACGGACATGGCAGAATTTACCATCGCCCACTTTCACCTGCCGGGGTGGCGGGCGGGTGGTGTTAGCTACGCGGGGAGGCGTAGCATGTGCGGTTGGGAACTGGCATCTTGCCGTGGTTGCAGGGGGAGAAAAATCCAGGGTTATTAAGTTATAAACCCAGCTGCACATGGTTATCTGGTTGGTGGTTGAACCACCCCCATGAAAAATATTAGTCAACCAACAATTGTTAATCATTATAAGATGGTATAAGCTATGGTTCCAGGGGTCACTTCAGCTACCTCAAAGCATGCATAGCCCTGGTTACCCAGTTGCACATCTACCCCAGGGATGATCAAGGCCCCATGAACCACCAACCGGCCCCTCTCACCTGGCAGTGGAAAATCCACCGCTGGATCCCGCTACAACCCATGGTGATGGAGCTGAGCGCAACCAGCTGGGGTCACCAGGTAGCCAGCTGCCAGATTTCCATGGTCACACAGATAGAAACTGCGTTCCATGCTGATTTCCACCGTGGTTTATGGAGCATCTCCAAGACAGGTGGGTTTTTCGGGTCCTTTCCCAGCATGGTGTGCCAAACATCTTGCTTTGGCTTGCTGGCAGTTTCCAAGACGACCAGGAAACTGATGAATTCCATCCTGAGAATTTCACGCCTTTGTTGGATCGGACCTGTTTCCTAGGGTGGTTTGAGTCAAATCCTGGCACTATAACCCTTGGTCCTGTACCCCTGGTCACAGAAGTGAACCAAAATGGTCAGGATGCAGAACCAATCAGTGATCAAGTGCAGCTAAGAGTCCCGAAATGGTTCAGCGGATGATGGGGATGGGTAGTAATTTGTCGATGAAACTCAATGATGGCATATCAAATCACCCGCTCATCAATAACCACGTTCACAAATTTGGCCCATGATAGGTAGAGCGGAATGGTCCTCTAAATGTTTCCCGGTTGAACTGCCCCTATCTTTGATACCTGGTGGCCCTAGGAAAAATGTGAGCAGAGGTCAGTTGATCAGCTGGTTGTGAAGCCATCTACCAGTCACGACTGGTCATCGAGCGATCCAGGGATCCATCCATTCACTTGGAGCACCCATGACTTCGAGCGACTGTTAGTGCAGGCATCACCCAATCGTTTAGTAACATCATATAAGTTGGTGGTAGTAACCACACCATATAAATGGTACATATAAGTGATATAAGTTAATATCATCAAATCGTTTAGTAACCAAATAGTAGCATCACCAAAACCATTGATAGTCAATGGTTGATAGTTTTGGTGATATAATTGAGAATCACTTGAATCCCTTGGTTTGTTGATAGTCATCAATGACATGAATCATCAACATCTTGACAAACTCTTTGTTGATAGTCAATTGTTGATAAATCCATAGACTATCATATTACCTTTGTTGCTTTTGTTGGATAAATCCCGTAGTGCTATCCGCCCTTGTTGGTTATCCCTCCTATCCCTTGCTATCCGCCATTGTGAACCAACCCCAATGGATAGCAATCAACCAACCGCTGGTCAAGAGCTCGGTGGTGAAGCAACAGCAGTTGGCAAAGATTAAGCAGCTGTGAGTGACGAACCAACTAACACGTTAACACATGTTGGTTAACTAACCAACATGTTTGTGACTGACCAACTAGGTCAGAGATTCACCAACATGTGTTAACAACAGTCGGTTGTCCAACTTTGAACTAACCAACTAAGTGACAGTGATTGATGTAACATTAATCAAAGTGGTTGACCAACCTTTGTTCAGCCAACAAACTGTTGCTGATGAACCAAAATTAATCAAAGTCAACCAATCTAAATCAACCCACATCACCATTGTCAGCGGCGGTTGACAAGAATATAGCTGTGTGAGTCCCTCGTACCCCAGCTGTTCACATCCAACAACATTGGGGCAGGTAAGAGACCTGCGCCACCCCCATCCCTTCCCTTCATGTTTTTTGTTTGTTGATGTTGACCCATCCACCATCATCATTGACCATCCTAAATCATCCTTAATCCATCCCCCATGTAGTCTCTCCGCTCCAGCTGCACTGCTCTGCCTTGACAAAATAATTGGTGCCAGCCACTACCTGCGACGTCGGGGCTGTGTGGTTTCCGTGGAATCGTCTACTGACAATGGAAGAATCGTGGTTTATGATTATAGTGGTTAAGAATGATGGATCATGGGTTATACTGGTTAATAATAATCTACTACTCGCATTGAAACCAAGTAACATATCCAAACACATATTGAAACCATTGACTGTTCAAGCAAGAAATTTACAAAATCAATGACTAAAACAGTAACTGATATTGGTTTCATTGATCAGATATTTATCAAATATCTTACTACACACCGAGAAAATTGGTCTTGATGTACTAGTGGCAGTGAATGAACATTCAAAAGTTATGAAGCTATGTTTCAAGCATAATTCAATGCAAAAACAACATGTTGTTCCAGACTTTTTCTGAATCAGAACTGTTAATCACCAATTATCATGGTGATGCTATGGTCAATGAAAACGCGTCACCAGTCCTTTGACTAGGTAGAAGCTAACAAATTGCCAACTTTCAAACACGCAAATGCCTGCTCACCATCTTCAACACTGATCCCATGCAACCTTGAAAGTTGTTATCTAGACAATACCATTTACCATTTAGCTTTGCTCGTAACATCGACACCCTTGGGCGTAGCTGCATAAGTGCATATAGGCATATACACATATTGCCTACTACTGCCATCACATATAGTACTACATGTGGCTCATGATCATCAGAATTGTAAATACATTTGTTTATCAATTCATACTGCTACTTTGGTGCTTTTGGATCATGGCTGGTTGCTGCTCATTCTCTCACGGCACCATCGCTTACAGACAGCACACCCCGCGCCATGCTAGAGGGGTCCCCCCAAATCCAACAGGACTAGCTGGTCAGCATGTCCACCAGCGACTTTCGCAATCCTAGAAAGTGATACCAACTATTTCATGACCTTAGGTCGTGACTAGGGCAAGTCTAGTTGATTGGATTGTTAACAAATTTTGGGTTGGGGGTATCACTTTTTCAAGATGAGCATCTCCCACCCGCCTGACTCGAGTAGCTCATGGCCTAAGAGATCACAGCGGAAGGCGTCAAAGCATCAGAAAAAGGGAAGGGGGTTGTTGTGGGCGCGGGATTTTGGTGAGTTTGAGCTTCCTTACAGAAACTGTTTTTTCTTCTTTTCTTCAATCAGGTACCTTTATTTAGTAGGTTTAAACATTGTAAGGTGGTGCATGAAATAGCTCTGTAGTAGTTGGTGTTGGTGATGAAGATTGGTAATGTCTCAGCTTCCTGGGTGCATGGAATTAATGAGCCCTTGTGCAGCATTTGTATTTCTATTACCTTCAAGATATTCTGTAATATGTGCATAGGTGTTATTGCCTTGATTGTATAACAAATGGATTTATGAGCTGTTCAAGGAAGCCAGGGTGAGAGTCTTATTGCGTACTAGCCAGCATCTGCGAGGTAATACTACATGCATAATTTGTAGTATTTCTTTCTAGGAGTTGTTTAAAGAAATTGGGGTGATTAGATTAGCTTCCCTCTATGATATAGTATATTGCTGTTTATGCTGAGAGTACAGTTGCTATTTAGACTATAATTTCGTTGTACTGAGTCGAAAGCTGGGGCAGTTATATTAGTTTCCCTTTGCTGAGGGTACATTTACTATTTGGACTATGATTTCTGTATACTGAATTGGAAACCATTGGCCTCACACTGCCAGTATTACGTCGGTAGTGTCTACCCTCTTGGAATCAACGTAGCAATGAAAGATGGCCATTCCGAATCCGTAAATGGTCCAGAAATGGTGGATTGTCTACTGCCATGCTAGATTACCCGAGGGCAACCAACATCAGCCAACGAACTGACTAACCCATTGTCTTGACTATATCCCTGTTGCTGTTTATCGTACTCTTTCTACTACTCATGGTCGGCCAGCACCGCCAACTCTAACCATCGGTAATCATTAGTGCCGTCAATTGATCAACATTTACGATAGGTCTCGTTATTCACCATCAAATACCATCAGTAAACATGACTCACCATTACAACTATCATCACTCAACGATCATTAATCATCAGTTGGGTGATATAGAGCAACCCTGGTCATCACTATTGATGCAGCACTACTGTATGCAACAACTTCCGAAACACATGGAGGTCATCAAAAACCATCATTCCGATGACCATCAATTTTTACACATCATTAACCATCTGCAACCATCATTAACCATCATCAACCATCGGTAACCATCATTAATCATTAGTAAGCATCATCAACCATCAGTAACCATCATCAACCAACAATCATAAGCATCATCAATCAATCATGAGCACCCTTAACCATCATTGACAGCCATTACCGCGAAGCGGAGCCCGAGCGTGGCCTTGCCGCGCCGTTCTGATCTGTGGTGCCATGGATTCGACGATTGGAAGATTCTAAGTTATGTGCCAATGATTGGAATCATTGGAATCTTACAATTCATTGAATCTGATAATAGTAATTGGCATTGTAAGTTAGATTTTTATACTGGAATCCAATGACTATTTTCGACGACTATTATCAGATTTCAATGCCAATGATTGGATTCAAACCACTATTATAAGATTCCATGAAAAAATATAACTCAAATAATAGTCATGTGGATCCAATCATAGATACTCTAACCCATGGATGAGCCATTCCAACGTTAAGGTTCTGGATTAGTCATAATGTTAGACCAGTTGGATTATAGGTCTTATGGACTAGTCATATGGGTGAGTCATTCTAACATGACTATTCTGGTTGGTGGTTTCAACCCCTGTGAAAAATATGAGCCAACCAACGAATTGTTAATAGTAACTAGTGAAAATAAAAAACGTTTGAAACCACCAACCAGTATTCTGCCGGGCCATGGATTCCAATTCCATAAGCATCACCAACCGCAGAGCTTCGATTCACCATCGCTGCTGAGCTACGGTGAACTCCGTGAAAAGCCCATTCCAACCTCCAGCCTGTGCCTGGTCGTCGCTACCGGGGTAGCACATGGCTGGGGCAGGTGCTGACCACGCTTGACCGCTACGACACGGTGGTTTCTCAGGAGGGAACCCCAAAAATGCTTGGCTTAGGACTTAGAAATGATTAAGATTGCATGATTTGGGGGTACCTCATCCATTTTTAGAAACAACCCAATGGCTGGTATAATATTTCATCCAACCATTTCTTGAGGGTTGAGTTCATTCTTTAATTGTTCGTCATCATTACAACCTGCTGTCACCATCTGTTGGAATATTGTTGACGCATTATTTCTGGATAGTCATTGCCAACAATATGTTTGTTTTCATCATTACCAAACAAATATACAGCCAACGATCACCCCAAGTAAATACAAATCATCGTCATCCAGCAATGCTCTATATCCTTGGTTCGGCTGAATTATTGGTCAATTCCAACAGCCGAAATAGAACTGGCTAGATAACTATTATTGATGAACTATGATAATCCAATAGAACTATGTATCCCAGTTTTTGAAATATAGACCAATCATTGGTAAATAGCTGGTTCTATTCCAATTATTGGTCAAATCATGTTGATAAATGCCACTGGTTGAATCAACCACTTTACCAACAATAACTGGAAATTCAATGGTTGGTCCATTGCAGTTGACCATTTCCAGTTATTTCCAGTTCAGTGGCAATGGTTGACCAACAATACCTGGCCCTATTCCAATTATTGGCTGTGGGTGAAAGCCCATCATTAACCATTGTTTTCCCTATGATTGTTGGTGATTATCCCCCGTTAGTTGGTTGCTTAATATTGACCCATAGCCATTTGTCCATTGCCCAAACGATGGAAACAGTGGAACCTTGCTGCCTTGGGTCAGTCCAACTTGGGTCAGTCCAACTGTGGCACATCATCTGGTCATGGTCGGTGAAAGGGTGCTCCCCTGCAAGTGGAAAACCCACCATGTACAAACGGTTGTCCAAAATAGGGAGCCCCCAAAATGGTTGGTTTATTGCTGTAAATACAGCTCATAAGGTATAATTTAGGGGTACCCCTATTTGAGAAACCACCAAATGGTTTACCCATGGAAATTGATGGTTTCAATATCTGACTTAGCTTCACAGAGGGTAACTAGTGCAACAGTATATAGGCTGGGTAAAATCCTATCATTGCTGACAAAAGAAAACTGTTTGAACGTTGTCAGCAGAACTATTACCAATGGTCGTTAGGTCTGTTTTCATGAATATCGTATACTCTGCTGTAGTTACTGCAGCTTGCCTGGAAATCACATTTGTTTGCAAATGGACCCCCAAGCTTTCTCACAAGATATACTGGCTTTACTTTTCCACCATCAAGCGTTACGATGCCAAGCACGGATCAAGATTGTCGACCATTATCCATCACAACAAAACTACACAAACTCTCCACCAGTATCAACCCATTAATCCTCTTGATGACCAGAACTCAACGGGGACCTGCTGTGAACAGCAGGGAGGTGATTGGTCAAGAGCTTACGAGTGTTTGATGGTCGATAATGGTTCACCCACTAATGATGGGTTTTGATTAGTAAAGGGGTAGTGATTAGTGGGGCCTGGCTGGTGTTCACTAACATCAAATCTACATGAAACCGAATGTACGTCAACCTACAGCAAACCGGTCAACTTTGTTGGTGTTTGTTGCGAGTGTTTGATAACGGTTCACCAATTGACTAACACTACAAAAATGATCAACCATCGTGGAACCAGCATCAATACCATTGTTCATCATGCCTGACAATTCTTCACCAATTTATGTTAATCGAGGATCAATAGAACGCTGGTCGATTAATAGGGGGGTATCCTCCCAAAGTTTTCTAGTTGTTGGTTTCAAGCCCTTTGAAAAATATTAGCCAACCAACCATTGATTAATAACTACTAGGGAAAATAAAAAATGTTTGAAACCACCAACCAGTCTTGGTTTCCCATTAAATTAGTTCCCCGCCAAGTAATAAACCTATAGTTTCACCATCACCCATCGTTGGCCCATGGGGTGCCATCCAGAAACCGTGAACAGGAACCGGAACCGTTCCGGCGGCCGGCCTTTTCCAGAGCCTTGTCCTGTGGGTGGTTCGTGGTAGCAGTGCTGCATGCGAATATGGCGAGGTGGGTCAAGCAGTTAACCAACCAATTTCATGGGAGAAAATAACCAACCATCTTATAGGGAAAACAGCCTGATTAATGATGGGGAACCAGGGGCACAGGGTGAACTGACCCACAGCCATATGATTGAATGTGGGTAGATAGCAGTGACTAATGTTTGATGAACTGATGATTGACAATGATAAGGAAGATGATTCATATGGTCGATGAAGTTGATTGACTAATGTTGTCTATGATTGATCAGTGACTAATGGTTGCTTAACTGATCATATTGATCAGTGCTATTCAGCGACTAATGGTTGACTAATCATCAACTAATGGTTGAACAGCAGTGCTATCCTGTTGATTCATGGTTGATTGACCATGATTAGGAAAATGAATTTGTGGATGATTAGTGGTTCATGATGAAACATGAATCAACGGGCAATGGACATGATTAACATCCACTAAACATGACAGGGCCTAATGACCAGCACTGAAGGATGTACCAACTATTTGGCACATCATCATGGACAAACCCATGTGGCTGAGATGACTGCATCTTTAGTTAGCTAAGTTGGTTTATAACCAGGGTAACTACCAGTTCTGGTGGATATAAGTATAGCCAAATATCAACTTGTGTTTGACTATTGGTATGACTAGTTCTCTTGTAGACCTATTACATCTCGGTAGGTATGGTGGTTTCTGAAAATTGGGAAACCCCAAAGTTATCCGTTGGTTTATTACTATAAATGGTTAAAGGATGATAGCTGCTGGGTCCACGAACTGGCTTGAGAAACCTCCATTTGGCTGTTTCTCAAAATAGGGGTACCCCCAAATCATCCATTACTAGTCATTTATAGTAATAAACCAACCATTTTTTCTAGATCTTCTGGCTACACGAGCGCCACCTTTAGACTCATAGGCGTACAGCGTATGCAACTGCCATCGCTGTGGCACAGGTGCAAGCGCTGGCACCAACGGCATTTTGTGCTGTCATCGTGGTGGTGTTTGTGCATATTAGTACCCCCCCCCCCACACACACAATCATGTAATCACCTATGTTGTACCCCCATCCAGTTAACAACATTATGGTTGCCCATCCAGCATCATTATAGTTACCCCATCCAGTATGATATAATTGTATTTGTTCACCTCTCTCCAAAAAAGTATATCCTGTTTTTGTTAGGTGCCCTCGATGCGATGAGGCGAGCAGTCCAGCATGTGTTTGTCGATGGTAAAGACCTACAAATTCCCCCCAAAACTGCTGTGTTTCCTGATAGCTCCAGGTGAATCTAACAGAGTCTGAGCAAAATTATGAAGGCGAATCTGAGGAGTCAAAACTATAGCTATCCAGGGAATCAAGACTTTGGTGAATCTAAGACAGTCTGAGGTTGATATCAGATTGTGGCGGGCATCAGACTCTGAGCTGTGGTTGATATCAAACAGTTCCAACAGTTGTGATTGCCGGTTGGTTTTGGTGAACCTAACAAGTTCGAACTGGCAGTCATTCTTGTAAATCCAAAGCAACTAGTTTTGGTGAAAATGGTAATTCAAACTGTCACCAGTTCTCATTTTTGTGAATCTAAGAGTTCAAACATGTTCTGCGGTTGCTATCCCTTCAGCCCATAAAACAATTATGATGTTATCTCCCTCAGTCTTTGCTGAATCAAGCTGCTAACTTGTGAATCTAAGCAAAAAGCAATGTTGATATCCCTAACGAACCTCATGAACTTACAATCAACTCACCATCAATTCACTATCAACTCACTCATTGCCAGTGATTAATCTCATTAACTCGTCCACCATCAATTGACAATTAACTCACTGATTGCATTGTGTTCCCATTGATTAATCATTAGCTCACCATGGGTTCACCATCACCAAATGGTGGTTTCTCACAACAAAGCACCTCCAAGCATGGATGATTCGTCACTATAGATGACTGGTAGTAGTATCGGACGATAACTGGGGGTGCCCCTATGACTTGAGAAACCCCACCCCCATATTGTTGGTTATATACCTATATCACCAGTGATTTGTGTTTTAATCTGCCAAGGACTACGGTGCCTCTAAGTAAAAGGAGTCCCTCTCTTAAGTATGTACTTTCAGTGCTTAAGAGTCTTGGAAGACACTGGGAATGCAAAAGATGTTCTGACAATAATATATGTCCGGCTGAACGTATGGTGAAGCGTTTGGGGAAGACTGGAACGAAAGCTGTTGCCGCATGGCTCAAGAACGACAGCTTTGAGGATATGGCTGTGGGTCAAAACCCGTACCCCTGGTTCCCCATCATTAACCATTGTTTTCCCTGTTATTGTTGGTTATTATCCCCCATGAAATTTGTTGGTTAACTGCTTGACCCATGGCCATATCCGAAATCTGGTTCTCCACGCTCATGCCAGTCAGCACAATGTGCGAATTTCCTTCGGTCGAAGGCTCCACCCAGTCGCAGTTGTAGGAGCAACCGAGGCAATTCCACATATGTTGACGCCACGACTTCCATGGTTACAACTGGTACCACCTTCATTCGAGTTACTGGATACCCCTAGGAATAGGTTACCATTTTGAGTAATCGAATGGATTGCCACCATCCAACATCACAAGTTGTTGACCATCACCATATTCTTGGTTACCTATTATCACCAGTCATTTATGAGTAATACCAACCCAGGACTAATAAACCCCTGGTTGATGATCATAGGGGGTATCCCCCAAAAGCCGACTGGTTTCCCATTTTAAATGGTAACCCCCCCAATTATTGATCCTGGAGTTTATTCTTCCTGGCTCATACCCATAACCATACATAGTTGGCATACATATCCCGTGTAAAAGCTGAGGTTATTATCCCCTTTTTTGACTATTCACCAGCTATTTAACCATAGTAAACCATGAAAAAATCCGATTGCTGACCCTTAGTAACCATAGTAACCATAGGTTAATAACCATTACTATGGTTACTATGGGGTTAACTATGGTTACTATGGGGTTAACTATCCTCAGGCATCGTTGCCTCGCCACGTCGGCGCCCCGCGCCTTCAGGGCGGTGCACATGGCTTTGATCTCCTCGTTCGCCTCGCTGGCGGAACCCGTGGCACCAGGCCTGGGCCGCTGGCGCGCCGTGGCTGGCGCCGATGACCAACGTCCACGCCATAGACCCCTGGGTGATATGATGTTTTAATAGTGGTTAACCCTGGGTGATATGATGGTTTAATGGGCCAATAGTGGGTTAATAACAAGTGATATGATGGTTTAACGGTTTAATAGTGGTTAAGAATGGATTTTTTGTCCGATTTTGAGCGTCCCAGCGAAACTGGGCGATACAAACAGTCAGTGGGTAATAATGGACAATAATGGATAGTAATGGATAATGATGTTTTAATAATGGTTACTTAGTTGGTGAATAAGAGCGACAAACCCAACATTTATCATGGTTTCCGGTTTACCGCATAAAATGGATTGAAACTAAGCTGGTTTACCCCAAAAAACCTGGTTTACTATATAAAATTGATTGAACCTAACCTGGTTGCCTAGAACCACCTCTTAGACTCACACTCCAGCAGCCCCTAACCTGGTTGTGCAGAAAATCCACTATCTAGAATGGTTTTACCGATACTCATGGTGATTTGCAGCTTCCAGGTTATTGCAATTTTACGGCAGTAAATTGAATGAGTGAACAATAGTGAACATCATGTATGATGTAATCATGTATGATTATAGCCCCCATCCCTCAGGGTATGGTACGCCAAGGATGGAATTTTTTTTGGAAAATCGGCTTTGTGAGATTTCCAAGGACGGTTTCCACTGGTCTACTAATTTGACCAACGTGGTTGGGGAAGATGTCTGGCTTAGCAAATCGGTGGGTTTCAATTTGGGAAATTGAATGGTCAACCAACAACCATACACTCCGGGAAACTAACATGACAGTAAATCCAGCACCCTGGAGAACCCGGGGAGGTCCATTCACAGTGGATTGTCTGTCAGATTACCAAAGGGTAAATTCATAACAAATGCAACCATTGAGTAATCAATGACCATACATTTCAGAGATGTAACCGCTCACGGTTGTGAAGATCCTTTATCTCAATGGTCTTTACTGCAGCAGCAAATTGAATGAGTGAACAATAGTCATCATGTATGATTATAGCCCCTATGCTGGCTGGCTGTGCATCCAGGTTGGTATCTAACGACATTATAGTAGCCGGATACAGACTTGCGGGAACCAACATGGATCCTCGGAAGTGATGCCTTACCAGAAAGAACCTTGTCTTCCAACCTCGTCGGAGGGTCAAGTTCTAAGTTTCCAGGAGGGTGTACCCAAAACACATGAGTTCTGGTTGGTTTACTGCTATAAATGGCTTGTAAAGGATGATAACCGGGGATACCCCAGGCTGCAACAAGCAACCCTCCTCCCCTCCTCCCCTCCTCCCCTCCTCCTTCGCTTGGCATCGCAAAGCGACGGCCCGGCTCTGGGTGACCACACATGGTAGCAGCTCTCAAAAATGGTTGGAGAGCTGATAAGGTTTTGCAGCACTGAAATGGCAGCAAATAGACGCAATACTTATCTATATGTAGACAACACTTCATGTCTTATATACATATATATATACTTCTGGTGTGTGTATTTCAAGAAGTGACATGATATGACATGTATTTATACAGGTGGTGGATCGTGCAAGCACAAGCACGTGCAATCATTGTTTAAACCCATCATGCCACTTGCATGGTTGATAGCAAAGGTGTCTGCTATATGGACCTGTCTACAAATCTGGCATGTTTGGTTGCAATGTCAATTGCCAGGGTGCACCAATGTAATTGAAATAAGAGGCAGAGAAAAACTTCGCGTGGATGAAACCAAAAAATCTGGTTACTGCAAACCATTTAAAGTTGGCAGTGCTTGACAATCATGTCTAAAATTGTGTTCGTTTTTGTGAATAACAAAAATATGTTAAATCTTGTTTGGTGAAAACAATTATTTGGTCAGTTCCTGAATGATTGTCAATTTGCAACTAACACATCCCAAGGGGACCAATAGCGATACATCATCATTGTCTCTTTAGGTCCTACGTTCGTATCACACCCCACACCCGCCAACGTGGTTCCGCCGGGTTTCTGCGACACAGTCCGCGCCAACTTTGGGCGCTGTTGCTAATCGACACGGTGCTGTCACCAGCTATCGCAATGAACATCAGCAGCTTGTCAAATGGCTATGAGTCAATATTAACTATATAACCAACTAATGGGGATAAGAACCAACCATTTTATAGGGAAAACAATGGTTAATGATAGGGAAAGCAGGGGTACGGGGTTTTGACCCACTGCCAAATACGATTGCTTACTAAACATAAACATAGCGATCCATAGGGACTCTGATCAATCATCAACACCCATGATGAACCATTTCATCAACCATCATGATTCACAATCATTTCTTGAACCATCATTACTTAATCGTTATTGACACTCAATGTTAATCATCATTTTATCGTAAGACAATGCTATGATTAATTAATGATACTCATAATCCTCATTCTTACTCATGGTATGTTAATTACTAACAATCATTTATTAATAGTCATTGTTCACCATCATGATTAGGTAAATAATGATGACCATCATGACCATTAATAGATGATTATTATTAATCACTATTCGTAATCACCATCATTTTAGTGATCACTATTAGTCATTATAAATGACAATTACTAAGAATCATTAATAATTCACCATATAGTAGTGACCATTAGTATCACCATCATTTATGGATGATTATTACTAATAGTATATCATTAGCTATTAATCACTATTATCATTAATCACTACTATCATTAATTAATCACTATTATCATTAATTAATCACTATTATCGTTAATCACTACTAGTAATATCATTAACCATTGTTTTCCCTATAGTTCGTTGGTTATTATCAACCATTATTGGTTGGTTAACATTGACCCATAGCCATGTTCCATTCTGACCCGTTACGAAGCCTTGTGAACCATCGCGCCGATCAGACCGAGATGGAGCTCACAAAGGGTCCTGGTGAAGCCGCCGCTGTGTCCGTGGTTCGGTCCATCCATGCCGTTAAGGTGTGGCTAGAGGTTGGCTACAGGTTGGTTAAAGGTTGGTTAAAGGTTGGTTAAAGGTTGGTTAAAGGTTGGTAAATATGGTTCGTCATGATTAACATCCATCATGATTCATCATCACTTTCTAGAATTTTAATGAATGTTGCATCTTCTGAAGATTATGGCTTGGTTTCATGTTGCTTCTCGTGCCAGTAGCTTCATTCTGGATGGTTTTCAAGATGGTAGTAAGCCTCAATTTTGCTTCGTTGGTCTACCTAGGTATCATTGTATATCATTGCTGGTCAGTAGCAGCCATTAGCTCCTGTTTGCTTTTGAACCCAGAACTAACCACTGTTCACCTCTGTCATCAACATCATCAACCAGCATCAGTCATTCTTCAAAATGGAGATGTACACCCTTACTCCACCCTTTTGGGAGATAGCGAGCGATGTTTGACCATTACCCACTATCAATCATCGTTGACCACTACGATTACTCTAAGGAACCATGATCAACGATTCTTACCATTCCTGCCCATGATTCACCAATATTATTGGCCTTTGATCTGATCATTCTCAATCATCATAGATCTATTAGATCAACCAATATCATTCATTAACCATCATAAATCATCATTGACCCTATTCAACCCCTCGTCAACAAGCACCATTCCTTCATTTCCTACACGACCTTGCGACGGTCTGGCTAGCGGAGAACACAAGCTGCGCTGCCCCGCGCGCGCCTTCCGCAACCGCCTTCTCTGCGATCGTGTGTGCTTCACTCGTGAGTGAAAATCATTTCAATCATAGAATTTCATCAGCATCATCACCATCATTAGTAATCATTGACAATGATAAGTAATTGATTAGCATTCATTACATGATTAGTAATGATTGACATGATTAGTGCCAATCATCATCACCATCATCATCAACAACAATCATCAACAATCGTCACCGTCACTAATCATCAGTAATCATCATCAACCCATCATAGCCTCTAGAGTCCAGGTCACCATTCTTTGGACCCGCCCCAGCACCCACCCACGACCGCGTCGTTGTCGTGTCCGAGTTGTTGTCGCAGCTGCGCTTCCAGCCAGGCTTTCTGATCTGGCGCACGGCCTCCAGGGCAGCCACATCGCCAGGTTAGTGGTTCATTATGATGGTTGATATTAGTTGATTAAGGTTGATTTGGGTAATTGATTAAGGTTGATAATAGTTGATGAAGGTTGATAATGATTGTTGATAAGGCATGTTGATGATGGTTTATTATGATTGTTGATTATGATGGTTGATAATGACGGTTGATTTTGGTTGATAATGGTTGATGAAGGTTGATAATGATCATGTATGATGGTTCAAATGGTTAATGATGGTGAATGATGATTAATGATGATTGATGATGGTTGATGATGGTTGATAATGGTTGATACTGAATGTTGATGATGGTTGATGATGACAGTTCATTATGATTGTTGATAATGAATGTTGATCATGGTTGATGATGATGGTTATATACAGTAATGACGATGATTAATAATAAATAATGATGGTTGATTATGATGCTTCATTATGATTGTTGATTATGATGGTTCATTACGATTGTTGATTATGATGGTTGATAATGATGGTTGATTTTGGTTGATAATGGTTGATGAAGGTTGACAATGGTCATGTATGATGGTTCGAATGGTTAATGATGGTGAATGTATCGTTGATGGTGATGGTCAATCATGGTTGAAAATGGGCAATGCAAGATAGTGATGGCTACAGTGATCTTTGATAGTGGAGTGTGGTGGACCAATGTAGATGATGCTTGATGATGGCTCATTATGTTTGATCATGATTGGCTAATGATTAGTGAATGAGCGCTCAATGGTTGCTGTAGTTATCGAAGGATGCAAATGGCGATTCTTTGGGCAATAATTGGCTGATGGTTGGTTTGTAGTGATTCGTTGGTTATTGTTGGGCTATTCCAATATCAGTTGGGTGCTTCTCAAGTCATAGGGGTACCCCCAAATCATCCAATATTGATCATTTATAGTATTCAACCAGCCATTTTTGGGAGGTTCCCAATTCTGAGAAACCCACAATTGGGAATGTTAGAACAAAACTGGGATGTGGATCATGCTATGTGATGATTAATGATGAGTAACCCATGTTGGTTAATATATAGTTATATGGTTAACTGTGATGATTAATGATGAGTAACATGTTTTGGTACTACGGTAGGTTACCCATGCTATGCTCTGTCGTCCCTTGGATGAGTTGATACTACTTGATGGCTTGTGGCATGAGCCAAGCCCATTCACAACCATGACTTGCAAAAGTCAACCATGGCTTATAACTAGGGTAACTACCAGTTATGGTAGATATAACTATAGTAAAATGGCTTATTAATCAACTTATAACTAGGGAGGCCCACCTTGTAGACATCAGTACCCTCTGGTAAACCAACATCGAAGTGGAAACTCTACGATTTGCAAGTATAATTTGCGAATTGGAGTTTCCACTTGAACTATAACTTCCCTCTTGATTGGTGTTGTGTGACTTTCCGATAAGTTTTGAAGGGAGTCACTGTCATTGACAATGCTTGTTGGTAGTACGATTGGTCGGATTGGTCATCGTCAATTGGTTGGTCTCTTGTTCGCTTTTCTTCGCCAAGCATGATGAAGCATCATTAACCACTAGTGATGATGGCTATCGGCCATCACTAGCCTATATCAAATGATTGATAACTGCTAAGATTAGCGTTGACAATGGTTGTGAGCCGCAAGCAACTGTCATAAAGACTCAAGATCGCTAATTCTCATCAACCATAATCAACGGTGGTGCTTAAAGTTATCACCATGTCATCATTACAGTCTCAGCCTATATGTCAAACTATTATCAAAATGGTGGTTTCTCAAAATAGGTCTACCCCCAAGTCATCCTTTTTGAATCATTTGTAGTAGTAAACCAGCCATTTTTGGGGTCCCCTATTCTGAGAAACCACCAAATGGCCCATGTTACTTCACCATTTCTTGTTGTTCTGTATCCCTGCAGCTCCAATTCGCTCGCTACTGTTTCCCGGAGCGAAATCTCACCCCCGAACTCATGGCGAATGGTTCATGTCCCAGAGGTTCCTTTTTCAGGGAAAATCTACCTGGCTATGGGTCAATATTAATCAACCAACCGATGGTTTATATAACTAGCTGGTTAATGGTAAATGATAGGGGTAACAACTAGCAACTATAGGGGATATGTACCAGCTATTTATGACTATGGGTCAAGCAGTTAACCAACCAATTTCATGGGGGATAATGACCAGTAATGATAGGGAAAACAGCCTGGTTACTGATAGGGGAACCAGGGGGACTAAGGGTTTTGACCCACTGCCACCTCGCAAATCTCGAAAAAGTTGTTGCTGAAACTTGTCCGTACTGACAACGCGGTGGTAACCATTATCCCTACCCCTATCGTTACCCGTGTGTCACTATATGATTACCCCAACCATTCCCCCGCAATATCTCAACTCAAAATCTCCTACCTCCCTGGTGTAAAACATCGACCCATCGCGCCTAACATCCGGCTATGGTCCAGCAGCTGCTGACAGCTGAACTCGATGTCTTCGCAATACCTGGGCTCGCCACGTGCTGCCAAGGCAGCATATTTGGTGGTTTCTCAAAATGGGGATACCCTCAAACTGGTTGGTTTATGACTACAAATGGTTAATAAAGGACGATTTAGGGGTACCCCTAGTTTGAGAAACACCCATTTTTTTGGTGAAGAACCACTATAAAGACATCAACTCGCCATTGTGGTTGCTTGCATCCTCTATACTTAACCACATGTCTAGCCATAGGAACCCTGTACCCCTGGTTCCCCCATCAAAAATTGTTTCCCTTGTTATTGGTTGGTGATTCTCCCCATCATTGGTTGGTTAATATTGACCCATAGTCATAGGTGACCATATCATGGTTATCCCCTTCCTTGCACCATCCTTGCCCCACGGCCATCGTCACCGTTCCTTTCTGAGGACCCCACTGCCACAAGGGCAGCACGTCGAAAGGTTGCTCCACGCGCGAGCCGATGTCTTCAATGCCTGGTCACATGCGAGCTGAATGGGGCAAGCTTCACTTAACCAGTTCCTGAAGCATCAATTAAGCATCATTATTGACCACTCATTGATGAGGCGATGCTTAGTGACCACTCTTGACCACTAATTCAGCATCAATTGAGCTTATTGATCATTAGGCATGGCTCATGAAGCACCAAGCATCAGCATCAATCAAGTAGCAATCATGGATAATTAACTACTATTGATCATTAGTGACCACTATTGACCACTATTGACCACTATTAACAACTTATTGATCATTTAGCATGGTTCATCAAGTACCAATCAATCCGCATCAGCGTACTGATTCCCCAGCTATTCACGTAGTTGGTCAAGCTTTTGGGATGTTCTTCCATACGCTTGGGTGATCCATTCCATCAACCATCAGAAACCATCATTAACCATCAGTAACCATCATCAACCATCATCAACCATCAGAAACCATCATTAACCATCAGCAACCATCATTGACCAACCATTAACCAACCCTTAACCATCATAAATCATCATTGACCCCATCTAACCTCAGTTCACCCTATTAAACCTCAGCATATGAGCAGCATAGTCATCATCTTTTGCCGTTGCGAATGGTGAATTTTCACGGCTTGCCAGGCTTGTAGGGACTAGTTCTCCAGGGTGTTTCCTTTCAGTGGCCAAGAAGCGAACCCGTGGACAAAATCGCTGCAGAAATCCTTGGATGATAAGGAGTTGTTATAAGTTCTACGGAGCGATCAGACTTTTAAGGTTGTAAGAAGCAGAAATTATATGTTATGATAATTTGTAAGTTGTATAAGACCATATAAGTTATAGAGTTATAGATGAGTCGAGTTGTGAAACAGCATGAAGTTAAACCATGAAATCATATGAAATCTAGTTGGTTCATTGATTCTTAGCCACTATGGCCGGTTCAAATCATCAAAGGCAAAGCGGACGCATTCGGATGCTGGTTGGTCGTGCTCGGTTGATCCCCAATTAGCTTGACAAAACCAACCATTGGTTCTTTGATGCATAGCTAATGAGTTGTTAACAACCTGCTTGTTGATGGTGGATGATGGTCATGTTTGTATCCACCATCATGACCCTGAACGGCTGGTACACTATTCTGATAATGTGCCAACTAAGAGTGTTCATTCATTGCTGGTTGGTTTCCCTATTGATAAAGGCTATGGACTTCGATGGTTTGTGGGTACCACCATGGCTATGAACAAACCCATGATGGTTGACCACAGGACCCTACAAGGTTCATCCTGGGTGACGCCCACGTGTACGTACTGGGGATCTTCCCAATCTCATCCATGGAACCAGGGCTATCCCAAGGACCAGGTGATTGCGGAGCGAATTGACGGCAACTGGCGCCTTTTCAATGGTCTGCCCATGGCTTGGGAGAGTATGACCCGGGTGCGACCTTGCATACCCATCTACCTGGGCTACCACCTGGATACGAACTTAGTTGAATGATGTTGTATGCACTTGGCATATTCGCATGGCGTGGTTGATCTATCTCCCATCAACCATGCTTCGCCAATTTGGGGTTTGTTAAAATCGGGAACCCCAAAAATGGACGGTTTATTGCATTTTATTACACTGATTGGTGGTTTCAACCCCTACGAAAAATATTAGCCAACCAACCATGTGTTACTGAGTACTACGGAAAATAAAAAATGTCAATCAACAACTAACCAGTATATTACTAGAAATAATTTATTTTCATGAATGATCGTTGATCATTATGAATGATTGTTATTCGATGATTTGGGGGAGTCCCCAGCTATGCAGAAACCACCGAGCCCTGGTGGTACCGCCCTCCGCCTAACATGAAGAAGGAGATCATGAGTGTGATGGGCACCGTGAGAGCCTCGTGATCCATGGCCCCAGGAAGAGAATCGGCCATAGATTTGCCACAGCCGTAGGTCAGCCATAGATCAGCCATAGATAAGCTTATCAATGCCATGGCTAAGGTAATCATGCGCCAAGTGTCTCTGGTTGATCATTCGCCAGCGAAAGAATGGATGACAGTAGACTAATACGTGGCTTCTTGACACAATGGGCCAGCAACTTTGTATTGGTCAGCTCATTGACATTGTGGACCAGCGTACTTGGTACTCATATGAGCCATAGTGCCATCGAGCTACATCGCCCCAGTACCAATGATGTGGACACGTGACTGCCATGGAAAGCTCCTGGTAGCTCCACGGTCAAGCCCGTGAGGCAAAGCCAACAAGCAAATATTGGACATATGCTGGTTAATAAAAATGGTAAAAAATGGTTCATAAGAATGGTATACAATGGTATATAGTGGTATATAATGGTATATAATGGTATATAATGGTATATAATGGTATATAATGGTTAATGATAATCGATCATAACCAACAACAAGGGTTAAAACAACTACACTATGGTGGTTTCTCAAAATCAGGGTGCCCTGAAATCATCCAGCGTATTAATCATTTTAGTAGTGAACAAACCATGACTTCGGGGTTCCCTATGGGTAGAGAAACCACCATATAGCACCTGGTACAACAACAGCACTCCGAATCAAACACTAAAATCAATCTACCAGAGGTCGCACGGTCGCACAAGCAGCATCCCGACCCTGCCAACGCCCATATCGTTGGTATCTTTGTTGTTGTACTGGATGCCATTGCTGCTGTGCTTGCTGTCCATAGATGCTACATGAACACTTGGTGATACAGAGCAGCATAGCAGGCATCACAGCATAGCAAGCACTGCCCACATCTGAGTAGACAAAAACACCTGGGATAGCAAGCTGGCTGATGATCGTTTCTGGTTGATAAGGGTTCATATATCGATACTAATGGCCATATAATGGTTCGTAAAGGTCAATGATAGGTAAATGGTGGCTTATAATCAACTGATTGAGGGTCAACAGCTTTATGATGGCTTATAATTTATAGCTAACTGATCATCTATGATTGATGATTGATGATAAACCCCTAGCCATCTGTTTGATGCTGGTTCTTCGTGTGATGGCTCACCCGCCACCGTCCTTCATCGCCGGGCAGGGACCCCGCACAGGACCCAGCAAGGGATACATCGCCAAGGGCAAGGCGTTGCACCACACGAAGAGGAAACCTGGGGCCCAGATGGGATCTGCACACGGCAAACCTGGTGACCTACGATATCCCGGAAATCCTTGGAGATATGGCTATGAGCCAAGTTTTTAACCAACCAATAAGGGGGGATATTCACCAACAATTTCATAGTGGGAAAACAATGGTTAATGATAGGGGAAGAAGGGCTACGGGGTTTTGACCCACTGCCATATGGTGGTGTCTTACAATAGGGATACGCAAAAAATGCATGGCTTCTTACTAACCTTAGGGGTGCCACTATATTAAGAAACTAAATCATCTACATCATCTCGCGATTTATCATCATTACCATGTAGGATTGTTATCAGTCATGGTTGATACTAGTTCTGAAACTAACGACGGGCAATCATCATTAATCACCATCATTTGTGGCTCTTGATGATTGATACGCAATGATTATGAATCATCTTGCAACCAATCACTATTGAAGGAAACTCCCACGTGGCACCACAATCATGAAGAACCATTCATTAACAGCTTGCTTAGTCCTCCACGTTCAACCGTTCACCAGTAATGTGACCATTCGAATGACCTTTCCATAGAATTACATATCAAGCATCACGACCTTATTGACCCTGATGGGCAACTACAGGCTTCATATCAAATATATACCTAGCATTGACCTACTCTGGTCCGAAAAGCTGAATCACCACCAATCACTAACCATGGCTCAACCAATAGTATGATTGTCCACCATTCACCACCGTTTTTTCAGCCACTTGGGTGTTTCTCAACTAGGGTACCCCCAAATCATCTACGATTAATCACCATAAGTGATAAACCAACCATAACTTTGGGGCTCCCTATGGCTCCAGAAACCACCATTTCTTGGGTATTAGTAACCATTATCATTCACTATTTTTGGCTATTAACCATTATCACTCATAAATTGGCTATCATTGACCGTAGCATAAGCCACTTACACACCACAGAGAAGTTGTTTAACGACAAGTTTGTTGGTGATTATTCATGGTTACTGCTACTATGTTAACTATTGTCAATGGTTACTGCTACTACATCACCACTATTGTTGTTTAATCACTTGTTAACCATATAATCCACCATAGGTTCCGCCACTTATCCACCATTATCATTCACCATTCTTGGTGATTAATGGTTACAAGCATCATATAACCCCCCCTATGTCATTTCCAAGTCGTAGCTCTACGGAGCTTGGCTTTCCGCGAGGGATGGGGCCGCTCCCAAGCCAAAGGGCTTGCTTTTCGTGCCGCACGAAACGCGCCACACGTCGTCCGCGTTGGATGTGGATATAAACATGGTGATTGTTAACCACTATTGTTGGTTACCTATCGCATCATCTAACCCCCACTAGTTACATCGCTCGCCTGGAAACCCTCAGCTGCTGCTGACACCATCCATGCACCGCGGGCGGTGAAAACGGCTACCGAGGCACGACTGGTGAAGCGCGTGTAGGGCGTGTAGATGGGCGTGCGCAAGATCTTCTCGCAGGCTCCCAGCCTGAGCGCAACGTGAAGTGCGCCAGTCGTGCCCTGGTGGAGGTGAGGGGGTTGGTGAAGGGGTTGGTGAAGGGTTGGTTATATGAGGGGTTGGTTAAGGTTGGTTAAGGGTTGGCTAAGGGTTGGCTGAGGGTTGGTTGATCGTTGGTTGATCATTGGTTGGGGTTAAGGTTGGCTGATGGCTGGTTGGTCGTTGGTTGAGGTTGTTTGATGGTTGGTAAATGACTGGTAGATGCTTGGTTCATGGCCGACCTTTTTGTCGATGCTCCAGTGTTCGCAGTATCAAGAACCATTTGTTGTTTGACCATGGTCCAAGGGTCAATCACAAAAACAATCACAAGCAGCAATCAGGGGTCAGTCCAACCACGATTGGATCTTTCGTAGTAGTCTGCTTCATCAACAATTGGTATTGATGACCAACCATCAACCAAACATCAACCAACCAACAACCAAACATCAACCAAACATCAGCCAAACATCAACCAAACATCAATCAATCTAGTTGATGTGGGTTGATGGTTGGTTGATGTTTGGTTGATGATGGGAATTGCTGGTTTGTAGTGATTTGTACTGATGAATGATGACCAAGTGTTGCTAATCACTTTTGCTTGACCAATAGTCATCCCCTCTGGCTTACGTTGTAGTTCCGCCAGCACCCTTCGAGCGATGCCAGCCCCTCATACCGCTGATATTCAATGTGCATCCCCACTGAGGGATGTCGCTGATTGCAAGGGGTTCGTCTGTTCATGGTGGTGCCGACTAACCATCCAATGATAAGCATTGTGAATGTAACTACCCTTTTCTTGGGTTATACCAATTATAAAACAGGTGTTTTTCACCCCAAAAAATTCATCAATCATTGATAGTAATGAACCCACCATAACTTCGGGGTTCCCAAACTGGCTAGGTCGAAACCCCAAGCCATGAAGTACCCAGGGTTACCTTCAGCACCGGGAATGACCATCCGACCAATTTCCTCAAGCGCCCAGGGACACGTTGTGCAAACGCGTGATGCTACCTGGGCCGCCAGCTCTTCAGGTCCCTGCTTGGAAAAAGCTGGGAAGTACAATTTCCAATGGTTTTGCCATAGGCCAGTCATGCGCAAATAGAACGATTGACAGACCTAGAATACGCTTAGGCTGAGTTGATCAGATTGGGTTAAATTGGAATTGAACCATGACCGGATTGGAATGAGGCCGGAATACGTTCGGCTAGAGGGGACAAAAAGGAAAAATTCATCAAATATGATCAGATCGGTCACATAAATCAGAATCTGATAGATTCAGACACATTCAAGCTCATTGAGATAGCCGTAGAAAGGGGAATTGTTTAATCAGAAAGCTTCGGATTGGATAGATTCGCAGAGATTCAGTTTCAAGTAGCTTCAAGCTCCGCTTTAGAATGCTGATTATGGGAATCTAAGAAAATGTAGCTACAAGTCCTGGTAAAAAACGAAGGTGACATGGGAGGCTGGAAAACCAGCATTCTTCAGTTTATGTGGGGCCGCTCGGTTGTTTGCTGCGTGGTCTCCTTATGTCGTGTCAACGTTGACAAAAAAATCCAGGATATCCCAAACCATTATTGGATTCACCGTCGAACAGATTCACTGGATAGTCAACCAATCTACTAGTTTGAAAATTATAGTACAGTAGAACATCCAGCTTATCGGATAATGGCCAATTATTAGCAGACATGATTCACTGTCAAAAATGATCTGGTTGTTCTACTATCATTCTTAGACATGATTGGCCATGATTTTTGATCACAATTAGACATTACCATCGTCAACCATTGCTGACCAACCAGCGTCATCAAAGCCTTTCAACCTCTCAAGTTGCTGAGGCTGATGACAATGACCAACAATGACCACCAACAACCATTATTGTTGTTTATGGTTCATGGTAGTGGTTCATCATGGTTAATGATGGTTCATTAGGGCTTAGTGGTTGATAACAATGGTTGACACTGGTTAGTTTATGGTTGATCATACTTACATAATGGCGCATGATGTTTGATTCATCGCTCGTACTTGCGTACTTGCTGGGGATGGTGAGTGGTAGATGTTTCACGGTTGCTGCAATGGAACATGTTGGTTCGGAATGGTTGATCGTTGGTGCTTAATCAGCAACAACAATCAATGAACTAGCCTTACAATCACCCTTGCCCTAGCAACAAACAACAACGGTACAAACTCACCATCCCTCAACCAACCAGCAAGCAACAGCGGTATACAGGTCCAACAATGGCCATGGCATGCCAAGGTGTCTCGACGGACATAGTCTGACGGCACCCCCAAATCATCCATCATCAACCATCTTCAGTCCTAAACCAACCATAACTTTGGGCTTCCTGAGAAACTCCTCAAAAAATAACAACTTCGCAACCAACGAAATCCAACGAAATCCAACGAAATCCAGCGAATCACGAAATCCAACGATTCACCCAACCTTTCACCAACCATTTCCCACCCATTTCCACCAACCATTTTGCTCGTCTCCCAACTGGCGCGTGGCCGCTCCCTCAGCTGGCCACGGGCCACCACCGGTCTCCGGCCACCCGGAGTCTCCGGTAGCGCCGAGGCGCGATCCAACTCGTTGGCCGCCGGCGGGTCCAAGCCTCCCAGCTTCGCCACGGAAAAGACCTCGGTCGACGAGTCGACCGGCGATCGCGAGTTTCGCAGCAGAACTTTTTGCTTCGAGCAAAGTTCCAATGATTTTTTTTTATTGGCTTCGGTGGTAAAATTAATTACGGATTTGATTTGGAATTAGTGGTAAGAACTATAGTAGTTCCATCACTATGGAACTAGTGGTTAATATTGATCAGTGGTTAATATTGATCAGTTTCCAATGAACTATACCAATTAGTGATTTGGTATATTGATACTAGTCAGTGGAAGTTATATTGCTAATCATTTGGAACTTATATTACTAGTGAAAGGAAAGTTCTAATATGAGTGACACATATATACTAGTGATTTATAAGTTCCAATTACCAATATAAGTTCCAATGATGATTACGAACTAGTGATTTAGATTGGAACTTATATTACTAGTGAAAGGAAAGTTCTAATATGAGTGACACATATATACTAGTGATTTATAAGTTCCAATTACCAATATAAGTTCCAATGATGATTACGAACTAGTGATTTAGATTGGAACTTATATTACTAGTGAAAGGAAAGTTCTAATATGAGTGACACATATATACTAGTGATTTATAAGTTCCAATTACCAATATAAGTTCCAATGATGTTTTCGAACTTGTGATTTAGATTGGAACTTATATTACTAGTCATTGGAACTTATATTGCTAATAATTTGGAACTTATATTACTAGTGAAAGGACAGTTCTAATATGAGTGAGTTATATTAACTAGTGATTTATAAGTGATTTAATAGCAGAGTTATATTAACTAGTGATTTATACGTTCCAATTACCAATATAAGTTCCAATGATGTTTTCGAACTTGTGATTTAGATTGGAACTTATATTACTAGTCATTGGAACTTATATTGCTAATAATTTGGAACTTATATTACTAGTGAAAGGACAGTTCTAATATGAGTGAGTTATATTAACTAGTGATTTATAAGTGATTTAATAGCAGAGTTATATTAACTAGTGATTTATACGTTCCAATTACCAATATAAGTTCCAATGATGTTTTCGAACTTGTGATTTAGATTGGAACTTATATTACTAGTCATTGGAACTTATATTGCTAATAATTTGGAACTTATATTACTAGTGAAAGGACAGTTCTAATATGAGTGAGTTATATTAACTAGTGATTTATAAGTGATTTAATAGCAGAGTTATATTAACTAGTGATTTATACGTTCCAATTACCAATATAAGTTCCAATGATTTGGTATTAGCTTCAGTGGTAATATTAATTAGTGATTTATATTAATATTAGTTGATGATTTATATGAGTGAGTGGTAATATTAATAAGTGATTTGGTATATTAGTGATTTGGTATATCAGTGATTTGGTAGATTGATTAGTGATTTATATTGGTTTCAGTGGTAATAACTGTAGTAGTTCCAATGAAGTTTCAGTGGTAATGGTTTATACCACCATGCAATGAGTTAGGTTAATACCACCAATGATGGTTAATGAGTATAAATGATATTAATGTTATTGTTCATGGTTGCTATTAGATTTGGTATATTTATGGTATCTTCATGATAAGTGATATATTCATGGTATATTTTATTAGTGATTTATCAGTGGTTATTATAGTTTGGATGTGGATTTTTGTGAATTATTATTGAATTTTATGTATTAGTGATTTAGCAATGATGATTAATGATATATCATTGGCAGTTATCCCAGTTCTAAGCATGGTAAATAGCGCCATTGTAATGGTACACTAGTGATTTAGCAATGCTTATCATTAATAGTTATAGGCTTTTCCACCACATGGATTCATGATATTGACATTTCTGGCTCGGCACATGATCAGGGCGCACCATCTGTCATGGTAAGGGTCTTTTTTCACGGTGGGTCGCGACAAAGTTGCTGATGGCCGCGACAACCAAAGAAACAAAGCCGCCATCACCCGCCAACCCATCAACCAACCACTCCAATCCAACCAACCCATCAACCAACCCAACCTAATCCAACCAACCAGCTCCAAACCCAACCAAGCAGCTCCCAGCTCATCAACCCAACCAGCTCCACACTTCCTTCCGCTCCACATGTCCTTTCCACCTCTCCACTCAACCAGGCCACTGAGCTGTTCAAATACTGCAACTCGTGCAGCACTTGCAGCGGACGATTCGCGCCGGCTGCTTGGATCCGATCCTGATTTCGGGGCACCAGCGTTGACACGGCACCAGCACCCGCAACGGGGAGGGATGGACGGTGATGAATGGGTCACCAACCTGATATGTATAATCTGAACTATACTGAATCAAAGCTTACTTCTGGTTGATCAATTAATTTGATTCAAGGGTGCTGATTTATGGTCGTGTGTCATGATTGATGGTGAACGAACGGTTGAGTTATCAAGCACCCTGAAGCTCAAGCCATTGCAATTCTCAACCAAAGGGTTTGCAGGAAAATCCACCCGAAAAGCGCCACACTTGACGGTCAATCAAATCTGGTTGCCTGGAGCCAAGTCCTATAAAATCACTCTATCCTGTCGAAAATCCACCATTTCTAGCTGGAATTCCCAGGATTTCCAGCTAACAAAAGTGATGATTTTCCATAGCCACCGGGCCAGGTCACCAAGGGGTCCTGTTGTACCCGTGACCTCCCAAGGCCGACCGAAACGACCGCTGCCGGTCCCAGCGACGACCACTTGGCTCTCTTCCTGGCAGTTCAGATCCCAGATTCGAGCCATCTCGGCCTGACGGCTGAAGATCGAATTTCTTGGGGGAAGTAAGGAAGTATGCACGCTATCCATTGGGGTCAGCAAAATCAATACACATAAATATATATATATATATATGTATATGTTTTTTTGGTATATGTTCTTCTTTCTTTCTGTTGGTATATCCATATCATACATGACATGATTGTTACGCATGTATTGCATGTATGTATGGATCTGTGTATTGGCTGGTACTTGGCAATAGTTGGCAATGGGTAACGGTTGGTGACTTATGGTTGCAGGTACTGGTTCCGTTCATTTGCCGATCGTTGATCATTGTTGATTGTTAATTGTTGCTCGACTATGGATTGTCCCTAGTCATGAGCTCGTCGGTGATTGCCACTGATTAGTCAATGGCTCATCTTGATTGGTGAATGGCTGGTGATTGATGGCAGCGAATGCAATTCCTAGTGTATTGAGATTTGATTGCGCACATTTGGTGTATGTAAATATAAATATATATATATATAGATAAAACATAATATATATATATGTATATATATATATATATATATATATATCATGGTGGTACTTTATTCACGGGTAATTTGGTCCGATTATTATGGTGGTCCATGGTGCTTAATGGATGCAATTCTGAAAATAATCAATAGTTCTGATGATATATTGATATCCTTACAAGAAAATGGTTAGTGGCCAATAGCTTGAGTACATGAGCAACAATCCTTGAGAAGAATGATTCAATCTAACGGGAATGAATAATTATGATGACAATTGTCCGTATTACGATGTTTCTTGTTTTTACTTCAGGCAACATACCCGAAGCCAATGTCGTTTGAGGGTTGGATGATGACGATGCCGAATTGATGAATTTTGCTCATGCCGCCATGAGTTTCAGGTGGTATGAAACGCAACGAAGCTGGAGCCAACAAAAGACTGACACCAAAGTCAAAGGCTACTAACCATAGTTAATGGTTGATAGAGTTGGTAATGGTTTGTGATGGATGATACCCCTTGATAGTGACCCTTGATAGCTGGAAAATGACCAGGAATGGTGAAAGCGTTGGATCAGTCGTCAGGTTCACCAACAAGGAGTTAACAACTCGCGGGTATGTGCCAAGCCATAGGGTCACCAATAACCAACCAAAAAATGATCATTTCACGCATGGAAACCATTGATTGACTGGGGTGCCAACGGTACCACTATGGCGCCTGGCATATACCCAATTGATGCGCAGCTGGGGTTGTAACTGGGATATAACGATAGTATGTCGCCCGTTGAGATCGGCTCCAGCCCCTTTTCACCATGGATGGTCACCAGCGACGAAGGTGGCAATGCACATCCAAGTAACCACCATCCACCAGCACAAACAAGAAACTAATATCACCATCAAGAATATCAACTTATTATATTAACCAATCATTCACCACTATGAACCAATCAGTAATCACCATGAACCACCATCAAACCATCATTCACCTTCATCCACCAACAAAAACCACCATTAACCACCATTAAACACCATTAACCAGTAACCATCCACCAGCACGAACCACCATTAACCAACAAGCCGAACCGCTCCGAGCCACGCACCGTGCAACGCTCCGAGCCGCTCGGCCTGAAAAGCTCTTCCAGTGGCTGCTCGGATGTCCTCCTCCCTCTCGCCTACGGCGACGGTGCGAGCCCCGTTGAGAAACGACCAATGAGTTGGTTATAGGATCTTAGATCATGGATGATTGATCTTAGTGGTTACAGGTACATGAGTGATCTTAACCAGGTACATGAGTATGATCATGTATGATCCATGAGTTGATCTTAGAGGTTGCAGGTACATGGATCATACATGGATCATACTGTGACATTATAGGTCCTTGATTATTTGTTATATGCTATACATTCTGGGCATTTCTAGGTCATGGATAAAGCATGATAAAGCTCTACTTGGCTCTGAGAGTTCGAATTCAACAATTATAATGAGTAATGCCCTCGGAACATGATCGTTCCTAATAGCTAAACCATCTACAGTAGGAATGGTGGGCTATCCAGCCAGCGAACTCTGTGTTTCCAGGAATCTAGTGGTACCAGGTGGGGCCCCCTAATTACAAGCCAGCTACAAAGCCATTTAACTATACTGGTTGATGGTTTCAACCCCTATGAAAAGTTTTCGTCAACCACCCATTTGCTAATACAGTAATGACCACGGAAAATAACAAGTGTCAATCAAACCACCAACCAGTATAGCTGTTTGACCACAAGCTTGTTGCTTATGGATCCCCTATTTTTAACCATTAACATCCATTAACTAACCATTAACCATAGTATAGCCATAACATATCCCACAACCAGTCATCATCCCAAGTGGGCAGCTGAACCAACATTGTCACCCATCAGTGATAAACATCATCATCAGCTGAGGCCCATAGTTAACCATCATAAAAGTGGATCAAACAGTTGGTATAGTTCATGGTCCATTTGTATGCTAGCAACTGATCGTTCGTTCCGTCATTAGTTCTATCTGGGTGTTTCTCAAAATGGGGAACCCCCAAATCATCCAAACTGAACCATTGACAGGAGTAGACCTACCACAACTTGGGACTTGGGGTCCCCTATTTTCAGAATTAGCCATCACTGATGGTCCATCAGAAACGGTGGTTCAACCATAATAGTTGATGGTTAATAATGGTTAATAACAACAATGAACCACCCTTAAACTACCATCAGAAACCACTATTAAGACCCCCTTGGGCGGGTGCCACCCTGTACCACATCGCTGCTTCCCCTATCAGAAAACATCTAAAACGGCCCTTTTCCGCACATTGCTGCACAGGTCGCGCGGACGGAATTTGCTGGAAACGAGAAAATTGCACTGGTTGGTGGTTATAAGCCATAAAAAGAAATGGTGGTTTCTCAAGCTAGTTTGGGGACCACCCGTTATGGTTGGAATTCATTACTATAGACTAATTAATCGTGATGTTTCACTACAAAATTGGGAACCCGTGGCTTATTAATATAAATGACTAATCTTGGATGATTGGGGGGTACCCCTATGACTTGAGAAACCCGCAAATGGATTTGTTCAGCAACCATTTATCCCAAACATTAGAGATAAGAAATGTTTGAAACCACCAACTAGATAAAGGCTGGTGAATGGATGGTCAGCTAGTGGTTGATATTGGTGAATTGATAGCTGTCAATAAACCAATGGATATTACTATATCGTTACTACTTCATGGTTGATATCTGATTGAGTTCTGACATCGTCCACGGACAATCAACTAGCGTAGTTCACAATGTTTTATGGTTGATATTTCACCATAATGGTCCGGTCATGGCTGCTTCACAATCAACTGAGGGTTTCTCAAACCATGGGGAACCCCTAAAGTTATGGTTGATTTTTTACTATTGATCTTGGATGATTTTGGGTTACACCTGGTTTGATTAGAAAAACCAACTAGCGCGGTTCACAATGCTTAATAGTTGATGGTGGTTAATCATGGTTAAATACCAATGCACGATTTAAAACTATCATAATACCTAGTCGTAAGTGACTCGAAATTGCGATCGCTTTTTGCTGGCACACCAACAGACTGGTTCGCTAGCCAAAGGGTGACCCACCTTCGTCCAGTGCCCAAATCGTTGTCCTTTGAGCACAATGGGTTGCTTGACCGACATTCTCTGCAAATTAATGTTGGTGACGCTCTCAACAATTAGTGAGCAAGCGATCGACCAGATACTAATATTGGTCAATGATTGGTAGGTCTAGCCTACCAATAGACACATGGTTGGTTGATAACCTACCAATGGTGTTTACCAAAAACTATTGCTACAATCAAGCTGTTGTGAATCATATATTAACGCGACATATCAACCAACACAGTACTGCAACCATAATATGATCAGTTCGCTGCAAATTCTATGATTTGATTTGGTGGCTTTTTTCCACCATTGCGCGGGCCCCACTGCTGGGTACTCTATGCAGCTGATTTTGCAGGGTGGCTGAGATCCAAACAGCAGAAGACTGCTATACAAAAAGGAATGGTTTAGCATCGTCAAGTTGAAGATGGTTCATGATGGTTTCACAATGGCTGATGTTGGTTAATTATTGTTAATTCAATAGTGCACCACCATCTTATATAATCATTGTTTCAATCAAATGCTTGTTGTTAGCTGTCAATCACGGACAACAATAGTTCACACTGGCTGATGCTGATTGATGGTTGCTGATGATGGGGCTACATATTGCTAAACCAGCTTGGTGACCCTTTAGATCTGAGTTGTACTGTAAAATGGAGCTGAAAAACCAATGCTTTGGAAGTCCAATCTTGGGAAATTCCACCAGCTCTTAGGAGTACCCAAAGTTGGGCCCATCTTTGGCCGCTTCTGAACATTCAAAGACCCTGTGCTTTGAGAGGTCTTCTGACTTCATTGAAACAGACCGGCAATCCATTCTCCCCGAGCAGGTTCACAAATAAACATCGAAGAAAAAGACAGAATCAACCCACAAAGCCTCATGAAGATGATCAACATTGATCAACCATCTCCAAGTCTCTGACTTTCCCATGTTTTTCATCCAATCAACAGCACCACGTGAGGCCCTACATCTCCGGCTCTAACCTCCTCCGCTTCAGCACAGGCAGCACGGCCTCACCGTCCTCTCCGTTACGGTTCTCTGCAACGCTGGGCACCGGGACATCCGCGTCACTTGGGAGGTGCTCCGGTAGGCTGAGCCGCAGACTTCGGTTGGGCACCACGAGGCCTTTCTTGGACTTCAGGGGCACCACCGTGTTCCTCGGCGGTTTCGTGGTGGGCTTTCCATGGGTGAACTCCATCAGTTGCTGGGGTAGCACAACTTGTGGACCAAGGATTTCGCCATGGTTTATGAGAGCAACAGTTGTGGCAAATGTCGAATTTCGCGTCATGGTTTTTCAGAAAAGTAAATATATTCCACTTTACATCTACTGAGGCCAGGTTTTTTGACAGGAGCTCAAGTCATGCTTGCACTCATGGTTGTGAATCATTCTTTGATGATATACCGTTGTGACAAACAACCATCTACAACTATTTGTTAGACATATACCTATCACAAGCAAACCATGATATTCTAACATAGTAAATGAACCACGAACGATTCACCCGCGTTCACGTTGACTTTTCGTTGATTCGTTGTTGATGGCTGACAATGTGACCCTTTTATCCAGATCCGCCCCTTGCCTGTTCATTGGTCAGCTGCTCATTGTTGCCCGATATCCAGCCACCTTCTTGTTGGGTCTTGTTGGTTCATAACCTCATATTGGTTCTCACTGGTTATGCTGTAACCAGCTAGTTGACTATTGTTTGGTTGGTTGATTGGATAACTATCACTCAGAGCCTACTCTAGCACCCTCCATACCTACCAATTACCCGACCGATCAACCACCATTTCCCTAACTGGTTGATTGGTCGGACCATTACCCTCCTACATACGAGAAACAACAATTTGAGTTAGGATGTTCACACCGGAAGTTCACTACTCAATGCTTGTTTCACTTGTTCACCTCAATGGTTGTTACTCCCCCTACCAGTAGTGAAACTGTGAACTTACAACCAGGTACTTGGCATGTTCACCCTCAACATCGCAACTGGACGTTTTCCTACCCTACTGCCACCTACCCCAACTGGTTGACCAATTACCCTACCAACCACCATTACCAGCCCCCAATCCCTGCCTACCATTACCCTCACTGCCTGTTGACTGGTCGGACCCCACGGCCCTTGCCATGGCTTCACCGTCCCCGTGGCTTCCCACAACGAGTCCGAGTCACTGCCTGAGCTCGCTGCGGCATCCGCCACCGGACGCGAAGCGGAGGTCCAGGTGCACCGCCCAGCCGTTGTTCTTGGCCAAGACGTTGCCCAGCACCGTGGCCTTGGGGAAGGGGCGACCAGTCGGTCGCAGGGGGCGGGCCTTTTTGATGGCGCTGGGAATGGTGAAATGATCAAAGATCAATGAATGATCAATGAAATGATTGGGAGATGATTGGGAGATGATAGTGAAATGATTGGGAGATGATTGGGAGATGATGAGTGAAATCATGGCTAATTCTGACTAATGATGCTTAAATTATGATCAATCAATGATGGTCAATGACGGTTTATACTGATCGTTGCTAATGACGTTTGATGGTTAGAATCTCTGGGCTGGTTGATGCAAGCATCATTCAATCAACATTTTGACTATTGATTTAAATGCCGTATTTATTAACTAATGAGTCCTCAACCTAGCAGTCAACCGTAAGCCAACCATGGCATTAATCATCATTCACGGGCACCCCTTCACCCCAATAAACGACGATTCTTTGAGATAGTCGCAGTATCATCAAGCATGGCATCAACCATTTGACGATTCATTACCCATCAATTTTCAAAGGGCAATTCCACGATTCAACACCTTTGACCATCAATCGTCATAAGTTTACCATCAGTTGAGCATCAGTTAGACCTTACCATCAGCATTCACCTTACCATCGGTCAAACAAAATATCAGTTAACCATCCATGAGTTAAGCATCAATCCCTAGCAGGCTGGTGGTTTCAACCCCTATGAATAATATTGGTCAACCAACCAATTCTTAATAGATACTAGGGAAAATAATCAAAATGTTTAAAACCACCATCCAGCTAGTTTACCATCAGTCAACCATCCAACCAAAAAAAGACCGCAGTCAACCGATCCGCAAAATGGTTGCGCGCCAGATCCATCTGGCTGTGGGTGAGTTCACCCTTAGTCCCCCTGGTTCCCTCATCAGCAACCAGTGGTTTCCCTATAGCTTTGTTGGTTATGATCCCCCATGAAATTGGTTGGTTAATATTGACCCATTTCTATGAAATGGTTGGTTGATTATATCATTAGAAACCTATATGAACCAACCAATCTTGAACAACAATATTCCCTGGTCCCTTTTTTTCATGTTATCCCCCATGGAACTGGCTGGCAAATAGTGTTATCCCCCATGAAACGGCTGGTGAACTGCTTGACTCATAGCCATGTAGTTGGTGTATATATCCCCTATAATCGTTAATCATCATCCCCTATTAACCACCAACCAGCTACAGCTAGTGAACCATTGTTGTTGGTTGGTTAATATTGACCCATAGCCACATACAGCCATTTACCATTAAGCGGCTATTATTGTTGGCATATAACCACTATTAACAATGTTTTTTTTGCCAAGCGATATGCGGCCCATGTTGGGCTACATGTCAGCAGCAGCAACCCTACTGGGTGTTGTCAGAATTGGCTCTTATTTCAATTTGGGGTAAGATTTTTACCATCACCAGCAACTGGTAGAAGAGAATGAAGATATTTGGTGGTATTATACCAGTTGAGCATACTAGTTGAGGAGAATTGTTTAAGTTCGACTATGGTGAAATGTTTGTAAATAGGGTGAAGAAATTCACCCGTATTGGGAGGAGAATAACGACGGTGGTGGAGATTATAATGGGCTTCAGATAGGGCTAATCCTGGCCAATGGGCGCGTGGTGCGCCTCTACGAACTGGGGAATTGATGGTACGTAGGGTCCAAGTAGGGCTAAACAATAAAAGGCATTCGGGACAAAGGGGGTGTCGAAGAATATGGCCGAGGTATTTGATCCGACGGGCGGAAATGGCGATGGAAGGTGGGACAAGTGAAGGAAGAACAGGATAGGAAAGTGAAAGGAGAAATACAATGGAACAAGGGGAGACAGAGGGTAGAAGAACACGATAACCATGGTTAACCCCAGAAAATCCCTTGGTTTCCCATTGATTAACCCCCTTTATTGTTGGTGAACTGCTTGACCCAGCTCGCCGTGATTCACCAGGATTCACCATGTAGTAGTTGTTTAACAATTTTTGTTGGTGATTATCCCCTATGAATCCCTATTTTTTACCATTCTCAATGCCTGGTTCACTGCTTGACCCGGTTGCTCGCCATCGCTGCATCTGAGGGACTGCCACATCTTGCAGCAACACGCCGCGACCGCTGCAGCTGATGGAGTTGTTGGCCACGGTGGAAGCCGGACACCCTGGCGGCACAGCCCACAGGTGCCCTTCGTTGGGCTGGCCCATGGCCCACCGGGGCCAGCTGTGGCATGGAGACTCTCCAAAAACCTCGAGCTATGGTGCCACTATGTTGGAGCGACTATGGTTGGAAGGTTCCAATAGATTCGAAATCACTCGATTGTAGTTCCCTTCAAGGTTTGAACTTTGCCCAAGTGATTTTTGGGGCATCCATTGATGATCCGGGGCTTGGGAATCTTCCTCGCTTTCATCGAGCGCGCGCACGCTGAACAGCGTCAAGCTTGGAATGGTTGGAATCGATCTCACCATGAGTTTGGCTTGATGATTCACTGGGAAAATGGCAGTGTCTCCACTATGGGTAGGCTTCCCAAGCCTTCCAACCGCCAGCAGTTAACATGTTTTTTCCAGCAATCGTTGCCCACCCGTTTCCCCCAACAACCGAGCAGTTGCAGTTGGTCCTCACTGCTGTTGGTTACGAACCCGCCAGCGGGGACAGGCAGTCTACCAACAGTTGTTGGTCCTTATTGGTGTGCCATGCTTCTTAGCAACCCAAGCAACCAACCAACCAATTACAGTTGGTATATCCCTACCATTGCTACTTCTTAAGGCTTTCTCACCTAACCTCAACCAACCTCACCCTGAACCAACCTCAACCTTAGCCACCCTTAACCAACCCACCCACCCACCCAGCCACCCCAGCAGCCCCCAGTGCCGTCCCCGCCTTCCACGTGACCTTCCCCACGCTCCGCGCACAGCCGCTCCAAGCC